>JAOYMU010000274.1:45888003-45898312 GCA_025802295.1 Psammodynastes pulverulentus
TTAAAGTTACAAAGGGTAGAGACCCCTGTACTATATAACTCAAAGCAGTGAACTTCTTAATACTCCTGTCACCTATTTTCCCAACAACAACCCTGTGAGGTGGATTAGTCTGAGATAGAGTGGTCCAAACTCCCCCAGCTGGTTTTCATAATTAAGGCAGGCCTAGATTTCACAATCTTCTACTTTCTAGGCCAGGACCTTAATCAATACACCAAACACTGCCTATTTGATAAGGGAAACAGCACTATTTCTGTAATATGAAAACCAGCTTAATTTATTCTATTCTGTGGAAATCTGCACATATTTATATATAAACTATGACATATGTAAGGCAATAATTAAGGTTGATTCTTACCTCTGAGTCTTTTCAGTCTCTGTTCCCTCCGTCTTCTTCTTACAACCAGCAGAAGCACAAAAAGCAGCAAGACCCCAACCAAGATACAGGAAATAGTCACCAGCATCTTTAGCCCTTCATTGGTTGCCAGACCTTCCTCACTTTGGACAACTGATTTAATGAGTGGAGGGATTGTACCTGGAAACAGTGTCATGACATTAGATGCCTATCAACGAAGAGAAAAGGTTGGTTTTTAAGTGACTAGGTGCACAGAAGCTGACCGGTATGTTCCTAAGAGGTTCAATTTATTAGGAAAGCTTCATCATTTTAGCTTTGCATTATTTTGAGGCAAACTGCTACCAATTTTTTTCATTTGAAAGAAGAGACAAATCAGGCCATATTTATTGCCATGAAAAATGTTGGTTTTCTTCATAAAACCGCAAGCTTCCTTACAGAAATTGTAGGGAACACAGTATGCCTTTCAATCATAAGAATTAAATTCCAGCCAGAAAAATATTATAGGAGTTATGATATTTACCTCTTATTTGAGGCAAGCATTACTAACTCCTACTAAAAATCATGATTATAGACAAAGAGAGAGAGAGAGAGAGAGAGAGAGAGAGAGAGAGAGAGAGAGAGAGAGAGAGAGAGACAGAGAGAGACACAATTTTATTGAAATTGCTTCATCATGAATTTGCCAGGCTGGAGGACCTTAGAGAATAAAGGAGATAACGCTAGGAAGGTTTGCCAAACCTTAATAGTCTGATCCTCTACAATGAAAACTTATTAAGGTGTTTGAAATTTGCACAGCCAATGGAATTTTGGGAATTTTTTTTAAAAAAAGAGTTTTTTGTATACTCAAAAGTCACAATTACTGAGTGTACTGGAAGGTAGGCAGACAATCATGTGGAGTGTGATTTGACATTTCAGGACCATGCCATAGGCATGTCACACGGATACTACTGAGAAGACTGTTTGCTCAACGAATGGTGGCACGGTCAATAAGCTAGTCACAAAACACCAATTTACCAGACGGGCAATCCTTTTATTTGATTCACAACACCTATTCTACCCTCAGGATAACCTCTATCAATCCACATCTCTTCTTACTTTTAGGGAATAACTGAATCCTATTCCAGACAAAGGAAGCCATCTGCTATTTTTATTTTCAGAGGCACTAAGTGTTATTGTCAAGAAAGATATTACTAGATGTTGATTCTTTTCTTGCAGCTTTCTATTACTGCTATTTTATTCAAAATAATCTTAACAAAGTCAAATGTAATGAAGAGTTCAGTGACTACTAAAGGAGGTTTCCAGGTTACTGATTCTGAAGTGAAACATTTAGTCCACTCTCACAGTAATATAGTCATTTTCTTTTTTCAAGCATTTCTGATTGTTTTATCTTATTTCCCTTTTATTGTTTAATACATTTTAAGAGGCATAGGCAGGAAGGGATGGGCCACTAGTTGAAAGAGCTGACATATATGTCCTGTGAGCCTAATCTGGATTTTTCTCTAACAGATCTAATTTATGTACAGTGAAGTTCTTTTGGAAATGTGGCTGGCACTTTGCTACTTTTCTAAAATTTAAATCACTAAACAATTAGCAAATCTATGCTTAGTATAGATCATCCAACAGCACTGATTGCTATACATTACTAAAAGCTAATTCACATTGTATTTTGAATCTACATAAAAGCTAACAGTAGATTTAAGTTCACTCAATGTAACCATGGGTGTTCTAATTAACTATTTTTGACCATCACCTTTTATACTTATCCTGAAATTTGTAGCCACAAATGAGGATGGTTCCTTTCATTTTTAGGGCATTTTAAGGAAATGATGTACATTTTTCAAATATGTCTTAAATGCTTAAATTTATATGCACATATAAATGATAGTTTTCCCTGGGCAGGAATAGATCAGCACCAATACAAAATCAACTGCCTGTAAATAGGTAAGAGAACTAAGCTGAGGGCTTAAATGAAAAGCAGTTTTTTTCAGAGATTATTCTCAAGCAATGGTTCCTAACTTGTGATTATGGACCAACTACTTGAAAAAGATGCCATAAATGATATTTGCTAAGTAACAAAATAAAAATCAAATTTATTTTTTTAAAAATGTCCAATATCTCAATAAATTATAAATCTTGCAAAATTTTGGCATCCTTGCTCACAAGTTGTCACATGGGAATAAACAAATCTTATGAAAAATCTGTCATTTCCATTGTTTAAGAAGAATAAAATGTTTAAATCAGACAAATTATAATTAAGTGGTGCTGTAAGGGAGTAATAAGCCATGATGTCTGTACATTGTTAAATGTCACTTATGTGGTGATCTCCCAAAAATTTCAGTGATAATGTTATGATGTACATCAGGGATGTCAAACTCAATTTCATTGAGAGTCGCATCCAAGTTGTGTTTGACCTTGGGGGGCTGGGGTGGGCATGATTAGGGTGGACATGGCCAGCTTGACGTCACTGGTGTCAGGAGTGCTAGTGGTGGCCTGATCACTGTGACAGCAAAAACAGACTCCTGAGCTCCGTTTTCAGCTGCAGTGGCTTCCTGCAACCCTCTGCCAGCAAAAACAAAGTTTGGGCGGGCCATGTGCAGCCCTCACGAGCTCCATTTTAGCTGGCAGAGGCCCCACAGGCTGGTCCTTCACTGTTTCCAGGATAGCTCTGCAGGCCAGATCTAAGCATCCTGTGGACCGGATCTGGCCCCCAGGCCTTAAGTTTGACACCCCTGATCTACATGAAAAAGGCTAGGAACCACTGAGATAGATAAATGATCTGCTTCATAAAGGCTACAGCTCTTTGGACAACACATTCTTTACACACAAAATGTTCCAGGCTGAATTCAGAATTCATATTTTATTTTTTTGAAATTCTGTAGTCGGCCAGTGCAGAAAATAGAAGGGTCATGAATATTTTCAAAAAGGTTCTAACTGAAATACCAACTACAAGTTGGTATTTTAAGAGCAACTTGGCCCCTTTTCTTTTAAAAGTGAAGATATATGTCTATTAGGAATTAGCATTTTCAAGATTTATTCAAAACCAAACCCTGGTATCTCTTGTTCCCAGTCATGGTATGGAATAATAGTGTGGATAAAAAGTATTTCTGATTCAGTTCAACAAGGGTATATAAATAAACCCTTCTATCTAGTAAAAAGTAAAACCTGTAATCAAAACCTGGGCAAGCTAAGCCAAGCCTAAATGCTGACACTATAGGGTTCATTTTCAAAGAGTGGAGAGAAGGGAAATTAAGGCTGAATCACTTGAAAAAAGTGAAGCAGAAAGTTTCAAGTACAAGTCTGTAGCTATTCACTGTTACTCTTTTACATAACTGTTTATTTTCAAATCAAAAACAAGCATAAAAGAAATCCTAATATTTTCTGACATTTATGCCAGAATTACTTTGGGTATAATTTTGGGTGCTTTAAGGGTGAAATGTGTGTTTAATTAGAACAAGAATATAGCAAAAGCATTAAAAAGTTGTTGGAGATCTTAAAGGAACACAAAGGCATCCTACTTGTACCCAGAAGCATCCATCACAAAGATGAACTGTACTGATTAACAAGCTCCCTGAAAAATCTGATATAAATTCAGCAGCTCCGTGTAAAAATGTTTCAATAAGGTGGAATTTTAGCCAGCAAACATAGTTACTGTTTCCTTTACTACACACAAGTGCCATAGTGCAAAAAAAAATAAAAAATGAATAGCACTTAAGTTACACTATATGAAATGAAATTATTCATGAATATTCTTGATTAAACAACAATGAAATGAATGTACTTACTCCCATCATAGTTGAGTGTTGCAAATTTGGCCTGTTTTTCAGCACAGCCAGCACTGTTACAGACTCTCATCTGCAGCTCATACCAGGTTGCCTCCTGAAGATCATATACTATATATGATTTGGTAAGTGATGTTCGTTGGGCGGTAGTCCACACTGTTGTCCCAAATGGCCTGTATTCCAGAATAAAGGAGGTGATTGGACAACCACCATCATTCCAGCCAATAAGATTCAATCTTACTCGAGTGGTGTTAATACTGGCAAAGAGTTCTTGTTCTTTTGAAAACTGTGGCTCTACAAGAAAATATATATTTAAATTTTAAAAGTTATAATAGATAGATAGAAGACACAGCGACTTCAAGTCTTTCAGATGGGAATCTGTCTTTAATCTTCAAGTTGGAATGCATATTTCTGTTTGTTTTAGTCTTGTGTAAAAAAATTTAAAACATTTTTTTTCATTTTCCCCTTTGTTCTCTACTTTCTAGTCACAGTTATAGTTTTTCGAGTTCTTTGTGTATGATATTTTTGAGGAGAGGATATACATTGGGGAGGGGATAATGGGGATTTAGAATGCAATTGCAAAGATTTTCAGAACTAAACAACTGTAATCTGTTGAAATCTAAAAAGACTGCGTTCCCCTTGAGACCTACATTCAGTGTACAAGTCCATGTATAGATTCCAATATCTTTGTCAGACTAAAAGATGAAAGAGGGAACAAAAATTCTAACAAGTTGCAGTAACTATTATTAGGGCATGGCCTAAGACTTCAGCATATACAGCATACTACAGTAGAGATTGCTCAATAAATTTGTTTCATTCACATTTTATGGAAAATAATTCACAGGTCCAACTTTTCAAACTATTTTGCAGATGGGAACTCAAATACTTAATTTAGAATAAAGGCAGGGTATAATTTCAAATACCTTTCCCAAGTGTTTTGGCCTCTATGATCTCACTGATACGGCCTGGTCCCACTCCATTCTGAGCTGTCAGAGTAAACTTGTACCACGTGCCACACTTCAGCGTTTCCAATCGATAGGAACGTTCACTCGGGCTAATGGGAAAACTACCCCATTGTTCACTGTTGTCTTCAGAGTATTGCAATATATAACCTATCAAAGATTAAAACAAAAACAAAACATAGTCCAATACTGCAGAACACTCTGATTAATTAGATTTTAAAATTATATAAATCAAGGAGTATTTCTACATCAGGAGGACTAAAAAGGACTTTGAAATTCTTCTGCATCTTCTTGGATTTTTTTTTAAAGTTGGAGATGGGACTACATTTTTAGAACGTGGTGGGTTGCCAGTTTTAAATGGGATTATACTCTCCCTGAAGAAGAAAGCACAGTATAAAGACCTAAATTTTGTTCTGGTTTTCCAATTGGGGACACTTTTTATTACCTTCAGACGATATGCCAATTTATGCCACTTGCATCCCTTTCTGGAAACAAGATGATAAAATGATAGATTACATGCTGACAACGTCCAGGTTCAAATGTAGTAATGCACTCCTTGTGGAACTACAACGGGGCCTTTGGGTTGACTCCAGAAACACTTACACTGATAGTGCTCTGTCTGCCAATTCAATTTGGTACAAAACATGAAGCACCAGTCATTAATTTAAAACCCTGCCTTACGTCCAGGCTCTATGAGAATATTTACCTTTCTATATGAACTTCCAGTATTTACTGAGATCAACTGAGGAAGCTCATCTACAACTGTATGAACTGATCTGCTCCTGATTCAAGTTAGTTTTCTTTGCTGTGGCCGTTCTAGTTATTTCAACTGCTCTCCTTGCAGAGTTGAGTATCACTTTGAACAGGCTTGGGTGGATTACCTGTTATAGTTAAGTATTACTTATACTTATTTTATTTTATTTTTATTTTAACAATTTTAATGCTTTTAATTTATTCAAAGCTGTCAAGAGAATTCAGTAATTAACAATATTCCAGATTAAATATAATATTGATCAATCAAACCTAAATCAGGAATGCCAGTAATTTTTAAATAATCCATTCTAGGGCATATCATGCAATATTTTGTTAGCTAAATAACTGACATCTCTGATTCATATGGGACACTATTATCCAAATTGTTATTGTCAAGTAAGCAGCGTTATTCAGATAACAACTTTTTGTTAAGCAAAACTACTGTAACATAACCTTCTCTTGGGATGAAATGGCAACATGTAGGGCACTCCCTCCCCCCCCCAAATAACATTCTGGCATTGAAATGGAACTATTGAATGTTACCTCGAATAGAGCTGCCTCCATTGTCTCCAGGTATCCAGGAAAGAGTGATGGAGGAAGAGGTGGTTTTGGATACAGTAAGTCTAGGCTGGTCAGGTGGAACTGAATAAGAAATAGTTAAAAGGAGAAATGAAGAACAGTTTGAGTAATCATTTGATTTTAAATACACTTATCACAGAATTGAGGTGGGAAAATATGCAAATTGTATCTGTCAATGTGTCTGCTAATATGACATCTTCAATTAAAACATAGCAGGAACATTCTTTTTCCTTGACTATTCAATATTATATAATTTTAGCTGGGATTCGTACTCATATTTTTGCCCTTGACTTTTCCACCGCTACAGTCCCTGCATAATCATCTACCAGGAAGCAGGGAAAATACTTTTCCAACTATTCCTATACATAAGATGTATCATCCTTTTATATATGGCTGAACTTCTGTCCCCAACATCACTCACAATTAGATCTATTGATAGGCTGGTGAAAGTCAGAAAATGCACTACTGTCTTCAATCACTTGTATTGTCACTGAAGAATAACACCCATGTCAGTAAGTCACTACTGAAAGCTAATGCAACAGGCTTTTTAATATAAAGCACTCTACTCTGTTAGCCTAGAAAATGGAGTTTATTCATGATTAAATCAGACATGGATAAGCAATTTAATCAATTCTTACAATTTGAAAGTTTCCTGTAATACTCAGAATAAATCTACTTCTAAGTAATTTATATATACTGATTCTAGTTCTCTGAACCAAAGAACATATCCATTGTATAGCCTTTGAGATATCAGAGAGCTGTTATTATTCTCCTAGTTGCTTGCCAGGGACACACTACAACTTTTCAATTTATATTTTGAAATCTATTATCTTGATAATAATAAAAATTCCTTAAGCTAAGAAATAGTTGCAGGGAAAGAAACATTGTTAACTTACCTTGAACTTGCAAATTCAAAATAATTTCATCTGATCCCCAGTTATTAGTAGCCACACAACTGTAATATCCTGAATCTTCTGCTTTCACAGTATGGATAACAAAACTGCCATTGCTAAAGATGCTTCTTCGCCCATCAATCATCACTAGAC
Source organism: Psammodynastes pulverulentus (assembly GCA_025802295.1). Lineage (NCBI taxonomy): Eukaryota > Metazoa > Chordata > Lepidosauria > Squamata > Psammodynastidae > Psammodynastes > Psammodynastes pulverulentus. The sequence continues at coordinate 45,895,472 of JAOYMU010000274.1, forward strand.
TGGGTGTCCCGTTACTGCCTCACAGGAAGCAAAAATCATACATTAAAGAAGTTACAACCAATATAACTTAGATCTGGGGTTAGTTTTAAAAATATGGAAGGGGTAGAGGGAAATGCCTGGAAAGAAAATCACTAAGCTCAATAGCGAGATTATTCAGACTCAATGATATAAAGTGTTCTCTCTTTCTCATTCATATACAGGTGAAACTCGAAAAATTAGAATATCATGCAAAAGTTCATTTATTTCAGTAATGCATCTTAAAAGATGAAACTAATATATGAGATACTCATTACATGCAAAGCGAGATAGTTCAAGTCTTGATTTGGCATAATTTTGATGATTATGGCTTACAGCTCAAGAAAACTCCAACTTCACAATCTCAGAAAATTAGAATATGTCATGAAATCAATAAAACAAGGATTGTACATAGAACAATATTGGACCTCTGAAACGTATAAGCATGCATATGTACTCAGTACTTGGTTTGGGCCCTTTTGCATCAATTGCTGTCTCAATGCGGTGTGGCATGGATGCTATCAGCCTGTGGCACTGCTGAGGTGTTATGGAAGAATAGGATGCTTCAATAGTGGTCTTCAGCTCTTCTGCATTGTTTGGCCTCATGTCTCTGATCTTTCTCTTGGCAATGCCCCATAGATTTTCTATGGGGTTCAGGTCAGGCAAGTTTGCTGGACAATCAAGCACAGTAACCCCACAGTCATTGAGCCAGGTTTTGGTACTTTTGGCAATAAGGGCAGGTTCCAAGTCCTGCTGGAAAATGAAGTCAGCATCCCCATAAAGCTCGTCTGTGGAAGGAAGCATGAATTGTTCCAAAATCTCCTGGTAGATGGCTGCATTGACCCTGGACTTAATGAAGTACAGTGGACCAACACCAGCAGATGACATGGTTCCCCAAATCAACACAGACTGTGGAAACTTCACAATGGACTTCAAGCATCTTGCAGTGTGAAATTTATATGATAATTATATAATCAATTCTTTGGCATCTTTCAGTCTCGAAAGACTATGGTATTGTGCTAATAAAAATATATTATTGTTAACACTTTCTGAGGCCTATTACAATTATTTTCACACAATATATAATCAATTATTCAAATGCTTTTATTTATTTCTTGATTCAAAATATATTTCTGCTAGGCATTTGAAGTAAAATATGTTGATAAGAATGTTGCTTTTTATCTTGAAACAACATATACTATAAACATTGAAAATTATTTATATTTTTACTTGTATTTTCAGTTATGCCTTTCTGATGGTTGCTTATCAATATTTGCATTATATTAATAATATATATCTTTCCTACATCTGAAATATATTTGGAGATTCTAAATATCTAAGATACTTGCTTCTGCTATAAATTTTAATACTGCTACCATCTTCAAATTACACTGTAAATAAAAGTTATTCTAATCCATAATTGCATAGACTAAAACAATTTTAGAAGATCATTTAGGAGAACAATTAATATTTCTAATACACACACACATGCATACATACATACAGTTTGTGTACCTATGTGTATACTATGAGAGCAAAAAGAGGTATTTAAATGTATGTAACCCCCTTGCATTTTCAAAATTTATGCATAAATATGATCTTAAATGTGATTTGTTCTCCACACAACTCCTAAAATTATGTAAAAAGAACTTTAAAAATGAATCAAAAACATTATACTGGTTCATTTACTTATTGAAGAAAATGATCCAAAGATACATATTTTGATGTGTCAAAGTTATGTGAATTTTTGCTTTCAGTAACTGATGTGATCTTCTTGAATAACACCTGAACATTTCTGGTAACTGTTGATCAGACCTGCACATTGGCTTGGAGAATTTTTCCCCATTCTTCCTTACAGAACAGCTTCAAATCAGGGATGTTGATGAGTTGCCTTGCTTGAATTGACTGCTTCAAGTCCTACCATAATAGTCTAAAGGTTTAAAGTCATAACTTTTGACTTGGCCATTCTAAAACATTAACTTTCTTCTATTTTTAACTATTCTTTGGTCATATAGCATGTGCATTGGTGGTTGTCTTGCTTTCTGAACCATTTTCTTTTAAACTTCAGTTCATAGAGAACCATCTTGACATTTTCCTGTAGAATATGATGGTATAATTCAGAATTCAGAGTTCCATCAATGATGTCAATCTACACTGGTCCAGATGCAACAAACCAATCCCAAAACATGGTGTTGCCACACCCATGTTTCTCACTGGGAAAAGGCCTAAATACTGGAATGTAGTGTTTGCCTTTCACTAAACACTTTTCATTCAAGCCAAAAGGTTTTATTTTGGACTCATATGTTTACAGAACTTTGTTCCAATAGTCTTCTGGCTTATCCATGTGGTCTTTTATAAACTGTAGTGAGGCAGGAAAAAACCAGATGCACACATACAAGGTAGGCAGTACCTGATTGATTAGGTATGTCAAGTCAGTGGTGATTTTTAACAACTAAATAGATAGATTATCATTAGTATGATCTGTGGCCATTCTGGTCTTTTAGGTCTCTCAATGATGCATTCATTGTTGTTGCTACTCTCCTTAGCTATTGAAAAAAATCATACTCTTTTTTCCTATCCTATTTTTCCCAGCATCTGGGAACATATGGATGCTGATAATCTGTGCTTGAGTAAGAACTGGATTGATGTGTTCTAAAATCCATTTGTTTGTTTTCTTCTTCTCAAGAATCTTTTCTAATAAGTGTAGTGCATAAAATTATCTATTACAATGTCCTACCTGTCAATGACGACTTCAGCTTCAACCACAACAATACAAGAGCACACAATAGATATAAACTCAAGGTTAACCGCACCAAACTTGATTGC
>JAOYMU010000274.1:46049980-46060314 GCA_025802295.1 Psammodynastes pulverulentus
TGTGTTGTGAACCGCCCCGAGTCTTCGGAGATGGGGCGGTATAGAAATTAAAATTATTATTATTATTATTATTATTAGAACATATATCTATTAGTTGATGGCATTTATTGGTTAGACAATAATAGAATAATATAAAGATAAAGAAACGATGTAAAGCAGAGAGACAACAGAGCTATTTGAAGTCCAGCTAATGGTTTGAGGAACCATTTTTCTGATTCTGCCTTTGACAAAGTTTCATTAGTTTATAATTTCACCCTACACTGTCACAATTTTATGAAGAGTTTGATTATTTATCTCCCTCCATAAAACTTGGCACGTCATATTTTCCAATATTTAATCATGTTGTGGTTTTGCCAACTAAAACTGTACCACTTCTGGAGGAACTATAACCTTCACCCATCTGTCAAATATCTCATTCACCTGAGTAAAAGGAGAAAAAACAATTATTCTTTTCCTCTACTCTTGTTAATTAAAGATAAGAAGGGAAAGTGGTGTGTTCAGGAGATTAGAGGAAGAATTTTGATCTGAGCCAAGAGCTTTCAAGCCTTGCCTTTAGTTTGAGAATGGCTTTTGTAAAAACCCCAAGTTTTCAAATGGGGCTCAGGAGAACAGAAAAGTAATTATATGGTGTTATAACATTCTATAAAGCAGCCTAGAGTTACAAGTAATGAATGATTGCCTCATTTTAGATTGCATAGTTTGCTTTGGTAGTAGATCCCTTGTGCTTGTACCATGACAACTGAAGATCTGACTATAATATAGTGATGACTTTAAACATTCAAATATAAATTATGTCAATGGCAAGAATATTACTATGCAGTTTGATTTAAAATATAATAAAAACACTGTAAGGAAAAAAGATACTCTTTCACAATGAGAGCAGAGAAAGAATATAAACAAAAAAGAAAGAAACGTGCACTTAGAAAACCGAAGGCTTTGGGGAAAACTAGGGGTTTGGAGTTTGCTTTAATTGCCTGCTTATTCCATCATTATGGTTGAAGGACTGTGGTAATTCGCTAGTATTAAATATTCAAGACCTGGTCTGGTGGAAGTAGTCTTCAGGGATTACTCTTATCATTTCTCTACCAGTGAAGAACTTAGTTCTGTGGTTCCTCATGTGTGCCTATAAAAGATTCATTTTAATACCAACAAAGAATTTCTTTCTATATGCACATGAGTTTCAAAACATCTTAAGTAGCCAAAAGACTCAGTAGCCCAAGAAGATAAAAAACATGAGTAATCAACAACCTATAGAGTAAGGATTGTAAAGCTATAGCATAGGGCAGACAGAGAGAAGACTAGCACATCCATGAGTACCAACTAGCAGTCAAAAGACATAATGAAAACTCCTTAGTCTCACCACACATGGACAAATTCAATCATAGTTTGAACCAGGAAACTGTGAGCCTCCTCAACCAAGCCAATTCTAAAAATGTTAGGGAATTCCTGGAAGCTTGGCATTCAGAAATCAGCCATCAATAAACACATAGAAATAAGCCACATTTATACACCATTCAAAAGAGATTGTACAAAAGCTAAGAATGAAACAAAAATACCAGAATGCCTCTACAAGATAAGCAGGAATTAAAACCATCAAAAAATCAATCAGAAAAGACTACAAAAGAGAAAACCACATACACCCCAACACCGTCAGAGCAAACTACTGTATATAAACAGGGAACAAACCGCACACTGATGATGTTACCTAGTTAAGTAGTGAAAAGTCTGCAAACCAACAACAAAACTTGGAGAGCATCAAGAACATATTTATTAACTTTTTCCACTTTTAACAGTTGAAGACACTTTTGTACATGCTGCATATATAGAATTTGTTATATCGACAAAGAATCAGTCATATTACACCAGTCATGTTCCTGTTTTACCAAATTAGGTTCAGGGCTTGTCCAGATATGTGGTTTTGCGCTTTCTTTGTAGTCTGCACATTTTGAGTTGTGATTTATACAACGGGAATCATATAGTCTTCTATTGAGAAATAATTGTTTTAATTTCCAGATAGCTTCAGGAATATACATTGGACAAGTCTGCTTGGAAATATAAATTGAACAAATTTCTCAGCATCTAAGCAACAGTACATAATAAAATATTCTGAAATTCTAATATTATAATAAAAGCAAACATTCCAACAATGCAATCCCCTTTACAGTTGTCCTATGACAGATTTGAAAAAAACAAAGGAACAAGGCAGAATTCAAAGAACAAAGCCAAGGTCAGTTTTATAACCCATGTTCCCCTTTCTACACTACACTTGGTTTGAGAAAGGAGATGTACTGTTCACAAAAAGAATGCAAACTAATTAGTATTGCTGAAGTTGAAAAGCTGAAAGTGCTTTTCCGCTTTAATAAGGCTTGACTGATACTGACACTGCTTTTTGTTGGTTTGTTGGTTTGTTTCGATAAGATGAATAAAAAAGGGAGGGGGAACCCTGGAACCTGGTTGGAACTGCCTGTTTCGAACAGTCCTACAGTCAATGAACTTATCCAAACCCAGGAATGTACTGTTCCCACTAAGTTCTATTTAAACCATAAAGTTACTTACTAACAAAGTCAGTTCCCAGACAGACTTCCTCCTATACCTGGGGAGGTGAATTCTCCTGCAGTTATTTCTCTGGCTTTTTGCCTCTGATCCATCTTCACTCAAAAGGCTTGATGGATATGACCTGTGTTTGAATCATCCTTAGCTGCCAGGCCTCTGAGAACAGGATGCTGCTGGCAATGTATTCCCACTGATTCCGAAGATTCTGTGATTCATACCTCAACCTCAAATGAGCTTCCATCCAGAATGTTATGGCAGAAATAAAGCCCATTGAATTCAGTGAGACAAAATTGGGGAAAAAAATACCAAATCCATATTTCATCTAAGATTTTTCTCACTCAATTTTACTGTTTATACTTTATAATATAATGTAAAATTATTTTTTTAAAAAGAAATGTGCAGTGATAAGAAAACAATCACTACTATACAAATATATGAATACCTTGGTTCATTAAATAGTAATAATATAAAGTCTCCTTTATGTTTCAAGTATAATACTGACTAGAATTAGCTGCTATCTATGGACACTTATCTCACATTTAGTCTCTATGAAAATGTAGGGTTACTTTGAGTTAATATGTATAGAAAGATATACAGTATCTGGGAAGAAGAAAATACAGTATTTATATAAATTTCTTAACTTGTCCTTTATACTAAAGGTAAAAACCAGCCCCAACCCTGTTAACCTTTCTGAAGATGGCTTTTGGGCCAGAAATTCTGCTACTGTTTTAATTAAGCTTTGATTTGGAGTAGAGGAATAATGTCTCTGACAGGTTATTGCCAACCTCCCCCTCCCCCCAAAACCTAAGTATTCCCCAGCATCCACAGGATGCAAAACATCACCTACAATAAAATTTTAAAGTTGAGACTTCTAATGTATTTTATATTGCTGATGCTGATTTTGATGGATTAGGAAGAATTGTTTTAACTCCAGATCCAATCAGCATTCCCAAGATGCAGGAAGAAGCTTCTAATTTGGAATTTTGGATACTTTTACAATCTCACTGGCCAGTTACAAGCAGTTATCTAAAGTTGAACTTTGAATGAATCATGCAGAAAATCATCTTTCAAAAAAATATCTTTCAAAAAGCTAGAGGGATAATTACAGGGTTTCACAAGATAGGATTAATCAACATGAAAACATTGATAAGAAACACACACGAAAAAAGGACAGCCCCCCCCCAAACTGAAATAGTTTGGACACAAGGTTCACTCTATTGAAACAACAGAAGACTTCTGAATATCCCTTTTAATGTAGAGCAAGAGCAGCTCCAATAGTCATTATGGAATTTTTAAAAAATCTAATATGAGTAGTTTTCATTGCAACCTGATTATGATATGGAACTTTAATCTACATAGCTTCTAGGTTTTCAGGATCTTTCAAAATCAACGCCCAACCTAGTCGCCTTTTAAAAAAACAAAAAAACAAAATGCATATACTTTGTTTCTCTATGTGTGTGAGTGTGTGTATGTGTGCTCCATGTGAGCAAACTACCGTACTTTATTTGCTATTTTTGTATATAATTTAAGATTGGTTCTATGCCTTTCTTTCTCTTATGGTCTCATTTCTGATTTTATCTCTTCTAGCCACTTCAGTAGCTTTCCTCAAACATTTAATTTGCCTGGTGCATAACTTTCACTTATGTTTTGTTGTAAATGTCCACATTTGGCACTAGTAAGGGTGGGGATGAATATGGTTTGTATGAACACTAAAGGAATCAGCAGTCAGAAAATATGCCACAGACTAGTAATAGGTACATTATCAATGAAGGCATATTCTAAGGTTGTGACATACCTATACAAAGAATAGAATCATACAGACAATGGTTTTCTCTATGACACTGTATGTAAGCATAAGTTGCACTTTAAAGAAGCAGGACAGAAAGAGTATTTATGCTTTTGAACTTTACCATTGGAGAAAACTCTTGAGAATGCCATGGTTAACCAAGAAACCAAATAAATGAATAATAGAACAAATTAATGCAGAGTCCTCACTCAAGGCACAAATGACCCAACTCAACTTATCACATTTTGGACACCTTATATAAGACATAGCTTCCTTTCAAAATGGAAAGATGGAAAGAAAGAAGAGAAGAAGACAACAACAAAAGGTAGATGAATTTATTACAAAAGTCATGGTTGCACCATTGGGAGACCTGAAGAGTCAGGTTTGGGACAGATCATCTTGGAGAATGTCAATGTCAAAGAAGTGTCAATATTAACTTTATACAACATAATCAATAATTGTATGAACTTTGTATCTTTTGTATGGAATGCCAAGAACAAAATATCAGTTTCTCTAACGTTTTTAGCTAAAATGAACACCTGCTGTTTAATGTATTATTTCATTACTTTCTAAAAGCTGATCCACATACTCGGATTACTCTAGCAGGTAGGAATTATTAACTATTTCCCAAGGACAAAACCATGCAATGTCACCCTCTATGTGTACCTGACCCACCAGGTAGATGATCTCCTTCCATCTTTTTCTCTACACAGAAAAAATACTGGTTCAAACAATTCTGTCCAGTTTATTTGCTGTGCTTCAATTCAGAGTTAAGCAATAAATTCCACCCCAACTGGCTACTGTGCATTGTGGCAGGACTGCCTTCTCATTCAGTCAGTAGTTGCTATCCTCCAAAGCAATTTTTTTTACAACTTTACTGATGGAACAATGAAAAATTGACATTTTTATAAGTTATTAGATGGAACAATGTAATGGACCCATCTTTCTGTTCTTACTGTAAAAAAAAAGATGACATTGACAAGCATTCTACCATTTTCTTGTCTATTGCTCTATTGATGAATATGGTGATATGGTGGTGCTTTCCTTTCTTTTCTTCTTTAATAATTCCAAAAAAGTAAGAAGTAGGGCAATCCATGAGTCAGAAACCATGGTAAACCTGCTATTTGCAGGTTCACATTCTGCTTGTGGATTTCCTATCTGATTACTTCTGGAAAAAGATGCCAGGCAGAACTTGGTAAATGCTTACCTGTGAAATAAAGCAACAGAAAATGCTTATATGTAAAATACACTAAAGCCAATAGGAGATTCATCTACAATGTCTCCTGTAGTTGAACAGAATTTTGTTCTTCTTCTTTCTCACAGGTTTATACATGAATAGTGCCAAATACAGGAAAGGGACCATGCAGATGACATTGTGGAAATGGTAGCCAGAGATAATATTTCAGTTTCTGTTACTCTAATTAAACTTTTATGATTTAAACTCATCACATAAATATCACTAGAGACTAGATCAACTGTCAAATTAAATACAACTGTCAAATTAAAATCCCAGAACTTTTTCCTGATTTCAAGCCCTTCATGGACTATAGCAAGAGGTGTCATTAAATGTCGCAAACATTTTATCAAACAATCAAAATCATTGTTATATTAAGAAAAGATCCTCTCACATAATCGGCTTTTTCTGTAACAGTATACACTGTTTATGACAACAAAATATTTCACTTACAGAATTTCATGTAAAATGCAGTGTTCATAATAAATTGGAACAATATTTTTTAGATGACTGGTTTTTTGATTAAGCATCTTTAAATCACATTGGAAAAAATTACTGCAGTGTACTGTACCCTTGTTTTATTAATATGCAACCAGTGGATAAAACTGCCCACTTAATCTTTAAACTAATGATTTCTCTCACAGCTTTGTTAGATTTTTCTCCCACATAGGCACCACTACACTGGAACAATAATAACATACGGCATCTCAGAGAACTCATTAAAATGAATATTCTAGAGAATCAAAATGTTCAGTGCAGAAGACTTGCTGTATTTCCCATGAGCTGCTCCATTAATTGATCAAGGTCTATAGCTAGATGATAGATTACCACCTTAATTTGCTTCAAGTGGATGAATGTCTCTAGCTTATTTTGAAAAACTCCAGATCCATGCTAGCTTCTCTCTCACAGGTAGAGCTAATTTGGGGTGGAAGATGTAGGGATATATTATGTCAGGCCCCCCAAAACTGAGAAGACAAAGCTTAATAGATACCTACTTCCTCATTTTACTTTAGTTCTCCACATGTGCGGGCAAACACATGCTTATCTTTGATATTAAGATAACATATGTAATATAAAAGCCAAATTTGCCAAAATCAATCAAAATTAAAAAAAAAATTATAGAGTTCATGATTTGTTTGCATAAGATATCAGTTTCAATCTCTCATGTCACCAGGTAGGAGTAGAAAACTCTTCCTAGCCTTGAAAACCATTGCTGCTTGATATAGAAAATACATTTACAATTCAACATAAATTACAACTTAACACCTGTTTCAAATAAATGATTTAAAGTATTTGAGAGTACATATGCAAGCCCATAGAAAAAAAATGTTTGCTGAAAAGAACCTAAAATGGCTTTTTAAAAGGTAAGCCACAATCAACAAGCACATAGAGAAGATCATCCAAAAGCTACTGTGCATTTGAACATTAAAAAAAAATATTGACAAAATCTCCCACCTTTCAAGACATAGGGTAAGAGAATAGGTGTTCTCATAGATTGGCAACTGATAACAAACAAGGAAACAGAATAGAAAATGAAAATAAATGTTGTGCATAAAGTGTCAAGGATCAATGTTTGACAGGTGTTTTTTTAGCTTTTATATTAATGAAATTGATTTAGCTCTGGGCAGTGAAATGGCCATGGTTGTTGATGAAACCAAAAATCAAGGTGGAAAATATTTTAAAGAATTGTGTTGTTTCAGCATTGTGCAAAGAGTTGACCCTTTGGTACCCTTTTCAAATTTCTTTTCACCAGTTTCTTTATTTAGAATTCTATTTTTTTGAAGCCAAATATAACTGCATTTGCCTTATCAAGCTTCCAAAGGAATACTAGACAGAAAGCCACAACTTGTTTTCCATCAACCCAGAACAAAAAATACAGTATAAGTAGCTTTAAGTAAGAGAAAGACACATTTCAGGTCGGGAGAAATTCCTAATGGCAGAAATACTCATCAGTCGAACAAATCAATGCCTACTTGGCTGGATATTCTTAACAGCTGGATCAATATTTTGAGGTGATGTTTTAATTTGGATTTCTGCAGATGACTGAAGTTGATTTATTGAAAACATTTAGTGATTAGCATTTAAGGCTTTGGTGTTATGCAAGAGAAAAACATTTTTTCTAAAGCCAAGTGCTCTACTCTCCTAGGAAAGCTGCTCTAATCTCTCAGTTATTTTGGCTGCTGTTTTCTGTCTCTTTTCCAGCTCTATAATATATTTACTGTCTGAAGTTTGTTAGCTGGAAGTATATACAGTATTCCAAAGTTAGCTGCATTACCATGCATTAAGCATGGAGAATTTTATTTTACGTTATCTGTCTAATGAGACGCATAATAGAATTTGCCTTTTTCTGAGCAGTCACTATTGGCTTGTGATTTTCTTTTTTAAAAAAAAAAGCAAGAATCTGTTTTCTGATCAGTACTTACCTGAATAATATAGATGATATTAATATTGTTGACAAAATTTCGTACTTGTTTATATTGAATAGCAACTGTGATTTAATATCTATTTTCCCTGCTTGGCAAGTCTTTAAGAATTTACTTAATTCCTTTAGGTGTAATTACCCTAAGGAATTTGATATTGACTACAAATATAGTCACTTCCTTGCTTATCCTGTCCTACAGAATTTATGAACAAATTAAAAAAAAATATTTGTCACGGTACAGATTCTTAAGAGATCTTCTAGTTTCCCTCATTGCATTATAGAAGCACCCATTATTCCGAAATTTTGATTTTTCCCTGCCAACTTGTTTTTAAAAATTAATATTTCTACTTTACTAAGCAAATGTTTATGGTATGAAAACTTCCATTACAGCAGATTTTTAATTATTAACACAAATATAGAACATTTTACATATGTCTAAGAAATCTACTGATTAAACAAATCAAGGTCTTCTTAGCCAAACAATTAAAATTTGCCTTCATCTTTACTGATTAAAATGGCCTCTCCTGATTAAGCAACTAAATTCTTAGTAGATTAATCTACCGATTATGGCTTGTAGCTACTATAATCAGAATTAAATAGCTAATCAGTCATATTATGGCAGATGGGAACAATTCTATTGCAAAAAAAAAGGTAACTGGTCAAAGCAAACTCAAAGTGCTTCTCTGCCTTATTGAAATGCTTTCAAAAATAATTAAAACTTCAGAAAATGAAAAATTACAGCACAATATAAATTTGGATCTGAACATGCCTTCTGAGATTTTCAATAAATTAATAGGCATTTGACTCACTCTTTTTAACAATAATAGAAAAATGACCCCTCCCACCTTAACACATTGTTCATAGTGGAACAAGTACATACAAAAATATATGAATTGGATTCAGTTTTGGTTCTCAAAAGAAATGTGGTATGAACAAATTTATAATTTAATATAATATATAGACATTATATGAACAAATTTAATTTCATCAGTCAGAAAATGCACATAAAGTTGGGGAGAAAATACAGTATGTCACAGAAGTGAGTACACCCCTCACATTTTGTAAATATTTAAGTACAGTATAGCTTTTCATGTGACAACACTGAAGAAATGATACTTGGCTACAATGTAAACTAGTGAGGATACAGCTGGTATAACAGTGTAAATGTGCTGTCCCCTCAAAATAACACAACACACAGCCATTAATATCTAAACTGCTGGCAACAAAAGTGAGTACACCCCTAAGTGATAATGTGCAAATGGGGCCCAAGTAGCCATTTCCCCTTCCTGGTGTCTCAGGTGTGAAGGGCGAGCATGTCTATTAAATTTGGTGTTATCACTCTCACTCTCTCATACTGGTCACTGGAAGTTCATAATGGCACCTCATGGCAATGAACTCTCCAAGGATCTGGAAAAACAAACTACATAAAGATGGCCTAGGCTATAAGAAGATTGCCAAGATCCTGGAACTGAGATGCAGCATGGTGGCCAAGACCATACAGCGGTTTAACAGGACAGGTTCCACTTAGAACAGGCCTCGCCATGGTCAACCAAAGAAGTTGAGTACCCGTGCTCAGCGTCATATCCAGAGGTTAGCCTTGGGAAATAGACATATGAGTGCTGCCAGCTTTGCTGCAAGGTTGAAGGGGTGGGGGATCAGCCTGTCAGTGCTCAGACCATACGCCACACACTGCATCAAATTGGTCTGCAGGGCTGTTGTCCCAGAAGGAAGCCTCTTCTAAAGATGATGCACAAGAAAGCCCGCAAACGGTTTGCTGCAGACAAGCAAACTTAGGACATGGATTTCTGGAACCATGTCCTGTGGTCCGATGAGACCAAGATGAACTTATTTGGTTCAGATGGTGTCAAGTGTGTATGGTGGCAACCAGGTGAGGAGTACAAAAACAAGTGTGGCTTGCCTACAGTCAAGCATGGTGGTGGGAATGTCATGCTCTGGGGCTGTATGAGTGTTGGCATTGGGGAGCTACAGTTCATTGAGGGAACCATGAATGCCAACATGTACTGTGACATACTGAAGCAGAGCATAATCCCCTCCCTTTGGAGACAGGGCCACAGGGCAGAATTCCAACATGACCCCAAACACACCTCCAAAATGACCACTGCCTTGCTAAAAAGCTGAGGGTAAAGGTGATGGACTGGCCAAGCATGTCTCCAGACCTAAACCCTATTGACCATCTGTGGGGCATCCTGAAACGGAAGGTGGAGGTGCTCAAGGTCTCTAATATCCACCAGTTTTGTGATGTCATCATGGAGGAGTGGAAGAGGACTCCAGTGGCAACCTGTGAAGCTCTGGTGAACTCTATGCCCAAGAGGGTTAAG
>JAOYMU010000274.1:46248585-46260241 GCA_025802295.1 Psammodynastes pulverulentus
TCCATTGTGGTGGTGTATAGAGCCAAAGATGTTAGAATTGTGTCGATGTCCCAATATTTATGGACCTGACTGTATCTGATTTCTTCTCATCTTCCAGCAGTGTTGATCATCTCCTGTTAACAGTTATTTATTTTCTTGTAAATAGTGTAGTCAACTGACATTATGTTTGAAAAGAAGAGTTATAAGAGATATCAGCTTTCCTATTCCACATTTTGTTATTATTAGTCCTCAAGAAGCTGGAGGGTTCCCTATTTGTTGCACTTTATTTGGGGAATAAACTGAAGCCTGAAATATGATTGGTAAATCTAGATTTAATGTGATACTACCCATTTAATTTTTAACTTAATTATAGATTTAAAATTTACTTTTGAGTTTTGCAGCGTAAAACTTTTCAAGAGATATGTAGATAAGAATTACCAGAGGTAATTGTAGATCAAATTGTAGATTGTTGTTATCCATTTGAGAGAAATCACCGAACAGGAATAGAAGCAAAAAAACCTGTTCTCTATGTGTAGTTCAAAACAGAATTTGAGCATGTTGCAAAAATAAAAAATAACTTATATCTGCTTGTTAATCTTTAAATATTCACGACTAATTATTTTCATTGACTTAATAACGAAAAAGTGAGGTAGCTTTGAAAAAAAGGCAACAACCAATCACGTACTCACACATGTGTACACAAACACAAAATCTCCAAACCCTATAATTCAGGATCCTGTACGATACTAATTTTTATATGTTTATAGTTGTCCTGTGTGGTTCATATGTTTTTCTCCTGAAAGAAAGGACTGTATCTGAAATATTGCCAGCAAAGAAAAAAAGAGGGGCATTTCTTCTGTATGTGTGAGTGTGTGTATACAAACACATTTAAAGGGCTGCCCATCTCACAAAAAGTGACTCTTGGGTGGCTTACAACAAAATGGAAAGAATAATTTGCCAAATAGCACTTAGTGTAATTAAGTTGAGTTATGAAAGTGCTTGAGCAACAACTTACAGAATGGTTTGCATAAGCATTTATGCAGAAGCAAAATATTATGTTTGATGCATACATAAGTATTTTTTCTAGGAGTTGAAGTTATGTAACAGACAAATATTAACACTGATAAAACCCAAAGAGAATTATATTTGCATATTAATTTTACATCATTAGTTATGTTCACAACAATTTATAAAGAATACTTTTGGGAAATATTTATCCTTCAGCGGCTAATAATCTAATTACTTGTATTTTTTACTTAAGTATTTCATGTAATTATTCATAGTTTTTAAATACTTGCTCTTAGTGTGAGACAAAATTATTGACAGAAAACCAAATATAAGCTCTGATCTGAAACTTGGCACAAGCAAAATCTCTCATTTCTAATACCTAGAAAATGTTCACATATCAAGAAGTGGAGAATCTATGAAAGTTGCAGCTCAAGGAAGTATATTTACAAATGGCAAGATGGTGCTGCCAGATGAAAAATATGTGGCAGAAAGAATTCAAGTGGCCAAAAATACCCATCATCCCCAGTATACATTGATATGCATGCGTGGGTTTTAAGTTGCTGTTCACACTCTGTACATGGTCTTGGATATCTTTTATTTGTCACTTTACATGTGAAAAAGCTGAGCCCAATATTTAAACTATTAAAGCATGCAATATTTATTTCTGTTTTAAATCAATATTTTGACATAATCATCAGGTTTTGTAGAACACCATAGCTTCACAAGGGAAAAGAAACACATATTTTGAATGACTGATTATAAATGAAAAGTTTCCTTAAAAACTGAGAACACCTCCATGTGGAGACTATTGGCAGTGGTCAAGAACCCAGCTGATTTATTTCTGGCTGTTCTTCAGAGGGTTTGAAATTGTATTTATGGCTGCTTTATTTGTCTATGCTGAATTTCTGTAGACAAGCCAACCTCCTATTGGCAAGAACCACCTTTCTACTTCCTAGTTCCATTCAGCATTTTCTCCATCTTAGAGGGGATCAGCTGCTTTACCTTCTTACGGAGGTAATATTATTTTCACAGCTCTTTAAAATGCCCACCCAAAAGTAATACCACATTCCCCCTCCCAATTATCACCAATTTTTGAGACATCACCATTGCTCATCCAAGCAACTTTGTCAGTCAGAGTAAAATTAGTTAGAGAGTCAAAGAGTAATTGGAATATACCAACTCTTGCCACACCAATTTCAGGGGTTTCCCCCCAAAATGTTTTGCAAAATATCAATGAAGACGCAATCATCCAGGCCAAAGTATCTTCTGACTGACTAAGTTGCTTGGATAAGCAACAAAATGTCTCAGATTAACAAAGTTTGGTCCACTTGCCATGATTCAACCTTTAGACATCATTGGTCTGTATGACAGAATCTTCATTAATATAGCACCCATGGTTAATAGAACCATGGGGTACATTTGCCCAACTGTTCAGCTTTCTATGAGACAATAAACTATAAACTATCTACATCAGGAGTGTCAAACTCATTTTCACCCAGGGCCACATCAGCATAATGGTTGCCGTCAAAGGGCCACATCTAACTGTAAGACAGTATAAATGTAACCAAATGTCCTAAAGACAATCGGAACTTTGCAGCTCTCGCGGGCCACATAAAATGACGTGGCGGGCCACATTTGGCCCCCGGGCCTTGAATTTGGCACCTATGATCTACATAGACAGACTTCGTACAAGTTATTAGGTTATTCTATGATTGTTTAATTTGCTCTGAATATTGCAAGCAAAATGTTTAAGAGTGCCCAATATTGCTTTCAATGTTTTCAATATTGCTGTGCTATATAGTAGCACAGTTCTGAACTGATTGAAAGAAACTACTAACCAAGGCAGCTACCTGAAATTTTAGAAACTGTACAGATTTGGCTTTCTAGAGAGAACAAATGTTAACGATCCTTTGAGGGTTCAGTGCCTGGTGAATAGTTAACATTAAGAGGTATTCTTGGTGCTTAATTCTCTAGTAGCAAAGACCGCCCAGGAGATGAAGTTCCAGAAGTATCACATGGGGTAAAAGAAGAGTAGAAAAGAATCTGACTGAGCAGAGTTATCTCCTATGTTTGGGCCTATGCTGTGATGAAAAAGGAATTAAAATGCTCTCTTTCCTCAGCAAGCTGCCATTCATCAGTCTTGTTTGGGCTTGTGAACTTCCTGTTAAAGACAGTTTTCTAATCTTTGACTGGGTTGCTGTGACCAGTTGGCATACATTTCACCAACTAAGTTACTGGGATTTCCTGTACTCTTGACATAAGCACTTTTTGGTGGTGTCTGGGATATTGTCTTACTCTGTTTCTGTAATTCCTTTTAGTCTGTGACTTCCCAAAAAATGAATAGTGTCCATTTCTTTGAATTGTCCTGATTATCTTCTGTCATTTATCTTTTGGACACCTTTTGGATACCTTCCTATGCTGAATAGTAGGGGAAAGAGATGGAATGGTAAGCACTTGGTTCTGGGAAGTTGTCAATACTCTATGGTTCACCTCCTTCTCAAAAGGCCATACCTCAATCCAGTGGTGTTGGATAACTTTCGCCCCAGCTCCAACCCTGATATTATAAAAAAAGGTTGTTTAGCTGGTACTAGTAGATCAACTCTGTTTAATCCTAAAAAAGTGAATTATTTGGACCTTTTCAATCTGGATTAAGACTTGGGTATGAGATGGAAATGGCATTGATTTCTCTTTTGACAACCTATGTTGAGATCTGGATGGAGGTATGCTGATGATACCCTATTGTACATTGCCAACCTGAGCCTTGAGGAAGAAGTTGTCAATATCCTGTCCCAGTCTATGTCAGAGACAGAACAGACTGAAGTTAAACTCGAGTAAATAGAACCTGCTGTTGATCATCCTATTCTATGTCTCTACCAGTGTTGTTCCTTGATGGGCAAGTAGTACCTATCGTAGAATAAGTTTATGACTTGGTTCTTTCTTAACTCATAGTTCCTGCTAGAACAGCAGGTAGAACCTGTAGCCAGAGGAGCCCATGTCCAGGTTCAACTGGTGTACCAGTTGCAATCTTACCTAGGGCAGGAGGATATGGCTATATTAATTAACCTCATTGTGACTGGATTTGTCTACAGTAATATGCTTAAAAGAATTCATCTAAAATGCAGTATTCTGTGCATTCCACTAATACTGGGAGCATATAATACTGATTTTAGGGTTAGTGCATTGGTTGCTAAAATGTTGGTTTTAACCTTCAAAGTCCTTCAGGGTTTGGCACCTGGATACATGCAGAACTGCCCACTTTAACCAGAACCAACCTCACTGATGTCTTTCCTTATTATAAGGCAGATTAAGAAATAGACTTCACAAGAAATAATGGAACTGTTTTACTGATATAGGTTATAGTTACAGAATCATGAAAGCTTGTTTCTTATATCAAGGAAAGTCAAAGCATGGTCATTTTAAATTTCTTTCTAATGCCTTCTTGTTTTCCCAGGAGTTTTCTTCTCCAAAGTAATCTTTATAATTTCTCTGCAGATGATAAGAATAATTTAAGAAAAACTGCTGCAAATCCCACATTTTTGGGAAGTTCATGAAGGTGGAGCTAGAATGGAGTGGAGCAGCTGCCTGGTAGAGTTCATTTGCTGGCTGAGGAAACAATGAAAGACAGATTGTTTCAGAGGGGTTTCCCTTGAGCTTATTACGGTGCCATATTGCTTTTTTTCCTGGTGTTTTTGACTGATTGCTGCTTTTATTGTTAGCAAGTGTCAAGTTCCTTTATGTTTTAAATGTTATCATGAATATTTTAAATTGTTCTATTTATACTCTGTGTAAGCTGCCAAGAGTTATTTTGATTACAGCAAGGTAGAAATGTCTTTAATAAAAAAATAAACAAGTGGATTTTTCAAAGCAGGTTGTACTGTCAGTTCCAGGTCAGCAAACCAATATCCATTTTGTATAACTTTAATTATTATTTTATGCATCAAGGAACCATGAGATGTTTAGTGGTAAGTATCTGTTTCTGTACTATCCTTGGATAAGCAGCAGTTCAACTGCCTCTCAAGCAGTTCCTAAGCTATGATAAAGGAATTGATTGTTAATCTGGCTTTCATGACTCTGTCTTAAAGGATAACACATAATTCACCAACACATATAATCACAAATAATCACATTCAGTTCAAGAAGCTGGACAAACTCAGCCATTAGGGTTAGTTTTAGTATGCTATAAAACCTGAAAAAGTAGCTTAATTGAAGGCCAGTTATTGTGTGAACATAGCCAGTGGCTTTGTAAATCCCAAAGCAAAAGTATATATTTTAAAAAATAAAATAGAAAAGCTTTCACACACCAAAGCTCTGATAATCCTGAAACTTGCTGATAGAAGCAACCATGAACTGTAAAAGTCTGCATGGTCAAGACAAGATGTTACTATGGCAACGTTGGACAGAAAAAAAAAAATAAAAGGTGTGTGGTCAGTGGTGGATGACATAAAGGACCCAGCAAAGAACAAAGGGATGGTAAAACAGAGACATTCTCCACTTACCTATGGATGTTTTTATTTTACATGTTCCTGATAACTGTCATTCCAAACGGCAAGGCTTTGTTAAGATACTATCATCTTAGGAGAAATGAAAGATATCATTCTTGTAGGACATTGTGGCCATTTTTCACACATAACCCCTTCAATTGTAATTCCTTTTGCCAGGTTAATTGCATTATTGCCCCATTTTGGGGGGGCAGCAACCATAACTGCAACCTTCCCATCCCAAGATCATGCCACTAAATGACCTAGTGAAGCTTCTTGCTCTATTTTCTAAAAGCAAGAATAAAATAGAAAGGTCAAGCATCTAATTACGTTGTTGTTACACTCTCTTTTAGTCCTCAAGGGCTGAAAATAATGAAGAAAAAAACCCTACTGTTTACCCCAACATTACATGAGTACCAGGAAACACTTATACATGAAACTATTCTCTGATTAACATCAGGAGCTGAATGGATAACAGTGGAAACTGCAATGTAGTTCTGATTCTCCCCCTGCCTAGAAGATGGGGACTATGAGTGGTAGCCAAGGAGAAGTAGCCAATTCAACTGGGAAATGGAAGAAATCTACAAATGTTTATTAAGTGTTTTATTTTTATAGAAGAAATAGGACTGGGCACAGTCATTGGAAATTCTCACAAATGCGAAACTATTGTTTGCTTAAACATGATTTATTGAACAAACCTGTATTTATTGAGAAACCTGTATGAGGGCCAAGAAACAACAGTTAGAACTGGACATTGAACAATTGACTGGTTCAAAATAGGGAAGGGAATAATGCAAGGATTGTATTGTCACTCTGCTTATTTAACTGATATGCAGAGAATATCATGCAAAATACTGGGCTAGATGAATCACAAGCTAGAATTAACAGTGCCTGGAGAACATCAATAACCTCAGATATGCAGACTATACCACTCTAAAATGGCAGAAAGAGAAAAGGAACTAAAGAGCTTCTTGATGAGAATGAAAGAGGAAAGTGCAAAAATTGGTTTGAAACTCAACATTAAAAAAACTAAAATCATGGGCTATAAGATCACTGCAGATGGCAACTGAAACCATGAAATTAAAAGATGCTTGCTCCGTGGGAAGAAAGCTATGGAAAACCTAGACAGCATATTAAAAAGCAGAGACATCACCTTGCTGATAAAAGTCCATATAGTCAAAGCTATGATTTTCCTATTAACAATGTATGATTGTAAGAGTTGGACCATAAGGAAGTCTGAGTGCTGAAGAATTGATGCTTTCAAATTGTGGTGTTGGAGAAGATTCATGAGAGTTCCTTGGACTGCAAGGAGATCAAATCAGTCAATCCTAGAAGAAATCAACAAGTGTCCTTTGAAAAAATGGATACTGAAACTGAAGCTCAAATACTTTGGCCCCAAATAGCAATAGCACTTAGACTTGTATACCACTTCACAGTGCTTTACAGCTCTCACTAAGCAGTTTACAGAGTCATATTGCCCCCCAAAATCTGGGTCCTCATTTTACCAACCTCAGAAGGATAGAAGGCTGAGTCAACCTTGAGCCTGGTAAGATTCGAACTGCCAAATTGCAGGCAGCCGGCAGTCAGCAGAAGTAGCCTGCAGTTCTACATTCTAACCACTGCATCACTGCAGCTCTTATGAGAATGAGAAAAGAGGACTTATTGGAAAAGACCTTCATGTTGGGAAAGTAGGAGTTAAAAGGTAAAATAAGAAGGGGACAGCAGAGGAAGAAATACTTACATAGTGTCGTTGATGCAATGAACATGAATTTGGGCAAACTCCAGGAGAGAATAGAGGATGGGGGGCTGGTGTACTGTGGTTCATGAGATCACTAGAGTTGGTGATCTTAGTGACTGAACAACAAAGCAACATCCTTTATTTTTTCTTTCGTATTAAGAAGATTCTAGAAGTTTAGGATTCGTTCTGAGCTAAGATATTTCCTAAATTTTCTTGTTTTTTCCTATTCCTGCTGATAGAAAAGGAGAAAATTTAGTACATTAGGAAGGAGCCTAAGATTACTTAAATTGACAGCTGTGGTTAATTCCGGTGGTGACGTGGGGTCAAGAAGGCACTGGGGAATGAAGCTCCACTTCCAGCGCTAAAGTTTTCGCGATCGGAGCCCCGATAGGGCAAAGTTCCGTCTTGTGGAGACGCCTAGAAGAAAGGGGAATCTTCGGCATAAACGAGGAGAAGTGAGGTCTCCCGCTGTGTGAAGGAAGAACCCCTTAAATCCGGTGCGAAAGAAGCCAGCCTTTATGGCGGACCTGGAGACCTGATGCCCCACCATATAGAAGAGGAAGTGAAAGAAGCTACAGTATAGCGATTGAAGGTGCGAGCATGGGCGCATAGCTGTCAAAATTAAAGTTGGAGAGAACGGCTTAGATGAACCTCGCAAAGGTTTTGATAGAGAAGCGACCGGAATCGGAGGCTGTCAAGGCTCAGGAACTCCAAACTTTAAAGGAAGTCAGCAGCAATTGAAAGCTGGAAAAGGGAAACTGGGAAGAGGAAGAAAGATCAAACCAGGACAGCTTTGAGGGGATAGAGAGAAGAGGAGAGGTGGTTTGAGACTTTGTATGTGAGGAAGGAAATCGCGAACTGATTATCGATTGCGGATGCTTCTTCAAGAAGATAAAAGAAGAGTGTGTAAGGCTGACTGTGCTGATAAATGGAGCTGCCATTTTGTGAAAAAAAACAACAATAATTGTCTGTCAACTCCATAGAAGTGACGAAATAAGTAAAAGGGGAAAAAAACTTTGCATCCTCCTCCTTTCCTTTTACCTTTGTATTTGCTGGTATTGGCGACTAAGAGTGAGAAACCTTGAACTATTATACATACATATATATACAACCTGGGACTTTTTATAATTATCTATAACTGCTTATAATTAATTTTTATAAACCATATTTAGAGATATCATAATTAATGAACTACATAACTACTGAATTTGAAACATATATTTATAGTATATAAATATTTCTATTTAACTGTTATATCACCTCTGTCCTTTTCTTTCTTACGTCTTATATATTTATATATATATATATTGAGAATACATAATCAATTATAATAAATTATAACAATATAATCTTAGCTTTTAATTATATAAATTGTATACAATTATAGAATCTATAGGGATTTGAATGATTGATAAATTTAGAAAGTGATTATTAATTATATAGTAATTTTTTCCAGAAGTATTTATAGGAAACTAGATTGTGCTTTGTTGTAATATATCTGTCTGTCTGTTCCTTTGTATGAAGAGTGAATAATTAGAAGTTTCAAAGGGGTGTAATATATAATCCCTGGGTTGATTTAGGAATTGTTAGTAGGGGTGTTGTGCTGTACCTAGATAGATTTACAAAATAGACCAGATAATATATTGTAAAGGTTAAAATCCGTCTGATTGTAGTAAGATATAAAAGACAAAACATAAAAGACTTAAGGAAGTTATAAAGTAGATGGTAGGCTGGGAGAGAATAGACAAGATAGTAGCCGAGCAATATAAACTGCTGAAGGAGATGACAAGCACCATAGCCATGACTACGAGAATGGGAAAGAAAACTACACCAATATCAATGGTAGCTATCACCTCCCCACCTAGTCAAAGATTAACTGAAGGGATGTCTACAATTGAAAAAGCAAATACTATAACAAATATGCAGGCAATGCAAGCTACTCTTTTAACGATCCAAGAGAATATTCTAAAACTTCAGGAGAACATAAAAAAGAATCATAGAGAGTTAAAAGAAGAATTGGGAGAGACGAAAAGAGATGTTAGAGTTGATATACAGAAACTAGATGAGAAAATTGCGGCAATGCAGGAGACGATGCGAAAAAAATGAACCAAAAATACAGTTGATTGAAACAAGGGCCGAACAGAGAAAAGATTGGAAAGAATCGATCAAAAAATGATACAGAGGAACAAAGAAGTGGAAGACTCCTTGATAAATGTTGAGATGGACCTAGCTTCATTCTATTTAAGATTTCAAAATGTCATTGAAACAAAAGATAAAGATCTGGGGGATATTATGGCAGGATTAATAGCGGAGGCCCTTCAACAAAATAAACAGGAAATTGTACAGGAAATAGATGAGCTATGCCAGGTGATACAGACTTCCGAGAGAAGTACATGTCCGTTTTCCCTGAAGGAGAGTAAGAGATACTGTTTACAAGACCACTAGGGACAAATCAATGAAGTATAGAGATAAGGACATTATAACATTAAAACAAGTCCCTAGGAGAGTTCAGGAAATAAGACGAGACTATGGATTCCTGGCAACGGCTATGAGTAAATGGAACATCCCATTCAGATGGATAACCCCGGAAGGAATGTTGGCAACTTGGCGTGACAGGAGAGTTAAAATAGACACCCTGGAAAAGGCACAGGAGTTCCTTGAACAGCTCACCGGATCAGAAGAAGAAGAAAGTAGTAAGGAAGAACTGGAGCAGACTAGCCCCCAAAAAATTAGGAAGAAAGGTGGAAAAGACTATCGAGAAGAAGGAGTAAAAACAAGGGCACAAAGAGAAGCAAGAAACGAGAGAAGACAACAACAAGAGCAGCAAATAGATAATGACAAGGGATCTAAAGATTCTATCCCTAAATGTTAATGGATTAAATGCACCGATTAAAAGGAATCAATTACTTAAGAAATTAATAAAACAACAAATGGACATTGTGTGTCTCCAAGAGACACACATCAAAAAACAAGAAGAAAGATATCTACAATGTAAGAAACTAGGAGGCTCCAGCTTGATGTCTACGATGAAGTAATAAGAGAAGCGAAGCTACCAGAATCATGGAGAGAAGCCTACATATCACTAATTTGGAAGGAGGACTCAGATGGTACATTAATTAAAAATTATAGACCAATCTCCCTGCTAAATGCCGACTATAAAATATTTATGAGTATTGTAGCAGAGAGATTGAAGAAAATATTAAATGAGAATATACATGTAGACCAAAATGGAGTTTTACCAACAAGACAAATTAGGAATAATACAAGAACAGTAATTAATATATTAGAGTACGATGAAGCCCACCCAGAGAAACCGGTCGCCCTAGTCTTCTTGGATGCTAAAAAAAGCCTTCGATAAGGTAAATTGGCAATTCTTATTTAAACAAATAAAGGAAATGGGATTTGGAGAAAAATTTGAAAAAATGGTCCAATCAATTTATTCTAGACAAAAAGCAAGATTAATTATAAACAGAGAGGTTACTAAAGTATTTGAAATAAAGAAAGGAGTAAGGCAGGGATGTCCACTGTCATCTCTACTTTTTATCTTAACTCTTGAAATTTTATTAATAAGAATAAGCAAATTTGGAAATTTGGGGAACAAGAATCAAACAGCAAGATTATAAACTCCAGGCATTGGCGGATGATCTTGTGTTTTTCTTAGAGGATCCGATAGAAACAGGCCCAATACTGTTAAAAGAGATGGGGAAATATGGAGAAGTAGCTGGCCTTACCATAAATAAGGAAAAAAACCAAATTATTGGTTAAGAATTTGGCAATGGAACAATGAGTAAAGTTGGAGAGGAAAATTGGATTACAGATTGTTAAAGAAGGTAAATATCTAGGGATATGGTTAACGGTGAGATGCTCCTTGTTGAAAGAGGACAATTATATAGTTCTACTCCAACAAATTAAAAAAGATTTAGAAAGATGGGGGAAAATACAATTATCATGGCTGGGCAGAATTGCTACAATAAAGATGAACATTTTACCTAAAATATTATGCCTGTTCCAAACAATTCCAGTGAAATTAGGGAAAAGTTTTTTGGGGATTTGAATAAGATGACTACAAAATTCGTGTGGGCAGGGAAAAAAGTGAGAATAAAACTATCGGATCTATGGGATAGTAAAAGTAGAGGCGGCCTTGAACTCCCTGTATGGGAAATATACTATAAGGCGGCTAGTCTAGTATGGATTAGAGAATGAGTTAATTTATGGAACAAAAGAGTCTTACTTTTGGAAGGCCATGATCTCCAGAGGGGGTAGCATGCTTTCATGTGGAGCTCCAGGCCCAAATTAAGCGGATACTTTAATAGACATACCATGAGAAATTCATGAATTTGGACTTGGAAGGAAATAAAAAATAAACGTTATATGAGAATTCCAGGCTGGATATCCACAATGGAAGCATTGATCCACCCCAATACTTTAGATCTGAGTAAAATGGCCAAATATT
>JAOYMU010000274.1:46299291-46314705 GCA_025802295.1 Psammodynastes pulverulentus
ACTGGCATTTTTCTCTGGAGATTCATTCCACACCATTCAACGGGTGCTCATCCCAAATTGTATAGGTAAACGTCTGCAAAAAATTGCAGACTACAGGAACCAGAAGCACTACTCAGGTGACCCTGAGGACACAGGTAAACCTGCTTCAACGACCCTCTAAAATAAGTGTCAGCAACCCGCGGCTCTAGAGCTGCATGTGGTTCTTTGGGCCCTCTGCTGTGGCTCCCTTTTGAGTGATCGCACCACTGGCTGGCCCTGCCCCTCCCCCTCCCCTCCCAGTCACTCCTTGCCTGGCCTGAGAAGGTAAAACATAAAAAACAGAAATGAAAGGGAGGGAGGGGGAGAGAGAGAGAGAGAGAGAGAGAGAAAGAGAGAGAGACCTATTTCCCATAGAAAACATTGGGAGTCACAAAACCTGGATAGGCATGGTGGTGGGCGGTCATGTGACTGGGTGGGAGTGATGTTGAGTTGGCCACGCCCACCCAGGTTTTGTGGCTCCCGGTGTTTTCTGTGGGAAACGAGTCCAAATGGCTCTTTAAGGTTGCAGACCCCTGCTCTAAAAGGATGCAAATGACCAGCTGTCTGCAAGGAATATAAATCCTTCCCTTCCCCACTATTCTGTCAGAGCTGAAGAAGCTTCTTGGATGAGAAGCGAAATGTCTTCAAAAGAAAAAAACCCAGAAAGTCCAGTTGCCTCCTGAAAAAAAAGCCCCTTTGGGATTGTTTTACCTGCTCCCTATTGCTCACGAAGACTATCCAGAGAAGTCTATAGCCGACCAACTTGTCCACCATCTTCTTAGAGATGGGCCCCCCAGTTTTTATAGAGCTCAGAACTCTTATTTCCTTTGCAGGCCCTCAACCAACCTGAAAAATGTAAATACTTTGCCATTCAAAATAATTTCCGCATGAGCGTTACTTTGATTTATTTTTTTTGTCCGTTTTGTTTTGCTTCAGTGTTTTTTAACGACCTTTTAATGGAAATTGCCTCGAGCTATTTTGGAAGGGCGGTAGAGAGAAAGGAAATGAACTGAATAAATAAAAGCCACACTCTTCTCCTTTTATTAGCATAACAATGCAATGATTACATTAGATGAGAGACAGAAACTGAGGTGACTCAATGGCAGATACTCAAGTTCTGTTGACTTTAAAAAAATATTTCTTGGCTTGGAATATTTCTGTGCCAGGCTTCCAGTTGTTAGATTTGCTAAGAGGCTTGCTAAAGGATATTTGAACAGCATTTATTCATGCCTCTCCCGAAGAGAAACCAAACATTTAAAAGAGAGCCTTGCCAACATGTTTTTGAAGTGATATTGTTTTCCCAGATGTCTGTATTTTGCGTTGCAGCTTTCATGAGCTCATTTCAAAATTACTGGCTTCAAAGCAGCCCTAATGTTCTTCACTTAGGAGAGTTTATTAATATTTCAGAAGAGTCTCCTTTTTAGCTATTGTCTCTCTCTCTCTGTGCTCACTATTCTCTTTCCATTCTCTATAAACATTTTAATTCCTTTCCTCTTCATAAGCCTTTCTAGCCCGCTGATCTAACCAGCAATTTTTTGAGCTTGTGCCCAGTTCTCAAATCCTACTTTAAATGGGTTCATTTTGGGGGTATAAATCACCAAGGGATGTGAATCCACTGAATTGCATCCAAGACAGAAGTGCTATTCAGCAGGTTCTGACCAGTTCTGGAGAACCGGTAGCAGAAATTTTGAGTAGTTCTGGAGAACCGGCAAATCCCACCTCTGCCTGGCCCCGCCCCCATCTCTTCTCTGCCTCCTGAGTCCCAGCGGATCAACTGGGTCTTCTTTTGTTGCCCTGCACAGGAGAACAGAGCTGGAAAGCAAGTTAGTGGGGTGGGGAGGGAATGGAGATTTTGCAGTATCCTACCTCTGGAGTGGGGAGAGAATGGAGATTTTACAGTATCCTTCCTCTGCCATGACCACCAAGCCACACCAATCCCACCAATCCACACCCATAGAACCGGTAACAATTTTTTTTGAATCCCACCACTGTCCTAAACTAACCATCAAGCAAAATGATTTTAACTCTTTCACTGCCTTACTCAAATTTAGTATTCAGTACTTACTGAATTGTAACATCTTGTCAGTTAAACAATGGAATGGCACCATTTTGAGGCTACCTATACATGAAGAAGGACGTGCTTAGCTTCCCCAAAAGTTGCCAACAAATGAAATCTCTAGGATTTCCTGCCTATACCTACCCACCCCATAGCTCTCAACGTCTGTAACAATGTTTGCTTCCTTATTGTTCAAGGTTCCTGTACACTGAAGTGTCAATGAACATGATCCTTTTTTCTCAGTGTTGTGCTCTGCAGTACTGAAATTTCAACGACAAAGATGATCAAAGCCTACCAGTCAGAGAAGGGCCAACTGGCAGATGGTCTGAGAAAAAGAAACTCTTTAAGTCTTTCCTTAACTCTAAAATTAGGTCAAAGGTATTATAACCCACACACGAAAACACACACACACACACACACACACACACACACACACACACACAGAAAGAGGCTTAAAAGTGTTGCATATTGAAGCTAAATCAAGATAACTGTTCTGAGAAATTGAAAATCTTACATTGTTCTCTTGTCTGCTTTATCTTTGAGAAAGCTTGAATAGATAGAATTGAATTTTCTCAAAATCTTTATGTACATCCTGGCCAAAATATTCAAAGTAAGGGGAATATGATACAAAAATATTTTTTCTTCCATCTCATGTTTTAAAACATATCCATTGAAGTTCAAAGTAGGACTAATAAAAATAAATACTTATTTAGGCCATAAATAATTGGCAACAAACAACTTTTCTGCCATCAGATGTCACTAATTTAGATTGTTTTTAAAGATCATTGATAAATTCATGGATAATGTGGTTTCTCAGTAAGTAATAGACTTCATAGTTTCATAGCTATACACAGCCTTCATAACCCTGAGCAGCACATTTTAAAAACAGTCACAAGAGGATACTGCCCTGTTTTGCTAATTACTTATATATATTTGGTGATTGACTACTGTGTGATACAATATGCTGGTCTAAGTGGCCTCTCTTTATGTTGTGATGATCTTGCCTTTTATGAAAATAACTGATGGGTAAGGTCAGAAAATAAGTATAAAGGTTGCTGCTTCAGAATAATAATCTAGTCAATTTTGGAACGTTTTTGAAATATTAATTCACATTATGAAACAGACTTTGAATATTAAGATTGTTATTTAGCAGTCGAAAATTATTCAAGCATGATACATTAGCAAATCAAGAAGGTTAATTCAAATTTGTAGAAATCTTTCTGCTGCATGCTTTTAGACAAATAGAAACATATATGAGGCATGGTTAGGCATAAACATATATGAGGCATAGAACAAGACTGTCAAATTGCCCCCCCCCCCAGGCCAGATGCATGACATGCAGGCCACACCCATCCCAGCTCTGCAAAGGAGCTGATATGTCATGATACGTCAAGTGACATGATCAAGTTTGACACCCGTGGTCTACAAAAAAGTCATGCTAGAAGTTTCTTGCATGTTTGAGTTCATGGAAATGATTAGTTATATTTGTTACATGATTTAAAACCAGCTTTTAAAATGAACCACTATAAATCCCGGATTTGATGGGAAGCAGAAAGTAAAAACAAAATAAAACCAGAAATTATAAACATTAGTCTTTTGAACAAAATAATTAACAAATTTGCATTCCTTTTCTTCTATCTAGAAGTTCCAATGTCTTAAATCCACCCAAAGGGGACTAAATCCATTTGTTTTTGGTTTGTTTGTTTGTTTGTTTGTTTGTAAGTAGAGCACCTATGAAATTGGTAAACTGGCAGTTAGGCATTACCAACATGGATAGGAGTTCTCAAATTCCTAGGCCTCTGGTAGAGGCCTCAAAATTGAAGAAGACACATACCATCCTTATGGGTGACAAGGGATTTTTTTTTAAGTGAGCACTTATTTGAATGCAAATATACAAACAGACAAGGTGTGGAGCAGGAAGCCATGGATTTGCTTGCTGCCCTTGTCAACACTGTACTTTTCTTGGCCTTGTACTTTACAGTCTCACAAAAATACACATTTGAATTAAGGAGCCTTTGTTATAACTCATTCTAACATTCTAACTCCGATATGTTCACAATGAGAAGCAGTGGCTATCTTCTTTGAAGCACTTTCCCACTTCATATCCAAAGAGCTGCACCTTCTTCAACAATATTGTACATATTTAATCTATTTCAATTTTAATTTGAGAGCCATGCTAAGAATTATTATTATTTCATTAGTACATATACTATGTCTCTTTTCTTGTGTCATTTTTGAATTATTTTAAAAATGAGGCAAAGTGATCCTGCATGCAAGAGATGAAGGCAAAATCTGTGGAAGCATTCAAATTTATGTTCATTTGAATATCTAACAATTTAATTCATATTTCCTGGATAAATAAGCAAGATGGAAGACAATTATTGTTCAGAATTCTGTGGAACTGATCAAACACCTATAAACATAAGGAATATTTGTGGGAAACTTGAACCACCATATCATGCATTGAATAAAATAACATTAAAAAATCAAGACAATGGAAAATTATTTGCCAAATATGTTAGAAAAAACTGGGGATGAATTTACATTAATCTGAAAATGTGCATGAAAATGTGTACAAACTTATCGATCTTTTTTGTTAAAAAGTAACTTCTTAAAATAGAAGAAATGTAAAATATATGTTCTCCATGCATAGAGATAGGCAAACCTGCTCTAGGAAGATTTATCAAAGCACTTGTAAAGTAATTTTACAACTTTGTAGTGTTCTGTTGAGAAACATGAAGAACACAAACAAAAGGCTACTTGGTGTTATTTTATCCCTGATTCTTCTAAAGCTTCTAAATTGTTTCATTATGGGTAAGTCTAAAGACTGAAGAATAAAATAACTTAATGTGCTTCAATATAGACATTGCAGAAATAGCTTTTTAACTCAGAATATAAGCTAATTTCTTTAACAAATCAGGAAACAAACTTGGTGCAATCAGATGTGGCTTACTGTAAGTCTATGCTGTTTAGGTTTATATATGTAAGATGCATTGGATTTAGAGAACTGATTTAGAACTAGTCTCTTACCATTTTCTACCATGCTGGTGGAAATTATGGATAGCTTTTAAATTAAATTAGTTTCAACAATTTTGAGGTAAAGAAACACAAATCTACCATAGGGCTTGGTCAATGCAAGACCATCCAGATATCTGGGCTTGAAGCAGATAATAAAGTCAGATTGCAGACAACTGTAGTTGGCTTGCAAAAGTTTCAAATGCAGTGAGTCCTAGAAAAATAGCCAGAGGAAATTGGCAGGTTGAAAGCAATAATGATCTGACTTCTAAAAATGTGTCACTACATCAAATTAAAAGTAAAAAATATAATAATTTGTTAATTTTAATAGGAGAATTAGGTTATAATCTTCTACCTTGAACTCATTGCACACAATACTAGTTTCTAAGTAGGTATGCATGATTTGAAGCATTAACAAAGATTAAGGACCAAAGTAGTTAACTCCAAAAAGAATGGTCTTTCCTACTTTCAGCAGATATGCCTATCCTCTACTGATTTTTCAATTTAGATTTTTAATTTTTTTAAAATGAAACTTCTAATAGTTTAAATGAGTTAAATTTAGCATGCAATACTCAACAAACTGATTGGCTTCATCATGTTTTTCAGCAGACTCTAGATGAAAAAAAAAACTTTGGTGTTACACAATTCCCAATAGACATAGAGACATGGACAAGGAAACACGTACTGTGGTGACCTGCAAAATATGTGCCATGTTTGTGTTTCTGCCTGAAAAAAATTGTAACTATTCTTGCACCACTGTGTTGCTAAAACAGAATTGAAGAGTCTGGAGACTTGCTTGGCTACACTGAGATGCACTGGGGACGATGAGAAGTGTCTGGACATGAATACATGGAACAATAGATCACTATAAAGAAAACAGAAACTCCAAAGGAGGAGAGCTGGCAGCATTTAACTCAGTGGACCAAGAAAACTGTAAGACAGTCCTGCTGTCAGGAGTTGCATAATTATTTTTGGACTTCCTCACTGAGGTGACTCACAGCTTTCTGGAGAAGAATTTTTGCCTAATGTTCCAGGGACAGAAGCTACGTCTTCTTTGGAAGTGAGGAATCCAATGGCTGCCAAAAGAAAAAGAAAAAGAATGGAAAAAGGGAAAAGGGAAAAGGGAAAGGGAAAGAAAAAAGGAAAAGGAAAGGATTATATAAGGGCAATCAGTGATTTGCTGCTGAGAAGAATGGAGTCAGCAATCTTCAGAGCTACCATGATATCAAGAGAAATGTATTGTTTCCCAGTGAAAAATCTGGAATATGATGAAGAAACTGAGTAGATTAATCAAATCTACAGTCCATTTTACTTTTGTACTGTTTCGTATAAGAACAAATGACAATGCCAGAAAGAGTCTGAAAAGAATATTGAAGGCTTATGAGGAGCTCAACAGGGAGGCAAAAGTGCTTGGTGAGCAGGTGATGTTTTTATCTATACTAATGATCATGGCCTGCAAAAGGAAAGGAGGATTCTGGAAGTGAACTTCTGGCTCAAGGGGTGACGTTATGAAGTAAATATTGGATTCATGGAACCTGTTCTATACCACTTACTGAAATAGGTCTGGTGAGGAATAAACAACACATCATTAAGACTTAGAAAAATGTTTGGGGGGAAAATCTTACTATGAAAGTCTCATGAGCTTTAAACTAAATCTGGAGAGGGAAGCAGACTTAATACTCTGAACCATACACATAACCAGAGGTGGAATTCAACCAGTTTGGACCAGTTTGAGTGAAGCAGTTGTTAAATTTTTGCAGTTTGGAGAACTGGCTAACTGCACCACTGGATGGCCCCACCCCCACTGCCCCACCACACCCCTCCTTATCTCGCCTTACCCACTTGCCTAAAGTCATGCCCGAGGCATAGCTGCTGCTGCTGCTCTCTGGTTCCCTTGCCTCGACCACGTGGCCCAGCTGATTTCTGCCTGGTGGGTCTTCCTTCACTTCTCACTCAGCTACCTCCCACATGGCTCCCATGTCCCAGCCTGCTTGCCTGCCTTCCCTGCTGTCTTCCCCACAGTCCCCAAGGCCCAGTTGGCTTGCCTGCCTTCTCCGCTGCCTTCCCGGTGGTCCCCGTGGTCCCCGAGGCCCAGCCGGCTTGCCTGTATTCCCTGCTGCCTTCCCTGAAGTCCCTGAGGCCCAGCTAGCTTGCCTGCCTTCCCCGCTGCCTTCCCTGCAGTCACCAAGGCCCAGTTGGTTTCCCTGCCTTCCCTGCTGCCTTCCCCGTGGTACCCAAGGCCCAACCAGCTTGCCTGCCTTCCTTGCTGTCTTCCAAGGCCCAGCCCTCTTGCCTACCACCTCCTCCTCATTGCCTGCCTGCTAGCAAGCAATAGATGCTGCAAAGATAGATTTCCTATGTACCATTGCAAGCCCCTTCGCCCCCATCTAAACATTGTGACTGTCTGCCGAGCCTGCCTGGCGCATGTTGGCAAAAGGAGGCTAGGGGGAAAAAAAGAGAAGATCTGATGGAAACACCTGGTTTTCCGCCTCCATTGGGCTGTCTGTGCCACACTGGATTGGGATGGGGAGGTGGGGAAGAAGAAAAAAGCTTACTTGGTCCATACATACTCACCAGCATGATGGAGAATCTTTCTTCCAGCTCGCCGGCTCGGGCATTAGGAACTTGAGGAGTAGATTGTGCACCCGGGTCTGTCTGCTGCTGCTCCAAGCCTGGCTCTGGCGGCAGCTGACCATTGGCCAATTTTCTTCCAGTGCTCATGCAGGGAATCCCAGGAGAGGCAGCATATTGCATGCTTTTCACTCCAAGCAGCCTGGGCTTGAAGACGCATGGCTAGGGCAGAGGAGTGGTCCTCCTTAATAAGCTTCAAACCGTTGCTACTGCTCTAAGCCTGGTTTCCCTGCAGGAGTGCTGGAAGTCTGGTACTCACCCTCACAATTGCATGCCTGCAGCCAGAGCTGGGCTTGGAGCAGCAGCAATGATTTGTAGCTTGTTAAGGAGGACCGCTGCTCTGCCCCAGCCATGCTTTTTCAAGCCCGGGCTGCTTGGAGTGAAAAGTATGCAATATGCTGCCACTCCCAGGATTCCCTGCATGAGTGCTGGAAGAAATGGAATCTGATTGTGAGAGCAGGCTTTTCCAAGGCCAGTCATAGACAGAAACAGAGATGAGTGTGCCTTGCCTCCCTGTGGCTCTAATTCTTCAAACTTTAGGGAGTTGTGCACATGGGGCGCTAAGGGCACTAATGCCTGGAGCAAGATGGGAGCGCAGGCTCACTGGGTGGGGAAGGAGTACCAGACTTCCAGCACTCATGTGGGGAACCCATGCTTGGAGCAACAGCAATGGTGTAGAGCTTGTTAAGGAGGAACGCTCCTCTGCCCCAGCCATGCTTTTTCAAGCCCGGGCTGCTTGGAGTGAAAAGCATGCAATATGCTGCCACTCCCAGGATTCCCTGCATGAGCATTGGAAGAAAATTGGCCAATGGTCAGCTGCAGCCAGAGCTGGCTTGGAGCAGCAGCAGACGGGCTTCAGGGCACACAATCTACTCCTCAAGCTCCTAATGCCCAAACCAGCAAGCTGGAAGAGAGATTCTCCATCATGCTGGTGAGTACATATGGACAGAGTGGGCTTTTTCCTCCCCCCACACATTATCCCGATCTAGCACGGCATATACAGCCCAATGGAGGCAGAAAATGGGGTGTTTCCATTGGACCTTCTCTTTTT
Organism: Psammodynastes pulverulentus; assembly: GCA_025802295.1. Taxonomy (NCBI): domain Eukaryota; kingdom Metazoa; phylum Chordata; class Lepidosauria; order Squamata; family Psammodynastidae; genus Psammodynastes; species Psammodynastes pulverulentus. The sequence continues at coordinate 46,308,063 of JAOYMU010000274.1, forward strand.
TTCCCCCTAGCCTTCTTTTGCCAGCATGCACCAGGCAGGCTTGGCAGACAGTCGCAATGTTTAGATGGGCTTTAATTTTGTCAACCCAAGTGGGGGGGGGGGAGAAGGGGCTCGGAATGGTATGTAGGAAATCACCCTGTCTCTGCAGCATCAGCCCACCTACGCCGCTTCACCTTGCCGTGAGTGACATTGAGTTGGCCACGCCTACTCAGTCACATGACCGTCCCCAAGCCATGCCCACCCAACCAGTCACTAGGAGAACTGGTTGTTAAATTACTTGAATCCCACCACTTACATAACAGTGGTCCAACTGCCAGAATCTGTGCAACGGGAGAGGCAGAAAAGAAGTTTAGGCAGAGAAGTTTGAAAAAAAAAACCTTGCTGTTTTGAATTAATTCAAGGCACTGGGTTCAGAAGATTGCACTGTAGGTTGCTTGTGGAATGAACATCTTTTGGCACCTTTTCTCTGGTCAGCAGCCATACTTTATTTTATTTTTTTATGGCTTAAGATAGCAATAATAAGATGGGGATGTAATACTATTGCTAGAGGCATAAGGGAGCATCTCTCAACCCTTTTTACTGAATGAATTGATAGTTCTAGTTAATTACATGTGACAATTCTACCTGACATTTTAGTATACTGGATTTTGTTTCACTTGCTTGTTTTCCCTCATTTATGTTATTGTTGTTTCAGTAGTGTGATTACAAGAACTATACAAAACAGTCTGGAACCATATAAGACCTACCAGTTTGCTAATGTCTGCTGTTTTGGAAATATTAATTATCTAGAATGACATATATTGCCAAAAGTGGGACATCTATGGGGAGAATAATATCTCCTTCCAGCAAAGAAATGCTCATTAAAAATAATTAATTTTCTCTTGTAGTATACAAAAATGTAATTTCCTGAAGATATAAACAAAGCCCATTTCTTATTTTTGAATTGGACTATAACAGAAATACTTTCAGTCATTATAGTTAGGAGTGGGGGAAAGGGAGGCATATTACATGAATGCGTATATATGTGAACAAGAGAATGTTTACTATGAGTAATAGGGGCTCACGATGTCAATTAAGATGGATATTATGGAAAACGTTTCTCTGTCCCAGATAGGCTGAAAAACCTGTTTCCAGTGTTTGGTGGTGCTCTTCTTTAGGACTTAGGCTAAATGGTGAGTGGTTCTTTTTATTTAAATCCAGTGGAATCTTATCCCAGTTGGCAAGCTTCTGATGAGTTCAAATCTGCAGCTCTTAATCAGTGTTTCTCAACCCTGGCAACATTAAGATGGCTGGGAATTCTGGGAATGAAAGTCCATACATCTTATCATTGCTAAATCTATCTTACATCTTTGTTGCTGGCAAAGAATTCTAGGAACTCTAGTACCAACACATTTTAAGTCCCTATGTGGGGGAAATTGAGCAAAAATTGTGGTGTTTTTTTTTTTCTTTCAAATGGCAGGGGGAGGGATAAAAAGAAAGCCCAAAACACTTATCCTCACTGCACGCTGATGAAGGAAATAATAGAGAAAGAATATAGCATTCTGGATTTTTTTCACACTTACAAAACCTTTCATTTATATCAGGTATTCCAGAAGAATAGGCATTATAATATTTTCCTGCCTTACCTGATATATCAGTAACATAAAGCCATGAGCTGGCTAGTCAGTCTTTGATTAGATATATAAGGTCATTGATTTCATAACAAGATTATGCTTTGAAGTCTTTCAGTGGCAGAGACACCTATGTATTGAGCATCATACCAGAGGCGTTCCTGGGGTTGGGCAAATGATGAAGAATGCAGCACAATGCTGTAGTGCATAGTGCAAACCTTGTGATTTATATACCTGCATCCACTGTCAGGATGCAAGTCTGAAAGGCAAGGTGTGTGCGCACGTATGTTGCATCGTGTTCTTACCACACTCATATAATCAATATTTCAACACCGTAGCTAGCTCCAGACATCTCTGTTGCCTGGAGCTAGCTGCAGTGATGAAAAATTGCCAGTGTAGTTCTGTACAAAGTACAACCGTGGAAAATACGCAGAGAACATACCCATATATTATAAAAGAAACGAACGAATAAAAGAGAGAGCATTGCATAATTTCCAGTATCAATTTTTAATTTGGTTCAGTATGGTTTATCAAATTATATGACAAGAATATGACTAAATACCGTAAAAAAGATGTTTAACAGAAACAAAATCATAATTCTTCCCTTTAAGAAAGACTGAGAGAAACTATAACAGAGTGATAGAAAGGTAGCAAGGATGAACAAGGAACTACTAGATAGTAAATCCTATCAAGAGAGATATTCATGGAATTGAAGGTGTTTGGTCGTGAGAAGGCTCAGTAAGATATAACTATAACCTTCTAATGCATGAGAGGATATTCCAAAGGGGGGGGGAGATGTTTCTCATTGTTTCAAAGTGAAAAATACAAATACAAAATACAAACAAAAATGCAGTGCAGGAAACCAGAATATATTTGAATGCTATCAAAAAAAACTCCAACCAACAATTAGTAGATCAGTGATGCAACTCATTACCCAGAGCCATGGTGGGCTCTTCCTCACTGGATGCCAGATAACTGTATGGAGGATCTGCTTTCATTTGAATTCCTGAGCGGAGGAACTCCGTGGCCCCAGTAGTCCAGTTTCAAGCAATAATTCTATGGTTCTGAGTCACTCTCTGTCATTCAAAATATGAAAAATCAGAAGTGTTTAAATTTAATCCTATTTTCTGAATCTTCCTTAGAAATTTTAATCATTTATTTGTATTTAAATTTATTTTAAAATAATTTTTTTTAAAATGCTGTTTTTATGTCTTTTTCAGATTTATACTGACATCTGGTGGACATATGTAGAATTGATTAAAACAGGTTTTTCCCTCCAAAATAATAAGCTTGTCAAGAAGCTATGCTGTCTATAACCCAATTTGAGTAGGGCGCCAGATTGAGAGTGGCTGCTCACACATGTAACATGGATATGGAAAAGCTAATGTGATCAAGTCTGAAAGCTTCTTAGGCTATTCCATACTTGATACATCTTAGAAACAAGGTTTGTTTCTTCCAAATCTATGTGTTTTGAGCAGATGTCTCTTTATTCTTCTACATGCACAGGAATGAATCTAAAAACACAACAGATTTGTTTACAAAAATGTAATCTGAATTGGGGAGACATCAACTTTACAGTGACAGGAGTAAATTTTGGGGAACATGAGTACGGAAGAAAAGGAAAAGAAACCCAAGTGAAGGCGAAGCTGCAGGAAGATAAAGTTTTAGAAATTGAATTAATATCTCAACAGTATGAATGACAGTGAATTTAAGATGACGTGGAAGCTGATTGTAGTAGTAAAAAATATCTTATAAAGCATCACATAAATTTGTGGAATTACAGTAGTATGTAAAAGGAGCTTAGTGAAAAGAAATTCAAGAGACAGCAGATAAGGAAAAAAGGCATTATCAGAGAATTATTAAATCACAGAATTATCCTTATGAGGATAAGAGAAATATACTGAAGAGATAAAAAGGGTTGTCAAGGATCGAGTGCAAAAGAGCAAGGAATTGATAAGTTTAAAAGAGGTGGAGAAAATGCAAAATAATTTTGATGGGAATAAAAATTGTTTTGGAAATTGAGCCAGCAAGAGAAAACTCCTGCAGCAGAGTGAAAATTGAAAAAGTATTTTTTAAAAAATTATAAAAATTATTTGAAATGAAACAGAAGTGAAGCAATACTGGGAACAATATTTTAATGTTTTATATTGCAATGATAGTGATGTATTGAAGATTGGAGTTGATACATTAGTAGTCAAAACTAGATGAAGAAGAAGTTATAATTGCTGGGAATATTTTAAAAATTGGCACAGAGGTGGTGATAGCGAGAAGTATTAAAATATGGATGTGGCTTGCTTATAAAGTAGCAGTTAGACACTTATGTAGAAACTGCACCTGCACTTGACATTTGGAAGAGTGCTGTTATTTTTCTTTTCTATAAAGGGGAACATAACACGAATAAATGTAAAAACAACAGGATAGTTAATTTGTTAAATGTACCTGGGAAGGGATGTAACAAAATCTGACAAAAAGATCACAATGAACAAAATTTAGAAGAACAGTTTGACTTTGTCAGGCAAGGTGTGGATCAGATTTTTACTCTTAATGATAAATGTTTGAATATAAGAACGTGTACTGTATGTTTGCCATGATGGAGCAGTGGTTAGAATGCAATATTGCAGGTTAATTCTGCCTACTGCCAGCCAACTGCCAGCAGTTCGATCCTCACTGGCTCAAGATTGACTCAATCTTCCATGCTTCGGAGGTTGGTAGAATGAGGATCCAGATTGTTGGGTGCAATATGCTGACTCTGTAAATTGCTTAGAGAGGGCTGTAAAGCATTGTAAAGTGTTATATAAGTCTAAATATTATTGCTATTGCTCTTTAGAGAAAGCATGCAATTGAGTAAATACATTTGGAGCAGTTGAATGTTGATTGCTGGATGTGAAAGGAAAACTATACAATAGACATAAAACATACTTAAGGATAAATAATAACCCAACTGTTTAACATTGAGCAGCAATGGAAACAAGGACTCGTGACACCTCCTTGGAAAAGATTTAGGGGTAACTGTAAAAGAGACTCTTGTCCTAACATTACAGATATGTTGATTTTGCCCCTACTTTTCTTTGCGAACAATGACATACTGTTGGCTGTGGATTCCAATAATTAGCAAAGCAGCAAAGACTGGATGATGGTAAAAACTGAAGCAATATTATTTTGTATACTTTGGTGGAATGTTTACTAAAGACATGAATAGAACATTTAGAAGAAGGGAAAATACTGGGGGGAAAGACAGTGAATGGTATGTGATCTATTGCAAGGAACTAATGTTTATGTAGTAAAGCAAGTGTGTGTAGTAAAATCAGAAGAAATGGATCCAGGCAATGTATGATTATGTATGAATGAATATGACCTACATATTTAATACAAAAGCAACTGACTACTATGAAAGAAGTTCTGTATTTGTATGCAGAGAAAGAATGAGGACTGAACTGAAAAAGAAATATATGTAAAAGATCAAGGAAGTAATGGACAAGTAGAGCTGACAAGAAAAGAGGGAGACAATAAGAATAAAAAGCAATGTATGTATAAGGGTACCAAAGTACCAAACATATTGTGTAGTGTTATCCTCTTGAAAAGATAACAATGCTTTCTATCGTCCATTAAGGCAGGGGTGTCAAACTGGCGGCCCATGGGCCAGATACATCATGCACAGGCCACACCCAACCAGCTCCATGAAGGGGGGAAAATGTCATGATACGTCACGTGATGGCAATGTGATGCCATGAGTTTGACACCCATGCATTAAGGAGTGATAGATAGTATGGCCTGTCTTGAAATGCTGCAGGGAAGACAGCAAATAAAAGGTAAAGAATAACAGGTGATAAAGTTCTGCTGTTGACCTTCAAAAGTTGTTTTTAAAAGAAAGACCATATTTTTTTAAATTATTCATTTAATTATCTTAGCATATTTTTTTCAGGCAATAAGCAAGGACATTAGGAAACACTGTTGGAATAATAGTTTAAAAACCATATTTTTTAAAATAACAAATGTAAGGCATTAAAAAGGATTTTCCCTCTGAAGTTAGTAATTCTGATGTTTCATAAGGGAGACAGTGTATTACCCAGATTTTTCAAAGCCAGTTCTAATCTATTTTACACATCATAAAAATAAGGAATACTGTAATTATAATCAGTGAAACGCTGTTAGAATTGAACATTTCTAACCATAAAGAATACAAAACTATTATTACTCTGCATATTAGCATACCTGATCTTCAGAGGATTTTCCCCTCTTGGGAGATGTGTGTGTGTGTGTGTGTGTGTGTGTGTGTGTGTGTGTGTGTACATGCTTTGAGTCACTGCCTATCCCACTGTTTTCTTGGCAAGGTTTTTTAGAAGTGCTTTGCCCTTGCCTCTAGGGCTGAGAGAGCGTGACTGGCCCAAGATCACCCAGCTGGCTTTGCGCCTGAGACTAGAATTAATTGTTTCTCAATTTCTACACTGGTGCCTTAATCACTACTCCTAATCCTAATTACATCTGAACAAATGCTTTGTCTTTCTGAAATTATGCCATGAGTTTTCCTATCCTGAACCATTGGGACACAAAGGAGGGTGTTCATTTTTTTCTCTCTTGCTGACAAAAGATTATGTTTTAAAATTTCTCTCCCTGACTAAATGGATCGTTTTTAATTACTTTCCTTTTCTTACCTAGTGTATGTTTATTTGCTGCTTTAGTGGCAACACCATTTATTTAAAACACATGGATAGAATAGCAAACCAGCAGGACAAATCAGTCCATAAGGAAAATATGTTCAGTTGAATGAATTTTATAATCAAATAAATATGTGGAGGCTTGCAGCCCCAAACCACCCTACAAGAGTTTGAAGCATTTTCCGGCGCATAAGACGACTGGGCGTATAAGACGACCCCCTACTTTTCCTGCTAAAATATAGGGTTTAGCCTATACTCGCCGTATAAGACTACCCCTCTTCCAGCGCACACCAAATTTTTAAAAAAAACATCAGATTTGATTTCAATATGGTAATTTTAATTCAAATGCTTATGGCATGCAGGTACTTAGCAGGAAAA
>JAOYMU010000274.1:46349989-46361527 GCA_025802295.1 Psammodynastes pulverulentus
CTTTCCATGTTTAATTGGACTTTGAACCTTTGCGCAAATAAAAACCTTTCTGGCATCATGGACTTCTTGTTTGTCCTTGAATTCTATAACAGTACTACATACTGTTTGGTTGGTTGTATTGCTTGTTTGGTGAGGTTTTGATGATTTTACATAATAGATATAATTGCTATTCTTGAAAATGAAGGTGAACTGTGCATATGATACTTTTATAACGGAACATGAAATAACTTGGTTTATAACGTTTTGTTTCTTTCCTTAGATCCAGCACATATAAATCACTGAATGTTGAGGTTACTGTTAAATACACCCAGGGAAGTTGGATTGGAATTCTTGGAACAGATGTTGTTAGAATGCCTAAAGGAATAAATGGCACTTATCTCATCAACATTGCCACCATTTTTCAATCTGAAAATTTCTTTTTAAAAGGCATTCAGTGGCAAGGGATCCTTGGTTTGGCATATAGTACATTGGCTAAGGTAACTGGATGTCTTATTCATCAGTTTCTTTTATGAAAATAAAAGCAGATATTGTAAGCAAATGAAAGTTTCAAAGCTGCTTCTATGAATTTACTAATTTGTATCCTAATCTACATTGCTAGTATTCCTGCATGATTTCACAGCCAAGCACTATCAAAGTTATCCCTAGTTAGCTTTTTGAAGTCATCAGCATGTTGATTCAATAACAATAAATATTTTGTCATTAAAATCATTTTATCATTTAAACCATTAAAATGGTTTTACATTCATTCTTATGAGACAGAGGAGAACCTGCAGTTCAAAGGCTACAGATGTTCCCATCTTGCAAAATTTACCCCCAAATTATTAAATGCACAGGGAAATAATCATATTATCTGTATTTAAATCTAAAGGAAATGAAATTAATGGGAACTAAATTAAAGTTCAGGAGGCCACGTGTGCAGTTCTCACCAACCACCTTTAAAGGGATATTATAATGTGGAAAAAAGGAACAGCCAAATGATTAGGACACCTTTGCATCTCCCCTGCAAAAAAAAAAAAAGACTATCACATTTGAATTCTTTATTGTTGGATGAGCATGATAGAAATATATAAAATCAGGTCTGGCCTAGATAACATGGACAGGAAGTGTTTTTTCCCCACCCTCTGTCTCATTTAATTTTGATACGAGGTCATGCATGAAATAATTATATGAAAAAGGAAATTCTTTTTATACTGTGAAATTTGTTGCCAGCTTATTAAAAAATGGCCATCCAATTTAGATGGTTTAAAAAGAGACTGGATATGGTCATGAATGATTTCTGCTACTACTACTACTTGATACTAATATTGATGGTTGTTTACTATCTCCTAATTCATAGAGAGTGTAACATAGAGGGATATCCCCCAAAATTGACAATATTGACCATTTATAACCATAATAGAACTGTATCAAAATTTAAGCAAGAATGGTTCCCTTATATGTTACACAATGCACAGGAGGCCATATTTTAAGACATTTGAATCATGATTTTTAGGAAGAAAACTATGACACCAATAAAAACAAATAGATGAAAGGGTTTAAACAAATGCTAGCAATTACCTTCAATGTTTAATGTATAGCATAGGTTTGAGGTTTTAATAACCTCAGTTTAATAAATTTGTAATTCATTGTTAAAATTCCTTTTATCCCGCAATAGTAATCTGCATGGGTTGCTCTCTATCAGTTTATTCACAGTGCTTCAATTGGTGTACAGCTGAAGTTTTGCAGTTCTTCTTCTTCTTCTTTTTACAGCCTTCAAGTTCTGTGGAGACTTTTTTTGATTCTATTGTGAATCAAGCCAAGATCCCCAATGTTTTTTCCATGCAGATGTGTGGAGCTAGTTTGCCTGTTTCTGGAACTGGTACTAATGGAGGTAGTCTTGTGGGTATCTGTCACGTTAAATGTTAAGGAAAATTGCATTTTCTTAGGCTATTTAATATAATTAAATCCAATCACTTGACATCTTTCTCACATCCTTTAGAAACTGTATGGCTATGGTAGTTTACTAAATTCTCCTAACTGATGATATATAGATTTTTTATAATTTTCTTAGTATTTCTTACAGTTAGCTTAATAGTGACCCAAATATATCTGCTGAATTTTAAAGTTCAAGTTTAAATATATGTTTTCTTTTGTTAACTCTAATAAACTATTGAGTCAAAGCATAACCTGGACAATCACAACTGAATTATCAATCTTCCCATATTTTGCTTTTAATGATGTTGAAAACTGAACAATAAGATCTGAGCCTTAATGGTTTCAACATGAATATAAATTGAAACATAATTTCAAATACATACATTCTGTACACAATAACCATAATTTCTCTTTTGGTTTTTTTTAAAGGAGTTAAGAATTTTTCTTCTGGTTCATTTTGTTCTTTAAAATTCAGTATTTTAAATGTAATTTATTGTGTGAGAAAATAATCCTATCTGTATTTTATTGTTAAAATGTGTCCCATTAAGTTCAATGGTGCTTGCTTTCATAGAAATACACTAGACAAATATATAGTTTAAAGCTATTTAATATTTAAAAGGACATAATGTGGTGACATTTTGTATTATTAGTAATGATTTTCCTCCCAGTAAGCTACTTTTAAAAAGCAAACAACATAAAAAGAGGTTGCAGAACCCATTTTATTCAAATTAGTGATCTGCTTTTTTCATTGATCTCTTAAGTTAAAATTAATGTTTAGATAGTACACATAAATATAAATGCCCATCGGCTTTTTATCTTGCTGACATATTGGGACTACAACTTCTCCAATTCCCATTCAACAAAAGAATGACTGGCCTGTATGGATGACACCTACTCCTTACATGATCAACATTTCAATCAACATTTCAATCAGTTGAACAAATAAATGTAGTAAGAAGCCACAAATATAATTGAACTTTGTCTCCAGCCTTACCTGAACTCATTTCCACTGCTTCATCTTAACAATAGAAAGGTGTGGAGAAAGGAGTGCAAGCTTTGTGAAATTTCAACATAGGAAGTCTTTAAATCTAGTAGATTCATTGCCTTCTCCATCTTCCTCTGATGAACAGATCTGTAGAAAGCCCCATTTTCCATAGGAATGCCAATTATTGAGAAAGTTTCAGAGAACAATTTCCCACTGCAGCTGTGAAGGGAATAGCAGTAGCCACACAGGGCAATCTCTTAAAGACCCAGAGCTACCTCTTTAGTTGATTTTCTCTCTGATATTTAACCAATTAGAAATCAACTAGAATTGTATATATTACAGCAGCATAACAAATGCACAGAAATTAACAGTTTGAAAAAGATGTGCTATTCATTGTTCAGAGATGGAGGAACTATTTAAATTATATTAATAACATTTATGACAGAAGGATTTCTTGGATCCAAGTAACTTTGCAATTGATATGGAGCCCAGATTCTTAGCCATAACTTTAAATGTATAGGCTTAAAAGTGAAAAGTTGTTTAGGCTAAGTCAGACAAAGTATTATCATGAGGTGCTTTGTACCCACTTCTTAAAATGCTAAAGAATCTGTGTTCTCAAAATGTTTGCTATGGTTGCTTTGGATTTTCCCTGCAGAGACATGTGCTGACAACCAGAGAAAGCCTTTGATATAATTGTATGTACAGGTAGTCCTCAACTTACAACCACAATTGAGCCCAAAATATATTGTGGTTAGTGAGACATTTGTTAAGTGAGTTTTCCTCCTTTTACAACCTTTCTTGCCACAGTTGTTAAATGAATCATTGCCATTGTTTAATTAGTAACATGGTTGTTAAGTGAGTCTGGTTTACCCATTATCAGAAAGTTGCAAAAGATGATCATATGATCCCAGGACACTGCAGAAGTCATAAATATGAGTCAGTTGCCAAGCATCTGAATTTTGATCACATGGGGATGCTACAACGATCGTAACTGTGAAAAATGGTCATAAGTCCCTTTTTTCAGTGATGTAACTTTGAACAGTCATTAAAGGAACGGTTGTAAGTTAAGGATTACCTGTACACATAAGATGCAATCGGCTTAATGCTTCAAATGTTTTGTTTACACCTCAGCATGTTGTGATGTCCCTTTTTTGAATTCTTTGTACAGCTCTATTAATGTTGCTAGAAATTTTTTTTTAGATTGTAAGGCTTTTATTTAGAATCCTATATTCCTTGCTTAAATGTATTTCTCTCTCTCTCTCTCTCTCTCTCTCTCTCTCTCTCTCTCTCTCTCTGTATGTGTGTAAAAAGTAGTTTGCTTACAAGCCAAGTTATTTCTAATCAACTGTTTAAAAATTGTTTTGATTGACTGTACTGAAAAATCAGATCTCATTGAATTTATGTATTTATATACTTATTACTGTCATTGAATCATTTTGAAGACCATCTGTTAGATTGTAGACATAATTTGTAATTTAATTATATTTGATTATACGATAAAGTAATTTTTAAAAATCTTTTCAGGTATTTGGTGGGATTGAACCAAGCCTATACAAGGGAAAAATTTGGTATACACCTATTAAAAAAGAGTGGTATTATCAAGTTGAAATACTGAAATTTGAAGTTGGAGGCCAGAACCTTAACTTGGACTGCAAAGAGGTATTTTTAATAAGTAAAAATTATAATTTAATTTTCTTCTACTTAATGACAAATTTCATATGTGTGGGTGTGGGATCTGTTCCATGGATTCTCTCTTTGTATATGCAGAAAGGGGCATGGATTTCTGTCCCTGCATGAATACAAAGGAACATAGACATGAAAATTGTCCTTCTCTATGGTTGTCATCATATTTTGCCAAGAACTTTATTATCCTTCCTCAAACTAGTTAATATTTTTTAATGGTCATTTGGGAAACAGATTGATATGTAAAACGAGTAACCATTTTACTGTAGTTATTTCATTGTTGACTTTACTTATTATTTCTGTTGTACAAGCCTAACTAAACTTGATTGCATAAAAATAGTGTTAAATAAATCAATACTAATAAGTATTAAAATTGAGCAGTAGTAAATGTAGTTAGTATGTGCTCGAGTAGTTAGATGTGCACGAAAGTCAACTTCTGAAAAAGTTTATGCAAAGTATAATATGGGGTATACGTATCAATTAAACTAAAAATCCAAGGCCTGTGGTTGATGTCAGTATGATTTTATGTTTTTAGGGATATTTGTTTATTTATTTATTTATTTTTACATCACTTAAAGTTCAGAGTTGGACAGCCAATAAATTTAAACGAATAAACAAAGAAATCAAATAGAGTATGTCTTTCCAGTTGCTCTGTAGCACCATTTCTATATATCTGAACTTTAAGTGAATTCCCAAAGCTTTCGGATCTGTCTTACATTATACCTGTTTCTTCGTATAACATAGAAACTTATGTGGCAGGTTTACAAATTCTGTACAAATTTAGTCTGTAATGAGTTCAGTGGGATTTTTTCTAGTGCAAGTTGATTGAAATGAAATTGCACAAAAGCAGATATAATTGTTAAGATTAGATTTCTGATAAACTAAGTTAATTAGTTTAACTAAATTAAACTAACTAAACTTGTTAGTTTAGTTTGTGTTAGGTCATCTTTTGCTGGTTTCAATTTCTCTTCCTCACATACTTTAATACAGCTGAATAAGAAATAGTAACACTTGGGTCCATGTCTAATTTTAGTGTGATCAATTAATATTACTAATAAGATGACACCAGTTATGCATATTTATCCCACTATAAACATGTTAGTCTTTAGATTATCTTGATTACTTTTACTTCTTTTTTACTTCCTTTAGCTATTTTCTTCTGGTCAAATAGTATGCATATTCCAAAAAGTATGTGCAATACAGATAGCCCAAAATTAATATTGTTAAGTGAAACATTTTAAAGTGATTTTTCCCCATTTTATGACCTTCCTTGGCTCAGTTGTTAAGTGAATCACTGCAGTTGATAACCTAGTAACCCGGTTGTTAAGTGAATCTGGTTTCCCCATTGATTTTGTTTGTCAGAGGTTTGCAAAAGGTGATCACTTGACCTTGGGACACAGCAATGGTCATAACTAAGAACCAATTGCCGAGTATATGAATTTTGATCATATGATCATGGGGGTGCTGGAAAGGTCATAGCTGTGAAAAATGGTTATAAATCACTTTTTTCAGTGCTGTTGTAACTTTGAATGGTCACTAAACAATCTATTATAAGTCGAGGATTACCTGTATTACTTTCTCCACCTTAGAGTGAATTGTAATGACAATGAAAAATAATAGATGCTTCCATTTGGGCTGCTCCAAAAAGACAGCATAGAATATGCAGACAGAAATAATGTATGCTCTTAGAAGGATTGGAATTGTAAAAAAAAAAGTCCTACTTATGATTATATGTTCGAAGACACCATGCTTTTTAATGGTATATAAAGATCAAAAATTTAAAGGGAAGAGAGAGAAGATCTATGGGGAAAAAAGAATTCTTACATGGGTGGTTATGAAAATGTTCTGGGGAAATTGGAAAAAGAATGGAATGAAAATTGAGTGGTGTTGGAGCAGATCTGTACAGATTTGGAGCACATTTGCCCGTTCGTCGCCTGCCCATTCGCGACTGCTGCCAATGCCTATCACCACCCATTTGCTGCCCATTCACCACCTGCCCATTTGCCACAGCCCATTTGCTGCTGCTCATTTGCCACCAATTGCTGCAGCCCGTTTGGCGGAGAACAGGCTGCAGTGAAGAGGCCGCGGCAATCAGGCTGTGGCGATTGGGCAATGGTGAATGGGCAGAGGCGAACGGGTGGCGGCGATTGGTGGTGAATGGGCAGCAGTGAAAGGTGGGCAGTAAATGGACAGCGATAGGTTGTGGCAGCAATGGCGATCCCTGTGACCTAGAATAGCTGATTGGCGGTATTCCAGAAGGCCAATCCAACCACCAATCAGCTGCTTGGCAGCAAATCCTCCAGCATTCCCTGGCAGCAGCACACCAACCCCCTCCCTCCACCGCAATATTCACTCTAGACAATATTCACTTTTGGGGGGAGTGTGTCTTATAGTGCGGAAAATATGGTATTTGGTTCCTCTGATATGAACAGATCATTGTAGTTTGACCTAGTTGTGAGTTGAAGACCAATACAACTGGAGTTTTATTAGGTAGCAGAATTATCAAGCTCCATAAGCATGATTCCATCACATCTTCTTTTTTATGTGTCCCCAAGTGGAGGAACTTGTGATTCTATAAAAAAAATCGAAAGTAGGTCCTACAGACTGGATAGGCATTGTTGCTTGTGATCATTATATCTTTACTTTGCTATAAAAATAAACTAGATATGGGACTGACATCACGGCGAGGTCAGACATGAGGAATGGGTCTCTGCACTCCCACGCTGAGTTCTCCCTGTTGGAGGGCTCTGAAAGGAGCTAAAGCCATCCTGTAGGGGTGGTGAAGAAAAGAGGGGTGCCCTGCAGGTTTCGGAGAGCAGCAACTCTCCTGCTGGATTCAGGGCTGCTTCCCTCTCATCCACAATGAGCCAAAGAAGCAGCCATCATGGCTGCCATGAAGCTGGGACAGCTGAGGCAACAAAGAAATATGCAGAAGTGCTGTAGATGAACAGTAATTGGAGCTGGGTGAGAAGATTCCTTTTTATTTAGACCCTAACTTTCAGAAAAAAAGAAAGAGGAAAATCCAGAAAAAGAGACTGCTTAGAACTATTTCTCAAAACAGTGAACAACCATAGAGAGAAAAAGAGAGGTCAAGGCTGGTTTTATGATTCCTTTTGGGTTGTTGTGTTAGTCAAGATACTTCAAAGCCCTTATTGCCTCATCGTATGAATTCAGTTTCAGAAGATCTGATGCTGCCCAGGCCCTTCAATATATGTTTTCATTCACCCTCTCTCCCCCAAAAGTTTATTACTGACTTGCTAATTGTTATGACAAGCGTTTTCTCTCCCCCCGCCTTCCAGTACAATTCAGACAAAGCAATTGTGGACAGTGGAACAACTCTCTTGCGGCTACCAGAAAATGTCTTTAGTGCTGTTGTGGGCGCCATTACACAGACTTCTTTGGTAAGCTATGTCTCATGAGTTTGTCTCTAGAATTAAGTTCTTAAAGGGATTCTTTTCAACGCTTATAATATAATGGGAGTTATTTTTTAATCAAAAGATTGGAACTACATGAGATTCTTTTTTCTCCTTTTTGGGTGGAGACTTGATGGAGGCATGTATAAGTTAAATTTCAGTGCTATCAAAACCATACTATATCATTTCTTTGGTCTCAGTGTATTGAAAACTTCATGTATGCAGCAGATTCAGGGATAAAATCTTATTTTGTTATTGGTAATGCTAAACAAGATAAGTGTTTAATCTTATTTTTAAGGCATAGCGTTATTTGTTTTAAAGACTGATTTTCTACACGTATAAAGTTCATGTGGATCATATTAATAAATACAGTGAAACATATACACATCTAAAGGTACAGCAATTAAGTCAAAATGTCAGAACTCTTGACTTTTTCTGCCTGCCCCTTAGCTAGACCCAGGATGATAACCCAAACCACATAAGTAAAAGTGACATTACTGAAGCAATGCATATCAAGAGTGGGCAGTGTTCTTATGGTCTGGAACTGCACCTTTTAAAACTAGTTTCGATCTATGGGGGTTGCAGGATATGGAGCACAGTGTCATGAGGTTACTATATTGAGTGAGACCAACATTTCTTATTCTTTTTGTTTTTGCTCCAATTCCTCAAAAGATTAGAAATGTTGGTTTCATACTTGCCAGGAATATTTTGTGGACACCAAAAGGAGAGCAAGACCATGTATGCGGGTGCTGGTTTGTTGTCTATGCCTGTATAGATATAAGAAGCAATTAAATGGCAAGTGTCCTAGAAATAAGTAGAAATTTTTTCTCTCACTTTCTATCCCAGTGAAGAGGCTAGAAAACTAAAACCTAAGTGACAACCTCTACTGATATACTCACAGGTTTCAGTTAATCTGTCATGGTGAGCATGATAAGCAGCCAAATGTCCTTTTGATTTCAATGCTGACCTGTTCAAATAGTTTCACAGCATATCTTTTCTGTGCCCTGTCCAAAAGGAAGGGGATTTGTTGGCATCTTCCATGGCAGGAAGCCCAGATTTACTGTTTATCCACCTTTTGCTACATACAGCAATTCCAGATCAAAAGTTCAACATGTTGTTGAAGGCTTCATATGGAAGTATGTAAAACTCCCAAATAATCAGCATGCCAATTTAAAGATTTGTCCTTCTTTTTCTTATGAGAATACAACACCATGATTAAGAGACTGGTGCACCATTATGATCCAATTTGTTAAACTGAAACAAACACTGACAGTCAAGTAATAGAGAGACCTTGTATAGATGCTGAACACTAAACCTATTGAAGTGGGGACAGAGTTTGGATTTTTCCCCCTTTTTCCTTATAGATCCAAGAATTCACATCTGGATTTTGGAGTGGCACTCAGCTTGCTTGCTGGGATAAAAGTGAAAATCCTTGGACCCTATTTCCTAAGATCTCGATCTATCTGAGAGATGTTAATTCCAGCCAGTCCTTTCGAATCTCTATCCTTCCACAGGTCTGGGGCTCTTATTTTACTATTACTAATATTTATGACAAGAAAGATGGACCTGGATTAATCATGTGCTAAACTAAGTGCTGACAGCTGTTTATGTGCATCCCATTATATATATATTGCTGCTTGTGTGTCTTGTTAAGGATTCCAGTTGTGATGCTTATTCCCATTCAGGGAGAGTCTTGGTGGGTCTTTTGACAACAGCTAGGCCAGCAGAAGGTGGCTTAGCTTTACCAGTTGATGGGGTGTTTCGTGTCACAGAGACAGTGCAGTTCTCCCTATCAAAAAGAAGAAATGACAAGGACTTGGAAGCCTAGCAGTTCCTGCTCCTTTGTTATGTGTGGATAAAAGCCAGCAAGCACAGCAGCCTTGTCCAGTTACTGGAGCTTCAGGAGGGCTCAGGACAAAACATGGCCACTTTGCTTATCGAGTAGAAGAGCATGGGGCATTTTCACAAATAATTTTGAAGTGTTTTATTCAATCCTCTGTCAAAATGAAGCATCCTTGAATCTTTGCACAGCCCTTCTAGCAGCTTAATTCGAAAAGGGCAAAGGTCATTTGAGACATGCTCAATTCCTCTACTGTTGTCTTTGGCATAATATGAAAATGCTATGCCTTTGTCTTCTTCCAGAATGTTTTTAGTTTACTGTAGCCTAGCTTACAATAGTAGATGTTCTGGTTGTCTCCCATCTAGACATTAACAAGGTTGACTGCTCAGTTTTTATTTAATGATGCTGTTTCAGTTCTGTAGAATTCTCTTTGCATTTTATCACCGCAGTAGCCATTTTTAAGCTAAAGCAAATCTGGATAAATTATACGAGTCAGAAGCTATTTAAATGTCTATGTGAAATATAAGCTGACCATTTTGACTGGTATATGGTGAATGTTCTTGCTTTTAAAGCCTTGTATTTATTTTACAGTTTTAAAAAAATCATTTTGTTTTATTGAGTGTTCATTGAGGTATATTTTGGTTTTTTAATCATCTTTTTTTGTCTTTCAAAAAATAACAGCTTTACATTCAGCCAATTCTAGGGATTGGGCAGAATCTAGCCTGCTATCGGTTTGGCATCTCCTCTTCCTCCAGTGCCTTGGTTATTGGGGCTACAGTGATGGAAGGATTCTATGTCATCTTTGATAGAGCCCAAAAGAGAGTGGGATTTGCATTAAGTACTTGTGCTGGTAAGTGACAGGTAAAAAAAAAAAAGAGAGAGAGAGATTGAGATTGAGATTAGAACAGGAATCTCAATTTGGAATTGACTACCTGGATGGGAAGATGGCTTCTCAATTCATAAAATAGTTGGTAGGTTTGGCCAGCCAAAAGAACATTCATTTCCTAATCCTCCTAATATTTCATCTTACCTTTCATCTTTTTGTCACCTAGGTTGGCTTATTTTCAAACAATGGCCTACAATTATCAGCTTCTTTCTTTATGAATACTTTTAGGGCTCATATTAAAATTCAGGCATATTTTTATAAATAGAGGAAATGCTGAAGGGTTATAGTGTGTCTTTTGAACTGAAAGAATATTTTAAAAATTCAAACCTGCGGGTCACAGATATTCTGTCTTAGATATTCTGTACTGAAGACCCTACTTCTCTATGTTTTTGTGATTTTTAAGTTTCCAAACAATGTTGCCAAATAGATCAAGCAAAGCAGATTTCTGAAGGCTTCCTGTGAATTTCATAGGATGGATTGAAGGACTCACTTTCTTTCAAACACTTAGAGAGACTTTGGATCTGTTTCTTCATTTTCAGTGGATTATTAAATACTTTGCTATTGAAACTGATGAAACTGGCAAGAACAACTCATACATGCAAGATGCTCTATGTATGTTGATCAAAAGAAGAAAATAATCCATTGTGCTTCAAGAACAAAGTAATTATGTAGATATCAATTTTAAAAAAATATTCTGTATACTTAATCACAGGGCTTTTTTTCCACCGGAACTCGGCGGTACTGCGTTCTGGGACCTTTTCAGAGTCCCGGTCACGTGGTCCGTCTCGACCAATCGCGCGCTATCATTTCCGGGTTT
>JAOYMU010000274.1:46431006-46442565 GCA_025802295.1 Psammodynastes pulverulentus
CTGATGCCCTGTAAAATGGATTTTAAGGAGTGCATCTTGAATTTCCTGTAATAGAGGTATTTGTTCAGGAGCCTTAGGTTCAAAATGGCTATCCAGCCGCCCGATGCTTTGGGTATTATGAATAGCATCGAGTAGAGGCCCTCCTCTACTTCTGCTGGAGGAACCGGCTCTATAGTCTCTATGGAGAGCAGGTGTAGAATGGCCTCCTCCATAAGCAATTGTCTGGCTGAGTCTCTTGGGAATGGACATTTGAGAAAAACGGGGGGAGGGGGGGAGATGAACTCCAGTCTGAGCCCAGATATGATTGTTGACCTCACCCACTTGTCCGTTGTGGTTTCGTCCCATTGGTTGCTGAACAACTGCAATTTGCCTCCAATGGGAACGTCTGGCCAGAAGTCAGTGGGACCTCCGCGAGGGATGGCCCCCACCTCCTCGAAAGGACCGCTTCGACTGATATTGTGTTCTATATCTGCCCCTGGGCCCCTGGGCTGGTTGAAATTCTTGTTGTCTTGGAGCAAACCCCCTGGAGGGGCGTTGATATGACTGTGATGCATAGCCCTGGCGAAACTGAGGCCCTCGAAATGAGGGAGTGGTAAAAGACTCCCCCCTCCTGGACATGTTAGGGAGCCTCCTCTTTTTTTCCCTAGTTTCAATTAGAACCGGGTCCAACACTGACCCAAACAGGTTCTCTGATTTGCAAGGGGCTGAGGCCAGTTTCCATTTCTTCTTTGCATCGGCCTGCCACTGCCTGAGCCACAAAAGCCTTCGGGCCGTAATGGAAGACGCCATGGCTCTCGAGCCAAACTTGGCTGAGTGAAGAGTGGCGTCTGCCGTATATTCCGTAGCGGCCATGATTTTGTTTAAGTCCTGGTGCATTCTAATGTCTTGCGCCGGAATTTTCTTTTGTACCTCTCTGAGCCATAGCAGAGCTGCTCGGGTGAAGAAGGATGCTGCCGTGCTGGTTTTCACTGCCCAGGCAGCCGCCAGGTGGGTCTTGCGGAGAGTTAGTTCCGCTCTACGCTCCTCCGGCTTGAGGACATCCTCTGAGTCTGCCAAGGGGGCTGACGGAGTGGCCAATGCTACAATGGGCTCATCCACCTGCGGTGTTTGTAGTAACTCTGCCATATCAGAAGAGATGTTAAAATATTTTTTGTCAAATGCCGACGGGCTTGCGTAGGACCCCGGCACTTCTAACTGCTGTCTCACCATCTGCAGAAACAACCCTGGAGCCAGAATGATGTCAGCTGTTTCGGTGGTTTCAGCAAATAACACATCCGTGGCCCCTCTGGGAGCTGTCGGGCCCATAGTTGCCTGCAATCCCAGACCAGAAATTGCCTTGGCCTTTTTGAGCAGAGAATGGAACATATGCGTTTGGAACAGACCCTTAAAGGCCGGTTGTTCCACCTCCAATTCTTCTTCATCCTCTGATAGCTCATAGTCTATCTCACCTTCCTCCCTCTCTTCTTCTTCTCTTTCAGGGAGAACCAGTCTGCTGGAGCCCTTGCTTACTGACCTTTCTACTGGTAAGTGTTCCCTAGAGCCTTCAGGTTCTAATGTGGGAGGAGTATCCTGGACCCTCTGAGCCCTCGGGGCAGGGTGTAATCTACCTTCCTCCACCCGTCTCATGAGTTCAGCCAATAGCCATTCGCAGTCTCGAGACGGTGGTCCCTCCTCCTGGCGGAGCCCCGCCGTTGTAGGAGTAAAAGTGGCTGGTACCTGATGCACCTGAGCCCTTGTGACCACTTGGTGAGGGGAGGGGGAAAGACCCGCTGTCCAGGTTGAGGTGATAGGCTCTGACTCCTCAGGAATAGCAATGAGCAGTTGTTTGTGGGGTGGGATTTCCTCCAATCTTTGTTGGTGGGCCCTCTTTTGTGCTCTGGGAGCAGGAGCCTGAGGGGGGGAAGCCTGTATGCTTTCCTGATCAGATAGATCAGAATCACCTTCTGCAGATCTAATTAACTCTGCTTCCATGGCTGCTCTGGTGGCCAGCTTCTCAACTGTTTTGTGCATTCTATCCTCTGCCCTTGTTTGGGCCTTGGATGGTCTAGTCTGAGATGGGGCCTTAGCTTTCGTTTTAGAAGCAGTACTGGCTCTAGTTTTACTGGTGCCCTCTTGTGGGTCTACGTTGGGTTCCATGGTCTTATTTTGTGGCGAATCTGGTCCCAGAAATCGCAACTGGTAGATGGCCCAATCCAAGTGTTAAGCTGATGTTCTAATCTTCAGCCTTAAATATCCCTTGAGGTAAATCAGCCCAGCGCCTTAATTGCCTGCTGCTTTAAGGTCTTGATTGCCCCGCTCGTGCCCTGGAGGGTTCACTAAGGCAATAGCGAGCGCTTCTTTAATTGGTTCCTAAGCCGTCCGGCAGAACCTTCCAATATCTTAATGTATACTTTGCAATTGGGGAGGGAAGCCTCCGCGCTCCCCGAATTGCTACAAACTCACAGTTCCCTTTATAAGCTCCGCAGCTCCGATCGGCAGCCGCTCCGTGCTTCGCTAAATTGTTTCTCTTTCGTTTCCCCAAAGGATTGAACGAGGGCTCCTCCTCCTGGCCATCCGGCGCTAATGGAGGTAATATACGCGCCTGCGCAGTAGCGTCTTAATGGCTCCCCGCTGCCTCTTCCAGAGGCCTCTCCTCTCGCACCGTTTCACAACCTTATCCAAACACACTGTCACTCCGGTTAGGCAGGCAGCGTTTTGCAGGTTTGCAGGCTCTGGGTGATTTTCTTTTCGCCTGCCTCCCTTGGCTCACAGCCCTCGGGAAGGTGGGGCGCTTTGCGCATGTGCGAGGCTGGCAATGCCGAGTCTGTCCAGTATCGGGCTAAAGCTGCACTTAGCCCTTCTCGTTCTGGCGCGAATTTTGAATAAATCCTGTGAAATGGTATCGGGATGGAGCCCTTCTCGTTTCTTGTCTTCTTTCTTGTTTCCTTATTATTGTAGATATCTAATTTTAGCAATAAAAGTCCCGGAGGGACTTAAACTTCACTCTGCTTTCTGCCGGAGACAGAGAAGAACTGGGGATGATTGGCAGCTGGGCGTGTCCTCAGTTCCACTCTGTCTGAATGCAGGATGTAGGAGTTAACCCATGCATGTCCTGGATGCCGGATTCCCACACTGGAGAATGACATTACATCTGAGAAATGTACTTAGAAACATAATATGAATATTCCAGAGCAATCTTTGTAATTTGAATTCAGAGCATTCCAGTAAGATCTGCAACATATTTCCACCAATGATTCTTGCATGAAATGTGTTTATTCCAGTCAAAAATAAAACCTGCACATTCATCTCATTTGAGGTTACATTTAGAAGAACAAAAATACAATACACTGTGTTGAAACTGTGGAGACTCTGTAATATGCTTTGCAATTCTAAACACTGTGCAAATTAGTGTGTGTAGTGTGCATCGGTGGTTCTCATCCTTTTCATCATGGACCCCCCAAGATTTAAATCAACATTTTTTGCCCCCATGGACCACAGGTTGAGAACCACTGGTGTATATAGTTTAACATTAACAGGGTAAAAACACAGCCAGAGGTAGTCAATTTATATGACAATAAAATAGAATTAAAGAATTAATGATATAATGGGAATGGCTTTGCTTTATATGCATGTGTAACTGTCATGTAACTTTGTAACCAGTCAGCAATTCTTTTTGTTTCCTGTAGTAAATAATCTAAAAGTAGCTCTGCCCGATTTCTGCTGTGCTCCGGTGTGAAACCCAGAGGTTTTTCCCTCTTCTGCTTCAATAGAGAAATAAAGTTTTGTCTTTCCTCAGTCTTGTGTGGACATTGACTTCTTCACAACAGGTTCCCCTAATTAGCCAGGCTTTTGGCCAACTGGGACTATGCACAATTTTCCTTCAGATCTCCCAGCTGAAAGTTGGGAATTGGAGAGTAGGAAATACACAACGTTATATGTATATGTATCAATCACACGTTACATGTATCACGTGTTCAAGCAAAAGAAGAACATAATTAAAACAGATACAGGAATTGCAAATTCTGTGGCCAGTATGAGTTTGTGGACTTGACAGGGCTTGTAAATTGAAGCTGCACAGTGGCTAGAAGCACTGCGGCTGCCTTGTAATTAGTCTTAACTAAACCATTTCCTCTCAACCATCCCACCCAGTCCAAATCTGCAACCTGAGAATAACAACACTGACTAATGAAACAGCAACCAGGGAATTTTAAGTGACAACCAGGGAGAAGACTTTTCTTTAATGAAGTTCTAGAGTCACAGACCATCCTCCCTGAGTAATTAAGATGTTTTAATCACTAAGGCAGGTCAGAACATTTATTGAAGGAATAAAGGATGCTGAGTTTATTTGTGCATTCTGGTTTGATATAATTTTTACCCCATTTAACTACAATATCAATTTTTAAAACTTGTTTATGTGAGCATCAAGTATAAAGAATGTTCAGGTTCATTTTGTATAGCCATCCATTTCAGCCAATGACTCTAGATGGCTTATAATTATTTTGTTGTAATTGTAATTATAATAAAGATGAAGATAGACAAAAGATACCATTTCCCTGAAAAGAAGACCTAGCATTACTCATGCACCTAATATAAGCCCTACCCCCAAAATAAGCCCTACTTAAGAGCTGTGCAATTGGCCAGCTGCCTATTCCTTCTGGTGCCCCACCCATGAGGCAAGGTGGAGGGGGAGGAAGCTGCCCCACACCTTCCACACTGGCCTATCTCAGGGCCATCCATGCCCTGACACCTGCCTCACAGTGGCAGTACCAGCAGTCATGTGCAGCAGGAGTCCATATGACTCCTGACTCACTTCTGCTTGCTCATGGCTGCAATGGAGTAGGAGGTCGAGCAGTATGTTGGTGCTGCAACCACAAGACTCGTATCAGGGCATGTTTGTCCTGGCTGCAGGGGCCCTGAGGTAAGGTGGTGTGGGATGTGTGGAATAGTTCCAGCACCCTGCCTCGCAGTGACAGCACTGGCACACCATGCAGCCTCCTGCCCCACTGCAAACAAGAAGAAGTGGGCCACCCATATGTGGAAAAAACTAAGACACCCCCTGAAATAAGCCCTAGTGCTTGTTTTGTGGCCCAAAAGAAAATAAGAACTAGTCTTATTTTCAGGGAAACACGGATGGATGGATGGATGGATGGATGGATGGATGGATGGATGGATGGATGGATGGATGGATGGATGGATGGATAGATAAGAGAGGTGATAGATTAAAATTACTAAAAACATTTTAAAACAAAAAATAGTAAAAACATTCAGATTAAATATACAGTAGGATCAGCTATGAAACGGGAGCTTTAACATTCCCAAGTATGGGAACATACCCAGGTTTTTAAGGCCTTATGAAAGCTAACAGGATTGGGGTCATTCTAATCTCCCTAGGGAGGATGTTGCATAGAGCAGGGGCCACTGAGGAAAAAGCTTGTCTTCTGGTCTCTGCCATCTGACACTCTTTGGCTGGTGGGATCTGCAGAATGCCCACTCTGCTCAATCTGGTTGAACAGGTAGATATTCTTGGAAAACGGCAATCCCTCCAGTATAAGAATAGCTAGAAATAAGAGTTTGTGTAGGGCTTTGAACCCTCTAGAGGTTTGAACTGCAACCTCCCATTACTCACCTCAGGCAGCATCACTAGTTGCTCTTCTGATTGGGAAGGGTTTCACAAGAGTTGAAATCCAAAGTGCCTCCCACAAAAGCCTATTGAAATATTGTATGTGCATTTGTATGTGTATGTGCATGTGCATTTGGTATGTAAGTATATCAAAATTTCAGTGATATTGTTAGATTTTGTTTTTGGTTTAAAAACATTGTTAAGTACTATGTTGAAACATGTTTTGAACTGAAGAAAGAACATCACTTTTATCCAGACAAAAATCAGAAAATTTCATTATACAATCTGTAGGAGGTAAAGATCCATCTGTGTCTTTACCTCATTGATTCACTGAGAGCACTTGGAATGGAAAAGGATTTGGCACTGCCAACAATTGCTGTGATTGCAGATCAGAGCTCTGGAAGAAGCTCCGTTCTAGACACCTTGTCTGGAGTCTCCTCTTCTATTCCCATGTCTGGGCAAGAATGATTGCCACAGAAAATATGGGAGGCAAGACCATCCCTATCCTTGGATCTTTATATTGGAGACAGCATAGTCATCACTGTCAGCAAGTCATCACTGATGTCAGAACAGAACTGACAAATCTGGGATGAAGCATGTTTTTGCCCCTCTTCTTAACTTCACTCAAAATGCACAATCTGCTGAAATCTGCTGAAGGAAGGACTACAAAGTTAATATTGTATTTGTAAAACATTTATTTTTCAAATTCTTTGTAGATGAGGCAAAGAATGGTGTGTTTCGGACTTCCGGTGGTGGAGACACAGCGGAGCGGGAGGAAGAAGAACGATCTCTGTTCTTCGATCCCGATTTTTTCACGTTCAGGACCCCTTCAGGGATGCGGAGAGCCTGGAGAGCCACGTGGAGTAGGGGGGAGAGCAGCGAGGTGAAGGGCGATCACCTGTTGCAATGAAAGGAAACCCCCACAGCTGGATGTGAAAGTGTCTGTCATTGCGAAATGGCGGACCCAAGGCTGTGATGACCCACAGATGATGAGGAAGCAGAAATCTACTTAACTGACTGTGTCAAGTTTTGCAAATAGATAATCCCAGAAATGCAACAGAAGCAAAGTGCCTAAAAGAGTAAGTCCAAGATGTTTTCTTTCTTGCATAAAAGGAAGCTCCAGTTGAGGGGAATCCCCAATAAAAAGCGGCGATCCAGCAGAAGAGCAGCAACTTAACGATACTTTAGCAATTGTGAGATTGAGAGGAGGTGGACGAAAGGTTTTGTGAGAAGGATTCTAGAGTGAAAATTGACTGTGAGAGAATTGAAAGATTTGGACAGAGAGGACTGGAAGGAGATCCCCGGGGGCTTAGAAAGATTAAACAAGCAGCGAAAGTGGAAAGTGGTGTGCAAGACAAAGGAGGAAGTTGAGAAAATGGTGAGAGGACGTGACATGGAGGAGAGTAGGCTGGCAGCAGACTAAGAAGGCAGTGGAAGATGACGGCGCCTCTTGTTTAAAAAAGGAAAGGTAGCGAGGAAGCGAAAGGAGTGACATGATCGGTGAAATAAAGACGGATTGTGCCGGGCTGCAAAGTGAAGGGAGCAACAGTTAACAGCAGAAGGGCACCGGGAGAGAGAATTTGGTGTAGGTGGCAGACGGCGGAGACGGTGGAGAAAGGAGACGAAGAGGAAAGCTGAAAGGGAAAGTGACTGGAATGGAGAGGATACAGAGAGAACCGGGAGCGAAGGTGGAAGAAAGGATAACTGGATACATTTAGAGACAACCAGAGATAACCCAATTGGAATACACAAGTAAGAAGAAGGACTTTGAGGAGAAAAGTGAAGCTACTAAGGAACATTTGTTAGCTTGAAGGGACTGACTGAGCATAATTGACTTATTACAGTTCTTGAATCCATACCATTATATTAATAGAATATTGATATTTATAATTTTATATATGGTAATATTGTCATATAGTCATATAGTTACACTAGTGAAATAGATAGAGTGGGAAAATGTTATTGTTATTTTGAATGATATGGTATGGGTGAGCGAATACTGTTAGGTTAGAGGTACCTAAATCTACATTTGGTTTGAAAATATTATAGAGATGAATTACAATAGTAAATACATATATATAAATAAAAAAATTAATTAATTATAAAGTAAGGGAAAACTAGGAGGCAGATTTAGATTGCTAAGAAAGTAACAAGGTACTTAGATTGCTAAGATTGTTAAGATTAAGACTGTTAAGAAAGTAATAATGTCTTTGAGAGAAAATGAGTACCATGACAAATACAGCGAAAGCAGGGAAGAAAACAGCAGCAGGATTATCTCCATCAGGACAAAGTTCGATTGAGGAAATGTTGACAGCAGAGAAACAGACAGTAACATTAAATATGCAATCCATGCAGACGATATTATTGGTCATCCAGGAAACAATGATGATGATGAAGATACAGGAAATGTCAAAAAACCACGGGGAAATGAAGGAGGATATAAGTAAGCTGGATAATAGGATGGAGACAATGCAACAAACAATTGAGAAAAATGAAGAAAGAATAAAAGTGGTAGAAACCAGATGGGAACAAACAGAGAAAAAACTCGAGGTGGTTGATAAAAAAATGATGGACATAAATAAGGAGTTAGAAGAGTCAATTATTCATCTAGAGATGGATCGAGCTGCATTCTACCTACGATTCCAAAATATGGAGGAGAAGGAAGAGGATCTGGGTATGATTATGGCAGAATTGTTAGCGGAAATATTACAGAGGGACAGACAAGAAATCGTACAGGAAATCGATGAAGTCTATAGAATACATACAAATTACGCCAGATGCAACAGATTACCACGGGAAGTACACGTGAGATTTGCCAGGAAGAGAGTAAGAGATATCATATCTAAAATTACAAGAGATGAGCCATTGATTTATAAGGATAAAGAAATACAAACTTTAAAACAAGTTCCAAAAAGAGTAAGAGAACAGAGGAGAGACAATCGCTTCCTGGCAGTACAATTGATTAAGCGGAATATATTTTTTAGATGGTTAATTCCGGAAGGAATGTTGGTTTCATGGCAGGAGAGAAGGATTAAGATAGATAATATGGACAAAGCACAAGAGTTATTCGATCAAATTGTGGGAGAAGAAGGAGAAAGTGGCAAAGAGGAAGAGTTGGAACAGAGAAGTCAGGATGAGCAGCAGCAGGAATTAAGGAAAGGAAGAATGGAAGGAGAAACGAGAGAAGAAAAGAAACAGAAAGAAGAGGAGAGAATGGGACTGAGAACTCGATCACAAAGAGATATAAGAATTAATAGAAGACCAATCTACAAATAGGGCAATGGAAGAAGAAATTCAGTTGATGTTGATAAATATTAGTGGACTAAATTCCCCTGCTAAAAGAAGGCAAATCTTAACAAAATTGGTTAAACAGAAATTAGACATAGTGTACCTTCAAGAGGTACACATAAAAGAACAATATAGGAAATGCTTAGATTAGGAACTTTATTTACAGCACTTGCAGAACCAAAACAGAGAGGTATAGCAGTATATATTAAGGAGGGATTAAAGGACAGACAAAAGTATGCAGATAAAAACGGTAGAATATTGATGATTGAGCTACAGCTTGGACAGAAACCAATGCTGTTAGTGATAATTTATGCTCCAAATGAAAATCAAAAAGAATTCTATGAAAGACTACACGGGAAAATATTAGAGATGGGTCTAGGGAATACATGTATTGTGGGAGATTATAATGCTGTGGTAGATAAAAAAAATGGATTATATCAGTAATGGGAATATAAAGAAAAAAAGAATTTTACCAGCCTCCTTTTTTGAGATGGTAAACGAGTTAAATTTAGTGGATAAGTGGAGGAAACTAAACCCAAATAAAAAGGAATATACTTTTTACTCAAATCCCCACAACTCACGGTCCCGGTTGGATATGGTCTGGATGAATGGAGAGTTAGGAAATGAGGTAGATGTGACTGAAATCATGCCAAGCATTTGGGCTGACCATAATCCTCTAAAAATAATTTGGAAAGGGCAGAAAAAGGTGAGGAGATGGACTCTGAATTCCTAAATTCTTAAAGAAAAAGACTGTATCACAAAAATAAAAGAAGAGATGATTTTTTTTTTTGAGGAAAATACAAAACAACAATCAGTACAGACAATATGGGATACGGAGAGAGCATATTTAAGGGGTATAACTATAGCTTATTTGGTAAAAAGAAACAAAAAGAAAGGGCGACAAAGGAAAAATTTACAGGAAAGAATTAAAAAATTGGAGGGTGAACTACAAAGGAAACCTCAGAATGAGAGGATAAGAGGAGATTGGGCTTTAAGTAAACACAAATTAAATATATTAGATCAGGAAGAGAGAGTAAAAGAGCTGAAAACAGCAAAACAGAATTTTTTTGAATGTGCTAATAAACCAAGTAGGTGGCTGGCCTATAAAATAAAAAAGGAAAGGGAACAGAGGCGCTGATATATGAATTACAAGACGAAAAAGGAGATCCCCAGCATAGAATGGCAGATAAGAAAAAAATGATTCAGAATTATTTTGAAAAATTATATAAAGAAGAAAGTATAGGTAAGGATAGTGTAGAACAATATTTAAGTTAAAATGACTTAGTGGAAATAGGAGATGAGAAGAGGGAAATATTGAATAAAGAGATAACGGCAATAGAACTGGAGAAAGCAGTACAGAAACAGAAGAATAATAAAACCCCAGGGCCTGACAGAATCCCGGCAGAGATTTATAAAAATTTATATGATAGTTTTGAACCAATATTGTTGGAAGTATATAATGATGTGTTGGATAAGGCCAAGATACCTGGATCATGGACAGAGGCCTATAATTCATTAATACCAAAAGAGGATACTGACCATAAACAAATTAAAAACTTTAGGCCAATTTCATTGCTGAATGCAGATAAAATTTTCACCACAATAATGGCGGAAAGATTAAAAACAATATTGAGAGATATAATACATTATGACCAGAATGGATTCTTACCCACAAGACAAATTATTGACAATACTAGAATGGTGTTAAATGTCTTAGAATATTATGAAGAACACCCTGAAAAACAGGCAGCATTAATTTTCCTTGATGCTCAAAAAGCATTCCATAACCTCAGTTTCTGATCCAACAAATTGGTAGAATGAGATTTGGAACGAAATTTGAAAAGATGATAAGTATAATATATACTACACAAAAGGCTAAGATGATGATTAATGGGGATTGTATGGAAGGATTCGGAATATATAAAGGTGTTAGACAGGGATGCCCCATGTCACCTCTTGTCTTTATCTTAACCCTGGAAGTGCTTTTAACCCGAATTAGGCAAAATAAGGGAATAAAAGAACTAAAGATTAAAAAAGAGGAATATAAGATACAGGCCTATGCGGATGATTTAGGTTTTTTTTATAGAAGATCCATTAGAAACAGACAATAACCTAATACAAGAAATAGAAAAATATGGGAAAGTAGCGGGACTTAAAATAAGGGAAAAAAATGTTGGTGAAGAATTTAACAGAGGAGCATAAGAAAGAATTAGAAAGGAAATTGGGATTGCAAATTGGAAAAAAAGATAAAATACTTAGGAATATGGCTGACAGCAAGATGCTCGTCAATTAAGGAGGATAATTATAAGACATTGCTACAACAAATTAAAAAAGATTTAGAGATTTGGAAAAAAATTACACCTGGATTAACACCTGTCTGGAAAATTTTGGAATCAGTAAAAATATTTGTACATTTTTGAAAGCAAACATGAAAAAATGGAAAACAATTCTAACAGCAAATGGGGACAACATTGATGAAGTCAACATCAGAAGAGGAATCTTCCAAAGGGACTCACTTTGGTTCAACATTGCATTAATTCCACTGACAATAATTCTACAAAACACAAAACTGGGATACCAAATCTCAAGCCAACATGGCAAGATAAACCATCTACTATACATGGATGACTTAAAACTGTATGTGAAAAGTCCCACAGAACTTAAATCAATAC
>JAOYMU010000274.1:46640499-46652542 GCA_025802295.1 Psammodynastes pulverulentus
TAAAATCAGCAAGAAGTCTGGATACACAAACACAGGCAAAAACACTTTCACTTCCTTTCCGCTTTTATTTAAGACGCCATTTTACCGGATTAAAAATATTTTAAAAGGAAAAAAATATATAGAAAAATAAAGAAGGAGGAAATGAAGATATAGGTTCTTATTTTTTTTAAAAAGGGCATCTCAAGGCTGGTCTGCCTACTGCTTTTACCTCGCGTTAATCAATCTTCAGTAGGGATGGTCGTGCCTTCTTGGTCTGCGGGGCAGACATGTTCCCTTCTCCAGAGAGACGGATCGCATGGGGAGCTTTCTTCCACAGCCCCTGGAACGCACCAGGGGGCCAGCAGAAAGCTCTACCCCAGACCCGACGACTCCAGCAGGCTTCTTTGCCCGAAGACTGCAAACGACGCTGCTTGAGACAACTGATTGGCGCTGTCTCTCGGCGGCAACGGAGAGGCGGAACGGACGCTCCGAGGAAGCGTCTTCAAAGGACAATGTTGCCGCCAGAAGTCCCTGAAGATTCCCTTCTGGTCTCCAACCAGTGATCTGCAGTGCACCCACTGGTAGTCCCCGAGAAAATTTTGGTGGTCCGCAGCGCACCCACATGGGAGGAGCTGCTCCAGGATGACCAATGGGCCAGTCCTGTGACTAGAGCTCTGGAAGAGAGAGAAGAGAGAGACAGAAAAAGCGAGAGATGAGAGTGAGAGAGAGATGAGAGAACAAGAGAGAGATACAGAAAGAGATGAGAGAGAGATGAGAGGTCCCAGTGTTTTGTTTTCTGTGGGGAACGGGTCCAAATGACTCTTTGAGTGATTAAGGTTGCAGAAACAGGCAGCTAAGTGCCATTCTGACACTGGGAGACCAAGCACTTCAGCGAGCAGCGCACTGGATTCATATTAGTGGTCCATGGGATTTAAAATTATGAATGGTGGTCCCTGAGGTCCAAAAGGTTGGAGACTAGCTGACCTTAGCTTGGGTGATCTCAAAAGCTAAGTAGAGTTAGACTTGGCAAGCATTTGGATGGGAGACTTCAAAGTAATCAATAGGAGTATATCAGTGTATCTTTATCAATAGCCTGATAGGTCTGAGGAGGTTGGTCTACATTTATACTCACTAATGAAATAAGCTCAGTAATCAGACTTCAAATAAAGAATATTTTAAATATATGCTAGAAGTGTCATATATTATGAATATTGTTGCCCCAATGGTCCTTAACTTATGAGATATCTCCCCAAAAATCTAAATACAATTAACTGTTTCCCCAGAATTAGTTTTGTGCAAAGCTAAAAATTATTTTGTGGGGGAAAATGGAGTCCATGTAGCCTCTGAGTCCTGTATGGAAGTTGGTCACAAGAAAAAGGAAGAAAGGATTTATCTATTTGCTCCAGGAGGAACCTCAGGAAACAAAACTCTTCCAAGAATATAGCTTTGTTCCATGACTGAGGTGAACTGTGACCAGGAGGGCTGCCTCTTAATTTGGTCCTGACATATGTTGTTTGAGGATTAAGAAAACTCTGACAAAACTCATCTCTGAGAGAACCATTTTCATAAGATCTACAGAGCACAGCTTAAACTGAGAAAAGCCAGTGTGTTGGCTATATATTTTAAAACCACATTTCTTCAGCAAGTGAGACAATAATGTATTATCTCTTAGCCTTCATTAGGTGGAAAATCCCATCAAAGACACACCAAGGAATAACTAAATAGTCTTTACGTTTTTCATGAATGTATTACATTTATTAATGCATTGCTAGCAATGTGGCTGTCCGGTTATTGTGTTAGATGTCCACATAGATTACTGACAATTTCCATTCCAAAAAATACAAAAGACATCACTTTGCATTTCAAAAATGGAAGGGTAAGCAGAAATCTATGAAAGCTATTTTCCAAAATGGCCAATGATCATTTACTGCAGGTCCCCATTTCATGAACTATCAAAATCCATTATATGAATATCATACTATAAAATTTTGGACTAAAAACATTTTAAGTCTACCAAATTGTATCAGTAAAATTTTTGAAATTATTGTGAGAATTATCTTTTTCTGGAAAATTAAAGATTCTTTGGAATTATTTTATGACAGAATTTTTATAAATGAATAATATGGAGATAATCATTTCTCTCTGATGCTGAATAGGAATGGGTCTCTGATATTCAGTGGCTATAAATTTCAGATTAGATACATTATGGAATACGACTATGCATTCCAAATTTTGATACACTCTTCATAGTTGCTGAAACAAGTTTGGTTTAATATTTTCTTAAGTAATTGTTATTTAAATAATGGAAATGAAAATTGAAAAGTGCCCAAATTCATTTTCTTGATGAGTCACTGTTTGATGCTGTTCTCCATAAAGTTATGAAATCAGAATTTAATATAACTTGCAGAACTCTGTAGAAAGTTAGCACCTATCCCTCTGCTAGAAGAAATATTTTGAGAAATATTAAAAAGCCAGAAAATTATATTTCCCTGGATGAGAAATGGAGAAACATTTTTAGAGGGAGAAAGGAGCCCCCACCTTTTCCTAATAGCCCACAGTAGATGTCAGCACTTAAGAGATATAGATAGCTGTATTCATAAGCAAATACCCTCATCCAAGATCCAACACGGGAAAAAGCCATTAAGCCACCATAGGAATTACCCAACATTCTTTAAGAACACAAGCTCCTTCATTGCATTACCCCAAACATCAACCAAACTAGCTCAGACAAAAACCTAGGATTTGTTCTTTGCCTATAGAGCCAGTTATGACCTCTATATAACCCCTACATGGCCCCATGGGAGTCTGATAACAGCCAATAGAATACATGTTCTTGCACAGGAACAGGAAGTTCAAGTGCAAAGTCCAAGATAAGATATAAACCCTACCCCCCAGTCTCAACTTTTTGTGGTCAGCTACTCAGAATCACACTCTTGGTGATTCGGCTTCATCAATACATGGACGCTCTTTCCAATCAGCCTCCATTTTGTTGCCAGTGCCTTTCTCCCAGCTTGGAACTGAATCAGATAGATATTTCTTCCCACAACCCTCATTCATGAAATATAGGACTTCTAAAATGGCATCTGGCTGAAGTTTGCTTGGTGACAAAATTGTAACTTACAATGTATGCTCCTTAGGGATTCTCACTGTCCTGTGAAGGGAAAAGACTTGTGGCATGTATTTTGGTTTCTTTACCAGCTATCCCCTGCTGCATTATAGCCTTATTGTAACATACATGTGTACATAAACATCATCATGCTATATTGTGCAGAATGAAAGAAATGAATAAGTTATAGACTTACAGATAAGAGTTTCACTACTTAATGTGACCTTGATCAATCAAGGCATTTGTGTAATTTTTTAAAATAAGATAGAAAAGGTGCAACCTAGATTACTATCTTTATTTGTACCACATACAATATTTCCTTTTAACACTAAGAACTGTACTGGTTAATTCTGCAACGTTTTGTCCACTATGCCATAAATTGCAGCAAAAGCCCTGCTTTCAAGATTATCCTAATTTATGCAAGCTAAGGCCTCTAATATAGAGACCACCTTGCAAACCAGCATACTATTGCCCACATCCCCTGACCTAGGACTATATACATATGCAGGATGCTTCATTGCATCTTTTTTCAATCCTTTTGGAAAGGTGTTACATAAAACTTTGTGATAGCCAGTTTCCATTGAGAAATTAATGTAATGTATGGTTTTCCTAATCATTGAAAAGGAGTCACTTATGGATCGAGTCTAACTTCTGTTTGGTACAGGAAACAAAATAAACAAACAAAATAGTATTCTGAAGAGATCCTCCACAAAATAAATATTTAGTTGCCAGTTTCATTTGTATTTCCTTAGACTTAACTGATTCCTAATTTTTATTAACCTAGCACTTAATATACTAGGTTAGAAAATATTCCTTGTTAATAGCAAAACCCATTTGAAACAGGTTTAAGAAAATCATTGGTCAACTTATGGGCAATAGTTTAAACATATGTTTCTCACTACCTGCCTAGAAAAAAGTACTGTTCACAAATGCAAAGGCAAGATTTATTCCATTTTTTTCCCATCAACCATTGGTCTACTCTCTTTTATTTAATCAGCATATACAGATGATATAGACTGAACTTGGATTTAGCAATGTCAAGCAGATACAGCGTGTAAGGGTTCAGAAATGTTCCCTTTAGGTTGAATGGATAACATGAATTTTCTTCCATGTTTTGCTTAGGACAAGTATTTTTCTTTAGCATTTGTTCAGTCTACCTCTTTGTGGTCAGTACCACCTGCAATGGATATTATACTCTAATTTGCACCTGGGTAGTAAGCTGCTATTCATTTTTGTTTTCAGAAGCAGAACCCTCCTATCAGTTGCTACAAATGATACAAGTGGGTATATTATGTCAGTTTGGAAAGGGTCCCTCAATTTGCAAATATCTGTTAGGAACACAGAATGAAATATGAAGGATATTACAGAAAAATGACCTTTCACCCACCTGGACCCAAATATTTACGACATGATAGAACAGACAAATTGGTGAATTAATGACTAACTGGCAAATCAATTTCAATGGGAAGAACTGCTTTCCATCTATTAGATAGGCATTATACTTAATTAGCAAGCAGCTTTGTAAACATATTACCTCATTACGGATTTAGATCACAACGAGATGGATTCAGCTTTTAATTTTACTAGGTAAGAGGACCATAAAATATTACTTTAACATTAGACTATCTAACTTCAGGTAACACCCCATGTTGTCTTATGTGTAGAGTGGTATCTCCATCACTGTAATGGAAATGATACATGAAACGAAACACATATCACATCACAGACTATCCCCACCTGACTTCCACACACTTTGTTCCATTAGATGAATTGAATTGGTCTATGGAAGCAAAACCAAAACTTAAAAAAAAATATTATTATTATTTTTTTGCTCAGTTAGGCTCTTGCACCCCAGGCAGGCATACCTTAGCTTTACACTGAAGCGTTCTTCCTCTGCTGCTTTAAAAACAGTATAATTGCATTTACTATTTTTTACCCCCCTCTTTTTTAATTGATCTCAACTCTCCTAAAATCTGCCTCATACCTATTTCCTGCAGCTGATTAACAGTACCCATAATTTACTAAAGTAGCAATGATTTCTCTAAGAGTGTGGAATTCTAAAGGGCTTGGTATTTCCAGTTCCTGGGTTAACAGCAGCATACATCTCATAGTATAAGCCTTTTATTCCCCATATGTTTGGTTTCCAGCAATTGATTTAGGTTTGGTGTCCAATGGGCTTCTGTAAACCCATTCAGAGGTTGGTTGTCTTCTTTCAAGTAAAAGTTAGTAGCTGTACATTTGCTGCTGCTGCTGTTCAGGTTGAACCTGCTGTTGCCCTGTCTGTTGGGATGGCTGGGGCTGAGTCTGCAAGACGTCTGTTTGAGGCACTGCCCTCCATGTTAAGGGATGCTGTTCTGATATTTGGCTCCCTAGTGGAGCAATGGAGTTAACCAGAGTTGTTAGGTTTATAAAATGAGCTACTGAAGGGGGGTTGGTTGCCTCAGGCTGTGACTGTATCTGGATATCATTTTGGCGGTTGCCATGCAACATGGCAGAACCAGTAACTGTATCGAATGTCACTGTGAGAATAGAATTGTCTAGCTGCAATTGGCGTTCAGGCGTGGCAAGATGACCTACAGCCACAGGTTGTAGATTTGTAAATTGGGTTCCAGCAGCCGTAGTGATTGGAGTAACACTAATATTGGTCAAACCAACAGAGCTAGAAGGAGCTGACACATTCGGATCTCCAAGGGCCACCACCACCTGAAAAAAGAGTGATGAAAATTAGCACTGACAGGGCTGCAATTATCAATGTGATTATTAGAATTGGAAATATAAGCCAAATATATGACAGAATGGAATAATTTAATCTAACGCTGAACCAAAAAATTGGATGTGATTATGACTGATCTTTATCACTACATTAAGCGCTAAAAGTATTACTGAATACTCAATATGCTTCATGCTAGTAAAATGAAATTTTAAAATGAATTTCCTTGGGAAGTATTCATCATGTTAGCAATTCATAAATAGATTCAGTCAGGTTTTGATTAAAATGTGAAGCAAAATTCATGCTAATGCTATATATTAAAATAGGATCCTCTTCCTATTTCCTAAACTCTCTTCTGTCTGTAGCTGAAATTTAAACATTTTCTCACCCAAAATGATCTGATTATTTTGGGGTCAAGGTAAATTTATAAGAATAACATAAAATTACAATTATGCTGTAAGACAATATGGCATTAGCTTTAATTAACTGTAAGTGTAGAGAATGTATTAACACATCACATAAAGCCTCAATGTGACTTGTTTAATTTTGGATTCCTTTATTCTATAAAACCAGCATTATTTTTTATTTATTTATTAAGAAAATTTATATAATAGCCCTATAACCGTGACTCTGGGTGGTTTACAAAAATAAAATCATGATTCAAAAGCCAATAAACCAATTCCAATGGTAGCAATCAGACCAACCACTTGAAGGGCTCCATATCAACCTGGAGTCCCAAGGTCTGTTGGCAGAACCATGTCTTCAGGGCTTTTCAAAAGAGTGTGAAAGTGAGGACCAATCTGATTTCCGCAGGGATGATGTTCTGTAGAGAGGGAGCTATCATGGAGAAGGCTCTTCTTCTTGATTCCAGTAGATGGGCTTGCTTAATAGAGGGGACCCATACCATTCCCTGCCTCCCTGCTCTGGTAGGTCAGATATGATTGAGAAAACTTGGTTCTTCAAGTTTGGCCCCAGGCCATGTAAGGATTTAAAGGTGATAATCAGCATCTTGAATTGGACACAGAAGCAAACTGACAGCCAATGCAACTCCTGTAAGAGAGGGG
Organism: Psammodynastes pulverulentus; assembly: GCA_025802295.1. Classification (NCBI taxonomy): domain Eukaryota; kingdom Metazoa; phylum Chordata; class Lepidosauria; order Squamata; family Psammodynastidae; genus Psammodynastes; species Psammodynastes pulverulentus. The sequence goes on from JAOYMU010000274.1 coordinate 46,647,359, forward strand.
AACATTTGCAAATCTAGGTTTGCACAGAACCATACAGGCCGTCACATTTTAAACCAATCAAAGCTTCTGGATACTTTTCAAGGGCAGCTCCATGTAGAGTGCCTTGCATTAGTCAAGATGGTAGGTGACTAGGCATAGGTGACTGTGAACAGGGTTTGTTGGTCCAGGAATGGCCTCCAGACAATGACAAAGTGTTCAGTAAGTTATGTGAACTTACCTAAGTGGTTTACTCAGCAAGTCATGATTCAATAAATCATAGTTAAGGGCAATGAGTAAACCCACTTACAATCAATCAATCTATCTACCTATCCACACATACATGTGTGTGCATGTGCGCACGCGTATGTATGCATGTATATACATATGTGTGTGTATATATGTATGTATATACATACATACATACATACATACATACATACATACATACATTACATACATACATACATACATACATACATACATACATACATACATCTGCCCACCCACTGCCATGGAATAAGATTTCAAACAAGTCTAAAAAAAGCCCAATTCTGTTTTGATTCAATTTGTTACAAGAGTTCTTCTATCTGCACAGAACCATGCTAGCTGCTCTTATCCATCACCTAATAAACCAGTGTTCACTAAACTCTGAAAGAAGGAAAATGTCATTTTGGAACAATGGTGTCAACCACCTGGCTTATTTCTGTAGCCCAAACATTACCCAGGGTTTAAACAGCATCATGACAGATGAGGTGGAAAACTCTCAAGTCCATTCATAAAGCCTTATCAGGTCAGAACCATTTTTAATAGCCTCCACTCCTGTAGAGCTTTACAGCTGTCTAAAACTGACTAGTGAGAGATTGCCTGTGGCAACAGAATTACAGAAATCTTACAATACATAAGTAACTAGTTGAGCAGAATATCAAATCCAGCATGTGGTCTATTGCATATGAGACTGACTATTTTAGTAGAGGGCAAACTTTTTTTTCTCCCCAAAAGATGTATTATTTGCTCTGACTGGAGTGAATTTATTCACTGAGGGAGCTTGTACACAGTGGTACCATGCAATCCTAATTGTTACTTATTTCCCCTTCCTTTCTTTTACATAGAAGCGTTTTATAAATCCATTTGTAAATTCTTAAAAATTGTTGTGTAAATGCTATGCATTAAAATATTTAACACAAGTCTCATATTTTTAAATTTCTATCCCATGTTTTGGTGTGCAAGTGGCATTTACCTGTTGAAGGCTTTGCACTGCCGAATTAGTTTCATCTCCTACATTTCCTGTAAATTCCACTTCTTTTTCTGTATATTCAGTGAAGGCAGAATCTTCAGGAAGTTGTGTTTCCTCTTCTTCGTCAGGTTTGTGCTTCTGTTTATGACCTCGTTTATGAGCCTTTGTATGCTTTCCTTCTGGTAATTCACTTTGTTCCAGAGCTAGATCTGACTATAGGGAAAAAAAAATCAGTTTTACTTTTCTCATTTACAGTACTTTATTTCAATAAATGAACTTCATGATAAACTCTAATTTGAAATGGGAAGATTAGAAAATTATAACTAACTTTGATTCTATTTGTTTAGGATTCAACCAAGACATTGCCCATACTAAAATAGCACAAAAGCTACTAAAATTGTATTCTGGTTAATTACCCCTGCTATAAATTATCACAGTGTTCAGCTATCTTATACATCTTTGAGGTTGAATAGAAATAGCTATTAAACATAATTATGGAACTTCAATAGAAAGAGAATATGATGCAGTAGCTAAAGGGATGGATTAGGTTCAAGACCATCCCCAGTCACAGTCACAGAGCATCACTGGGGTGACTTTGGGCTGGTCAATTTCTCCAGTCCAACCTACTACCTTCCAGAGTGATGGTGGATATGGGGAAAATTTGGAGGGAGAGTTATGACTGCCGCCTTGAACTCCTGAAGGGAAGGCGGAGTATAAATCTAAGAAATAAATAAAAATATCACAAATGACACCTCTTGCATTTCCTACTCTTCTACCCCCAGTGTTTGTTTAGGCTCTTTTTTTAAAAAAATTGCATTGGTTGTAGCTGCTAACCAAGGGAAATATTTAATGTGTATGATAAATATGCTCTAATCCATGAAGAAACAGAACACGGTTGATTTTGTAAAGTGTAACAGATTTTTGGTTTTCCTGTGACTGAACTCCATATGTATCTCATCAAAGAAGTGCCTAAGATGTCTCTCATCTAAAACTGGAGAAGTATGAGAGTTCATATCTCTAGGAATTATAGATCCATTGTCCTTAATTTAAATAATATGATTGTTCATATGCTGCATCAATATACAAGTATTCTTATTCAACAAACAATAAAATGTTTGACACCAAATGTATGCCTAGTATAAAAGCAATAAATTTCATTTTTGCTACTGAATTTGCAAAATATCTATCTATCCATAGGATACAAATCTGTATTCTGAAAAGATTTCCTGATTAAGCTCCTGAGAACCCCCAATGCTTGGATAATTCTTTTTGCAAGCTGTGGGCTTTATTAAACAATGTGAAAACATGTGATTGAATATAGCTTCTTATGTGACTACATGTGAACTTTACCTGTACAATTCCTATAGATGAAGCATCAACAGTTGTGGTCTCTGACAGCTGCTCCAAATCATCAATCCTAACTGAAAGAACCTGAAATAATCAAAGCAACATTATTTTGCAGTTATGTAGAAAGAATGCTGTGGAGACACAGAAAAGATAGAAAAAAAGGGACTGAGTCTGTTTTTCAACTGAAACCAATAGCCACGATTTCTTCTTTGTTTTAACATTAACAGCCATTCCATTATTCTCTAGCAAAGAAAGAAAGGGAAGGGTCTTTCCACTGATTAACACCTTTTTTGAGATCCTTTCCTCTCTGAATTATTTTCATCCATGCTGGCTATAGAATTATAAGTAGATGCCAAATATTGTATCTTTTGGTCTCAGAGCTTATGGATGAAGGTTGTGAAAATGCAAAATAAAAAAAGCTGTAATTTGGTTCTTTTTATAGGTATCAAATATTTTGAACATCCACATTTCTCTTCTTGTTAAAAAGTGATCCAAAACAAAATTTTAAATACCAGAATATTTAGACAAAGGAGTCCTAAATACTATATCAGGAAAAGATGACTTTCTATTGTAACTTGCTAATGTTAGGAATTAGGGCTTTCTATTTCTCCCAAATTAAAAACCATGATCCATGTGGTTTTTAACTATGGGCAGAGTACACTACATTATGTATTAACCTTATCAAGATGAGAAGCATCTTAATAAGCACCACAGGAAAACAAATGAGTTGCTGCAGGGCTCTCCAACCTTGGCAATTTTACCATTTGTGGACTTAGGGACTTTATGCTGGCTGAGGAATTCTGGGAGTTGAAGTCCAAAAGTGGTAAAGTTGCCAAGGTTGAAGAAACCTGGGTTGTTGGATTGCTATTAGTGCCCCAGAACAAGAATCTATATTTCTTTTGTGTCTCAGAGGAAGTCAACGAAAATTCTTACTTGTTATTCTGCCACTATACTCACCTCTGGGTGTTTTCTTCTCATGTGACGACTCATTGAAGCTCTAGTAGAAACTTTTGTCCCACAGAGTTGACAATTCTGAGCTTCTACTTTATCATGAGTCAGTTGGATATGCTTTTGAAGCATGTAATCTGTGACATACTTTTTATCACACACTGAGCATGTCCACTGCTTCCCCACTAGTAGTCAAACAAAACATTTTGTATTAATATGTAAACACACTTCTTAATACTCAATTTCTGAGGACTTCAATTTTAGCACTTTTTAATGAGTTTATGGTGAAAAAATGGAACAGGGAACCTTTGGCCTGTAAACTATTCTGAATTATAAATCCTAGCAGCTTCATCTTAGAATGGCACTGATGTTGGGAATATTAATTTAACACCATCTGGAAGACTGTGGGTTCCCCATTCTTGGAGCAGAACAGCTTCCTCAACCTGGTATTTGCCTAATGTTTGGGGACTAAACTTGCAGGAATCCTAGAAAGAATAATCAACAGCAAAGCAGAACATTGCAATACAATACTTCTCAGAAGCATCAGCTCAGGGAAGGAGGAATATAGGCATTATAGAATATACATTACAATAATGCATGAAGCAGGCATTTATTAACTGGTTAATATGGAATCAAAAAAGGCAGAACAATGTAAGAGATGAGGAAGACCTATTTTTATTTTAGGATTAATATTCGAACATTTACCTGTGTGAATTAGCTTATGGGTTTCCATTGTGTTCCTCTCACTAAAGGTCTTTCCGCACAGCTCACACATGAAATCTTTGATCCCTGCTAATGAGAAACCATGGTAAGTACCAAAACAATGGTTACTTATAGAGCTGTATATCAAATATAAAACTGTCGGTAACAACGATATGCCTTTCCTTAGTACTAAAAGAATCCAATAGCAACAAGAGTTCTGGTCAAAAAAAAGTGTGTTTGGGACCTGGGATAAGCTGCTCTCAATACCATACCGATGACAGCCTACCTTTGCTCGTTGACTGGTTTGAGAAACAAGTCTCAGGACTGAACTGGCAGTGTTGAATTTAGCATGATTAAGGACAATAAACCTAAACTTCAATTTTGTAGGGCATTTATTTCTGCAGATAAGCAGTTGTCTTTTTAGACTGGATCTCTTTCTCCAAAGAAAGAATGGACAATGTTTTGTTGGCAGGGGAGCAAATCTTGACGGGGGAGAGGAAGAAGGATTCTCTTACATGTTTCAAAAATACAAATATCCTTCAGCTTTTTATAATCAGTTCTTCCATTTATGTTAGCAAGCCTTTTTACTTCTTTCAATCTATTTTCTGGAGTGTAGTAAATACACTAAACACTGGCTTTTATTATTGTTTTTGTTATTTGTTGGGTTTGGGTTGAATGTATTATGTATATTTCTGTGCATCACTTTACTGATGTTATAGTGGAAAGTAAAAATGTTTATTTCCAGAAAGATAAAATATGTTAGGTAAAATCGTATTTGGTTAAAGAATGCTAACCATAATCTTTACACCATATGTGTATGTGTGTGTAGACATATAAAAAATACAGCAGCTCAAACTCTTTGGACATTTCCTAGGAACTGTCTATGTATACAGTTATACAGCGCTCCAGAGGGTTAACATCATTGCCCAGAGGATCATTGGTTGCCCTCTCCCCTCCTTGGAAGAGCTTTATAG
>JAOYMU010000274.1:46683403-46693774 GCA_025802295.1 Psammodynastes pulverulentus
CAGTTACATGTGGCCCTTTGAGGGCAACCATTACGCTGATGTGACCCTCGGTGAAAATGAGTTTGACACCCCTGCTCTATAAGGATACTACAAAAAAGGTTCACATGAAAAAAGGGTCAAATTTGACAACCTTACAGAGGTTTAGAGAAGCATCTTTTCACTTTGGAAAAAGTAGTAACATTTGGTAATCCTCCTGAGAAACATATTCTTACATGGGGAAAAGTCAACAATGGGGAACCTGGCTGAAAAACGCATCCTCTCTGCCCCATAAACTTTCAAGAACATTTCCAAAACCACATTTCATTACATTTAAAACTATGTTATTTTTTAAAAATGAAAGAAATATATTTCACAACATTGTGTAAAACAAAGCCCTGGGTGTAACATCTATCTCTGCTGCAACAAAAGGATACTCCATGAACCACACCTATCTCTAAAGTGACCCCCCTCCCAAAAAACCCCCCAGATTTATTTAACAGACAAGTGGTGCAATCACCAGATAGGTAGAAATTTGCAGCCTGTCAAAAAACTATTATTTTACTGTGCAGGTCAATTCAAAGTATGCAATCCAGTCCTTTCACAAAACATAAAATGTACATTTATTTAAAAAAAAACTCATGAAGAAAAATGATTTAATGCAGAAAATAAAAATAAAGGAGAATGCTTGTAGCTCCAGGTTGAAATGAGGGGGTGCTCCCTCAACTTGCTTGTTTTCTTGCAGATGTTTCATTACCCAAACTAGATAACATCATCAATGCTATTAGCACTAAGAAAACAACCAGGTTCAGAGAGCACCAAGACCCCATAGAAAATAAGAGAAGGGATAAATCATAAAACTCTAATGCTTATTAACAAAATGTTTCTTGTTTATTAGATTTGTATACCACTTTTGTACAAGAGCAAGGCAATATATACAGTACAGCACACAACTGAAGTGTTTGGCTGACAAAGAGTGACTCGCTCAATATTGCCCAGTGAGCTGAGAGTGGACTGCAACATGGGTCTCTACCACCTCCTAGTCCAGCATCTTAAACATACATTTTTCAAACAAATACAGCTGTGCAAAAAGGAAGTTCCACAATTCATTTACTTTTAGAAATAAATGCAAACTTTTTAAAATACTCTACATTTACTGATCTTGATATTTAAAAAAAAAGCATTCAATTCATTTTAATAATCTAGAATGAACAACTGATTAATAGAGCTGTTCACCAGTCATTCCAATGGAGCTAAATTGTTATATGGATTGCAAAGGATATTCTTTGCAATCCAAATAACTTTGGAAAAATACTGTTCTAGATTATTAACAGGAACCGACAATAGAAGTGTTTCCCATTGCATGTATGCCCAATTGATATATTAAATGATATTAAATACTATTCAACAATTTCACACTAGTTTACTAAAACTCAGGCTGAAAACATGGATCATTGCGTAAGACTTGATTCTCCAGAGAAGGCTTTAATGGTGGGAAAAGCAGACATAAACTGAAGAGGACAACAGCACCAAGATGGATGGACTCAGTTACAGTGGCAATGGGTACATCATTTCAAGACTTGAAAACATTAACATAGGGACAGACTATCATGGAAAAAATCTATCTGAATGGTCACTAAGTTATCACTAACTTGATGGCATGAAAATTTATAAAATAAAATTGGCAAATTATCTGATAGAACTGACCTTTGAAATTAGTGCATTTTGCTCCAATGTCTAATCTTTAAACCAACATAAAAACATTTTGCTCTTTGTCAAAATAATACTGGTATTGTTAACAGACAATTCCTTATACATATTGCATAAGAGCTTTTTGATGTAAAATTATTTGTTTTTGCTATAGTGCTTAAATTTTGCCCACTTTTATTCCATGAATTTGATTGCTTATTGTAGAATTATCATTGGAAGATGGGTTACATAATATAGTCACACAATGGAACAGTAGTCAATCTCTTTCTTGAATCTTCTTTGTATGTGCTACAAAAATACACTACTTCCTATCATTCCTGCCCAAAGATTTAGTTTGTATGGATGAGACATCAAGAATCTATTTAGCCGGAGGGAAATTGTATCCACCAGTAACAATTCTGCAAAAACGAAGCCATTTTTAATCCCTAACAAAAGAATATTGGTTCTATGAGATTCAAGCATCTAAGATCTAATTCTAAAATAGAGAATATTACCTTCCTTCCAGTGCATAATTTACATGATTTTTTCTTATAAACCTCTATAGCAGGGCTGTCAAACTCCTGGCCTGTGGGCCAGATGCGTCATGTGCTGGCTACACCCACGCGCTGTTTAGCAAAGGGGGGAAAAGGCCTGATACGTCACATGATGCCACTGTGACGACGTGAGTTTGACACCCCCCCCCCCTACACTACAGGATTCTATTATTTCAGCAGGGCTGATTCCCAGGCATGTTTTATGGTATTACAAATATAACTGAGCATTTTTTCTGAAAAAATGTATGTATGGTTATATTCAGAGGTGGTTTTCAGCCAGTTCTGACAGGTTCTGGAGAACCGGTAGCGGGAATTTTGAGTAGTTCAGAGAACCGGTAAATATCACCTCTGATTAGCCCTGAGCCATACCACGGCCACAGAACCGGCAGTAAAAAAATTTGAATACCACCACTGGTTGTATTGCTTAATTTTTAGAATTTTCATAGTGCAATCCTATACATACCCCAATTGACAGAATTCAGTGACACTTGCTTATAAATATTAGGGTAACAGCTATATTCTCTTATTGTTTCATATAGCTATATCTTCGCTAGCTTTTGGCAATCATGATGTGCTTTCACTGGAGAAAGGACATGGGGGTTGAGAGCTGAGGACTTATTTCTTACAGTTTTAAAAGTTAGTTTTGTAGTCAGACGAACACTCTCTGAGTGGCATAAAATCATGATACATGAATACATGAATACTCAGGAATAAATCTCAAACTCCAATGGTAAGAGTTAACTGTATTGGAGGCTTCAACCAGTAGAATTGCAAAAAGAATGTTGAACTGCGGTTTCAAAACAAACCTCCTTAATTCTTACTCTGCTATAAGCTTTGGAAGACAGGTAAGCAAGGGATCAAAATTGCTCTGCTTATTTCATAGCAGACAGAATGAAGGGGAAAGAAACTACTATTCAATCTTATAAAGTCACACACCAACAATACAACAAAAACAAGATTAATATATTTTACATTGAGATGTAGGATATCTGTAAAAATCCTAAACCCGTACGTCTCTAAGAATAAAATGGTTCTCCGTTATCTTTTAAAATACTATTTTCATAGACCAATGGCCAAATTCCAATTCGCTATAAAAAGTAATGGTAGTCATTTAAAAACAGTATATATGAATAGTGACACCAACTGAAAAAATAACATCAGCTGGTGAAAATAGTTAATATCTGCACTAAACTGTTCAGTGGTATATTATTCTTCAGGATAAGTGAGATGAAAATCTAATAAATATAAAAACACAATCAGAAGAGTCATATCATTATGTCATGAGTGTTGAGGAAAAGGATGGCCATCTGAACAAATTGTTTAATATCAATTCTAAACAATGCAGGATTTAAAATATAGACATATACTATAAAACTATTTGCCCAATTAACAGATTTTTTAATTCATTTATATTAAAAATAAGATGAAGTGTGGGTGGGAGATGACAGATTAACATATGAATTCATACTTGAATTGATTCCTGCCCAAATCCACTTCAAGTCTTACAGTACTCTCTTCCGGTATTTAAGATTGCTTTAATTTTAAGCCTGAACAATGCCTTTAAAATGTAGAGTCCTCAGTTGCTTGTATGAATGTGACACAACTGACCCCTACTGGCTCCAGAGTGTGTTATTAAAATTGTGTTACCCATTTATGTTGAAGAAAAATGCAATACACTTTTGACAATATTGCTTCAGGGACAAAAATGTCATCCCATTTATAACCATTACCAAGAGTACAGTAGGTGGAATGTATCAGTGCAACTGAGTGGAAGAAAGAAAATTTAAACTATACTCACTTACCTGGAAGTAAATCAGTTAACAAATTTAGTTCTAAGTTCTGATTTAGTTCATTTACAGAATAGCAATTATGTGAGATTTTAGCAGACAGTACTTTAGAAATGAGATAGAAATAAAGTGCTACGATAAAATGAACTATAGGAAATTTTTTAGAAAATGTAGGATACTATTTTATACATTTTAAGATGAAAACATGTCACTGCAAATCCAGAGTTAAACTTAAAAATAGCAGTCTGAAATAAAAACAATATTCTGCTAAAACATCATATAACTATAATTAAGTGTCCCTGTCCAAATGTCATTCTTCTGGTTCTTCCAAAGTACATGTAATGCAGCATATTTATTAAGTTTTGTCAGAAAACAGTGAAATATGGCCCTAAATACAAGCAAGTAACATAAAATGTATGTCCAAGCAGTAGTCCCTTGGAAACACTTCTGCTGATCTTTCATTATTTTGATTTTGAAACACAATCAGTGAGATTTAATGGTGATTGTGGAATTCTATACAGTACACATATACTATATGTTCCACTGAATACTGTAGGCTGAACTTGTCTTAACATGCCATTCAGACACTGTTTCTCCGTATATCAGTCTAATAAATCTGTAATCACTAACTCCATTATAGAAGAAATCTTTACTACTGTGGAAGAATAGGGGATGCAAAAGATGATTTCTGCATATATTTCATATTAACCACACCTTAAGAACTATCAAATCACTAGTGATAAGTACAATATTCCATTTCTTATTCTGCAGTCAAAAGAGTGAAAAAATGGTAAAAATATGTGCTTTGCTTAAGCTTTCAAGTATTCTTTCCATGGTTTTGCTTATCCATGCAATTGGTGCTTGGAGTTACTTTGCATACTGCACTTAAAAGAATGAGATATGTTCGCTTGGTCGAATTCCTTCATATGAAGTTCGAGAATAAACTTTTGCATAAAAGGAAGAGGTGGTCCCTTCCTTCTGGTCGCTAATCCCTTCGTGGATTTTGGAACAGGCTGTCGCAGAATTGAACAGGTGAGTTTTGCAGCAGTAAAAGCGCTGCATTCCAGATGTGGTGCGGTTCTGTTCTTATGCAGCCCTAGCCACTACGAGAGGACGAACGTTGTGTCCGACCCAGCCAGACTAGAGAGCGCCTGGCTTTTTTCTTTGCCGATGATTTGAGTCTTAAGTCCGGGCGAAAGGAGGAGGAAAGGAAGGATCCGAGGCGGCTCCATCCTCCTCCTCCTGCCCACGCCAAACCCTTTGCCCTTACTAGGCTGGCGAGTGGTACCCACAAAGGCCCAACCCACCGCCGCTCGCTGGACGGCTCGTTTTATGCCTCGTTGTCGATCCCAGGTTATCCCACCCGGGTCTGGCGCGGGATTGGGGGGAAAAGAAAGGGCGGAGGAGCCTCGACAGCCCAGGGCAGCGGCGGCGGCAGCAGCAGGCAAGCCCGTCACCTCCACGCGGGAAGGAAGCAGCTTGCCTGGGTCGGGCCGGGCCGGAGATCCGGGAGCGGCTCCGCCGGGTTTTGCCTCGGACCCGCCTCACCCTTTCACAGTGCGCGCGGCCGGGGCGGCTCCTGCCTGTAACAAAGAACAGGCGGCGTGGAAGACGCGAGCGGGACGGAGGGGAGGGAGGAGCAGGCGGCAGCACGGGCGGAGAAGGGACCCTGCCGCGCCGCCCTGGGAAACTCCACGGGTGGAAAAGGGCTCACCGGCACTTGGTTCCGCGCACAGGGCAAGGAGCAGTTCCTGGCAGTAAGAGAGAGACGCGGATCAAGGCAGGGACTTGGCATTACCTGTTTTTGGAATGTTGATACCCGGATCGAGTCCGGACTCCAGGTTCCGATCCGAGCCGGAAGCCACGCGCCACCGGAAACTAACGCGTGACGTCGCAAAGCATCGTGGGAATTGTAGTTCAGGGCGAACCAGATAGATGGAAAAGCTGACAACTTTCAGCCAAGCTGATGGCAGTACAGAAAGGAAAGGGGCGAATTACTTCTTTAGTAGCTGCTGTATGAACATTAAGCACTGGTTCGATTACAAGCAATTCCGTATCGAAGTCCGGGAGAAATTCTAGCGTTAACAGAATGCGAACGCACAGATTTGGTAATAGAAGTGGATTACCGTACCTAAAAGCAGTACAATGAATAAAAGCTGATAACGTCCAACTTTTGATCAAGCAGACTAATGTGTTAACGCAGTTCCTTCAAGTTACTAGCGAATGTCAACTCACTGGAGACTTGATTTTAAAATAGGAGAATATGTCTTGAGTGGTATTCAGAAAGGAGCTGTAGCTATAACTTTCCGTTCTATTTCTGTAGTTAGGATATAAATTGAACGAATAAAGAAATTCCAATTAAACTGTTATTTCACGAATGTGTTGTGCGTCTCAATATGACCATGGAGTAATATCTGATTTCCAGACTGAAAGCTAATTTTCATCACTGTTAACCATAGTACAAAGGTATCCCACTATTTTTAGACAGATCCTCAGTGAGACTTTTTATTCCCAGTGCATTATGGAGGCAACCTTAATTTGTCTACAGTTGTTCCCATTTAAATCAGACTTTTCTATTTTCTCCTGACATAGGTCTTGATGTATGAACAACTACTACAGTGCATATCATTCATATTGATGGCCAGGAGCTCATATTTGGTAGGATCTACTGGTCAATTGAAGCTACTGGGGAGAGGGGAACCTGCCATCTGATCACTGAGGTCCATTCCAACTTGGCAGAAGAAACAACATCTGGATTTTGCCCCATAATACTTGACCTGCACTTCTACTTTGGGATCTTCTATCAAAAAATAAATGTTTAAGAAAGGACTTATAGTTGAATTTAAGCTGGAGAGAGCCCTGTTGGTGGTTTTGTCTGCAATAAGTTGTTCTTTCAACAAAGCATTTTACATATCTGTGTTTTGCATTGTCTTTATTACTTTGGAAAGCAGAACATCATTTTACATATTATATGGGCTATTTCTAAGAGCTGCTGACTGGCCATTCATTATCAGACCATTATTTTCCTGCAGGGTTTACCAATCTGGTATATTTGGGGTCTGGGTGGAAACTGTCAAGAGTTTTGCCCGGTCCCCTGCTAGCCCAAGAAGGCCCAACATTATCCAAAGATAGCCCAATTGAGAGGGTGATAGGGTAGAAGACTGGCTAGAATGAAGTGAGAGATAGCTCTCACAATGTGTCCTGTCAGCTTTCTCCTTCTTCATCCTAGCTTATTCTCTGCTCCGTCAATATCTGAAAAACTAGTGGAATATTCATATCTCCCCCAAAAAACTGGGTTAATGATATGGAGCATGGGTGTCAAGCTTGATCGTGTCATGGGCTAAATCATGACATATCATGATTTTTATTTTATTTTTTTGTGGAACCAGGGTGGGCGTGGCCTGCATGTGACATATCTGATTGGGCACTAGTTTGACGGGTCTATATGATTTTAAAGTTACATGCTTTAAGAACAATCCTCACATAAACACACTTGATCATGACACTAGCTGGATGGAGAAATAAAGCCAGGAGAATCCACCATTATTGCCCTTAAATTATCCCTCAGCAAAACTGTACAGATAAGACCATCCATAAGCTGCATTGCTGAGGCAGATTACGGCATGCCCATCACAGCAGATCAAATTATGCTAGCAAATTTTTCTGCCAACTCAGGTCCTGGAGGAATGAATGCAGTCATGAGGAAGAACCCTGGACTATCTTTCAATAGGCTGACCTGGCTGACTGAGTAGGCTTTGATGTAGGAACATCCCAAGAGGATAATGTTAACTGTATGATTGCTGCTGCACAGTTGGTGCAGCTTAATAATTCTAACTTTACAAAAATCTTCAAACTGTTCTGTTGCTGTAATAGAGGAAAATTGCCAGGAGAGATTTTATTGCAATCCTTTCCAGCTTGGGTCTGCTAATGCACTAGATAAGAATTCCTGTCATTCCCAACCAAACCCTGCTAATTGGGGCCCCTGCCCATTCCGTAAGCCAAACCACTTATTTGATTTTTACTGATACATTGGTGGCTGTTTGCATAAAATAGGTATATGGCTAGCCTGGGGGGTGAGTGAAGTTCATTTTCTTTTGAATGGAGCAAGGGAATCTATTCTTCCATAGAAGACAGAAAATAATGTTTCATTTTCAGCATTTCTATATTAGTAAAGAGAAAGCAATTTAGATTGTTTTCCAGTTGTTTTCCTAGATTATGCATGTGCAAGTAAATAACAGTTTCCATTTTCTATATCTCTATCTCTATAAATTCCCTTTTCACCTTTATAGGGGATCTATGTCTTCCTCTATGAATTTTCCATGAGAGGCCTGGGTTTTTGAGGATTCTTCACAGGATCTTAATTGTTCCTAACACCACACTCTTTGGGACTGAGAGGTCTGATGTCATTCCTGGGATCTGTTGTAACTACTCTCCCATCTAAGGAGCCACAGCCCCAAAATGCTGCTACCACTACTGGGATTTTGGCCTTTACTTTCTACATCCTCTTTAGTTCTTCCTTCAGACCCTGGTACTTCTCCAGCTTCTCATACTCTTTCTTCCTGATGTTGCTGTCATTTGACACTGCTGTATCTATCAGACTGCTGACTTTTGATCCTTGTCTACTATCATGATATCTGGTTGATTGAGTAGTACCTGCTTTTTTCTGAGGACCCAGAATGTGGGGGCAATATGCGGATTCTGTAAACTGCTTAGGGCTGTAAAAAGCACTATAAAGCGGTATATAAGTGTGTGCTATTGCTATATTGCTATTTTCTGTGTGGGTCTGGAAGTCCCACAGTATCTTAGCTTTTTTGGTCTCCATGATCTTCTGTGGGATCTCCCATCTGGACTTAGGAGGGGCTAGCCCATATTCTGTGCTGATGTTTCTGTATTAATGCCAGCTACTTGGTTGTGCCGTTGGTTGGTTGATTGATTGATTGATTGATTGATTGATTGATTGGTCAAACATGTACAAGACAACAAGTATAGGTATGAACATAAACATGAATAAAGGAAGTAAATACAGATAAATGGGGACAGTAAAACAGGGACGGTAGGCACCCTGGTGCGCTTATGCATGCCCCCTTTAAGGACCTCTTAGGAATGGGGTAAGGTCCACAGGAGACAGTTTGAGATTGAAGCTGTGAGCATTTGAGGCTGTAACAACAGAGTTGGGTAGAGCATTCCAGGCATTGACCACTGTTGCTGAAGTCGTATTTTCTGCAATCGATTTTGAAGCGCTTTACCTTGAGTTTGTATCGATTGTTTGCCTGTGTATTATTGTGGTTGAAGCTGAAGAAGTCATTGATAGGCAAGACATTGTAGCAGACAATTTTGTGTACTATGCTTAGATTGGACTACAGGCGGTACAGTTCCAGATTGTCCAAGCCCAGAATTTCAAGCCTGGTGGCATAAGGGATTCTATTGTGAGTAGAGTGTATGCTATTCCTGCCTGTATCTTACACCCTGCCACTATGTGTTGGACTGTCTCTGATACCCCTCTGGATAGTCTGCAGCTTGGATCTTGCCTAGTGTAGTAGACCCATGCTTCTATGGTTCTGGTGCTTAGTGGCTATACTTGTGTTGCTATGACCAGTGCCTCAGTGCTCTTTTAGTCCAGCCCTTCCTTCTGGTAGGATTTCCCAATATCTACCACGTCAGCTATCTGTCGATGGTACATTCCATGCAGGGTCTTATCACAGCACTTTCTCTGCTTGATTTTCCTCCCATGTCTCCTTTTGCCTCAAACATTCTCTCAGCAGCTTGTTTTGGATGCCACCTTAATGATGTATTCCTGCATGATCTGAGTTTCATCCAGGACAATGGCTTTGACACTCACTACACCCCAACCACCCTCTTTCCAGGTAGTGTATTTGTCTCTGGGTGTTGGCCTTGAGGTGAAAACCTCCATACATCATGGGGGGCTTTGGCAGCTTTATGTTCTTCTTTGGCCAGCTCATTTATACTTCTAAGCATTCACAGTTCCATGTGTGTGGCATTGAGTTGTAAGCTTTCCTGTAGTCAATCCAGGCTGTGCTCAGATTGGTCTGTCTAGACCAGAGATGTCAAACTCAATTTCATTGAGGTCCACATCAGGGTTGTGTTTGACTTCAGAGGGCCTGGGGTGGGCCTGGCTGGATGTGTGTGTGGCCATGGTGGGTGAGGCCATGATGGGCATGGCATGAGACTTGTATTGGGGGCATGTGTGGTGGCCAAGTGCTAAGGCAGGGCTTCCCTGAGACCCTCCTTCATTCTCATTATAATCTTCCTTCTTTCCTTCCTTCCTTCCTTCCTTCCTTCCTTCCTTCCTTCCTTCCTTCCTTTCTCCCTCCCTCCCTCCCTCCCTCCCTCCTTCCTTCCTTCCT
>JAOYMU010000274.1:46887698-46898688 GCA_025802295.1 Psammodynastes pulverulentus
CACATGTTTTACCAGTTCAGCTGAACTGGTCGCTAAAAAACATGTGCCGATCATCTGAGAGGACTCTTTGATCCTCTCAGCTGGTCAGTGTACTTTTTTAAGCTACCAGTTCAGCCGAACTGGTAGCTAAAAAAAGTGTGCCAACCAGCTGAGAGGATCAAAGAGTCCTCTCAGATGATTGGTGTGCACATGCACAGTAGGCATGCACCGGTAGGCATGTGCATGCACAGAAGGATGGGGGAGTGCACGCACGCACAGAAGGGGAGCGTGCACGTGCGCTTGCGTGAGCATGCACATGCGCACAATCAGCGAACCGGTGGCAACACCGGGAGGAAACCACCACTGGATGGTAGGCACAATTGTGCACTTAAGCACGCCCCTTACAGACCTTTAGAAATTGAGTGAGATCTATAGCGGTTCGTTTGAGGGAAAACGAGTGAGGATTAGGGGATGTGACAACAGCATCAGGTACTGTGTTCCAGGCATTAACCATTCTGTTGCAAAAGTCATATTTTCTACAATCAAGTTTTGAGTGGTTAACATTAAGTTTATATCTGTTATGAGCTCTTGTAAACTTACAGTTGGAAATGAAAAAGTAATTGACTGATAAAACATTGTAGCAGATAATTTTATATACAATGCTTAGGTCCAAACTTATTTTCTTGTTGTTAAATAGGGATATAACTCCTTCCTTTACTTTTGACTTAACAGAGCATCATATTCTGTTATTTGTCTACTACAGATTATGTTTCCTGTGGCTTACTGCAGCATTGTGTACTGGATGACAGCCCAGCCCTCTGATGCTCTGCGATTTGTCCTGTTTGCAGCCCTGGGGACCATGACATCACTTGTGGCTCAGTCCCTTGGACTTCTGATTGGAGCAGCATCCACCTCACTTCAGGTCTCTTCTGCTTTATGTGATCTTCTGTATCTCTTTCTTTGGTGAAGCTGGCTCAACCTGATGTTCTCCAGGGGGCTTGGGATTTCCAATTCCATTCTTTCCAGCCAACATAGCCAAAGGTTGGGGAATGATGTATTAGTAGCTGGAACTGAACTGTATTCATTATGTTTTTGCAGTCCATACCATATGTCACTAAAACAGTTTTTAAAACACTAAAACAATATGATTCTCATAAAAGTTTTATTCAAAGTTTTATTAATTAATTTTAAAAATTATTTTGTTTTTTAAGGTGGCAACATTTGTTGGTCCTGTTACAGCAATCCCAGTTCTTCTCTTCTCAGGCTTCTTTGTCAGTTTTGATACCATTCCTGCTTATCTCCAGTGGATGTCCTACATCTCTTACGTCAGGTACATTTGAAGGGTGCTTCCTTTATTTTTTCAAGATAACTCTGCAAAGACTCTTGGAACTTTATTTTCACAGAGCTATCTGTTTTCATTTTTAACTATTCCTGGTTATGTGTATTTGTATATACAGTATACAGAGATACACATGCTGTGTAAACATGCATTCATATGCTTCTAAAAAAGATGAATGTGCAAGAAAGCTGTTTTATAATTTCACTTTATGGAGTCCGGGTATGAGTAAGCCAGTCTGATCTGCTGGATATCTGAAATTGGACCTGAATTGTACAGCCTGAGTTCAAAGCTTGGATCAGCACAAAGCCTCTGAACTGCTTGGGGTCAAGTTACTTGTTTTCGGCCTCTTAATCAGGTGCAACTCTGCTGACCACGAGGGGTAAGACAATCTCTGTTGAGACAAAAGCTTTATTTTCAATTGGAGAGGTTTAAAAAAAAACATTTTTTGCATTAATTCAACTGTATGTTTTCAATATCTGTTTATAATCTTTATTTCATTTATTATTAACTGCCTTGAGTGCTCAACGGAACCAAAATATAAAATATTAATCAAATAATAATTCTCTTGCCATATCTTTCTGGCATTTCTTTGCTAGCATGGTGCTGATCTATGCTTGCTTTGAGTTTGACCTTGCAAATGATTCCTCCCTATAGGTATGGATTTGAAGGTGTCATTCTTTCCATCTATGGTTTGGATCGAGAAGATCTTCATTGTGACAAAGATGACACTTGCCATTTTCAGAAGTCAGAGGCTATCCTCAAAGAATTGGATGTAGAAAATGCTAAACTTTATTTGGACTTCATTGTGCTTGGAATTTTCTTCATCTCCTTACGTCTCATTGCCTATTTTGTTCTCAGATACAAAATTCGAGCAGAGAGATAGAGAACAAATGTGATAACATGCAGTTCTAGACTATTGCTCTTTGGTGTGGCTGATGCGTTTTCAAAGCTCGGTTGCAAATCATGTTGTCTTCTGACCCCTAGAAGAACTAAAATGGAAACTTGTTTCAGTTCTGAAAAATGTCACTGCTGATCCCAAGAGTTTCCTCTCCTGGAAAATGTATTTCTTCTAAAGGTAGCTGTAGATCTGGCAATTAGACTGAGAATGTCTATCTTTTATTATAAGTGGAAAAACATGAAATGTTGTGTCATCACTTCTTGCTGCATCTTACAAGTGTTTTTCCCCACAAGAAATTCCATAATGGTCTACACATTTTTCCAGTTGTATGAAAAGGTGCTCTTTAAACCGAATGTTTAAAAATAAAGAAGGTGAGAAATCTGATATTGGTTCTCCTTAATACCCAGCTTTGAAGCTTTAATCATATGAGCTGGTCTCATGTACCAAATTTTTAATATTGTATCATATTACAGTGAAAGATGTAGAAGAATTTGAAAATCAAGATGCATACCTAGCTCCTTTCTCCTAACGTTCTGTTTTTGTAGTGTCTTTGCATTTTCAGTTTCTTGTGGAATTTCAAATACTATTTGTCTGTTTTATCTATTTTCTGTGAATGCAAAACCCGAAACAGAGCAAAATGGAAACCAATCTCAAAGCCTACTTGAATACTCTAGCATGTTTTTAATATTCTAAAAAGAGAAAGGACTGCCAGTAGTTTGGTGTCTGGTATGATGAATGCTTAAGGACTTAGTTAAAAAGGTCTCCGTAAAATGTATGTGCCCTGCCTAGCAATATACTGTATATACTGTAATACTGTATATAAAACCTATTATTTTATTTTCACCAATTATAACTTTCTCAAAAAGAAATTCAAATCATACTATTTTCACATTCCAGCAAAGCTAGGTGATTCTAAACCCATTCATAAACAGTTTATTTTTCCTTCACTCACTTTTTGCTGGATCCCAACCAAATTTATCTAAACAGTTTTTGTTACCAGTTTGACATCTAATTTGACAACTGAGATGTGTAAACTGATGCCAATTACTAGAAGTGCCTACATCCTGATTTCAAATTCTAGCTGTATATAGCACTTTGTCTCAGAACATTATTTGATAAAATTAACATTATAGGAAAAAAGACTAGCACTCTGGGCCAGTCTTATCTACCTCAGTGCAATGGATTCAGGTTGGTTTATTAGAGAAACTGATTAAGCTGTTTTCAATCTAAAACAGATTTCAAGTTGTATATTCAGAACCCAGATCAAATGGCTGTTTCATGCAAAGACTTTTGTTGAATGGATGCTAAATCACTCAAGCCAGATCTCCAGAGTTAAGCTAGAGCATCCAAGCAAAACATAGAAATTGAAACAAAAACAAGGCTATAAATTTGAAGATAAATTAGTTTTATCCATATTATAAGATTTGCCCCTTCCACAGTTCTTCTAGACTAGTACATGTTCCTGAAGTGCATAGTTTATATTGCTGGAAAACAATCAAGTAATTGGGATTGTATTCATTAGCAAACCCAAAGTCCTTCTCTCCCTATAATCCTAGTCGTTTAGTCTTAACTTTAGAGTAAAAAATAAAAACAGACACTGTTCTTTAAATTAGCATACAATTTTGTCCATATGTATCACAGGATTCAAATCTGCACTCTAATTAGGTACTTCATTTCATTTATTCATATTTATATCCCGCCCCATCTCCACAGACTTGTAGGTTTGTATCCAGAAACCATTAACAACTTACTTTGTAAATTAACATCAGATATGTAACAACATTTGTGATTAGCATAGACAACCTCCAAGAATGTAATTATGTACCTTTCAACAAGAAAACGTACACTTTGGAGGGTAATTGGCTTCAAAATCAATAGATGGATTATGATGGACTACCATCAGATTTGGAAGAGTTACACAAGAAGTGCTTTCCAAGAAACTCCTCAGGGGTATCTGCTAATTGACAAGTAAGGCATTCACAGGAACTGATCATCCTTTCATGGAATACTGCAGGTTGGTACTGCAAGTATAGGGATAAATCATTTATGAATTATATCTCTAAGATATAACATTATTTTGTTATAGGAAATATGGGCCACAGAGAATATGGGGCTTGATAATTTTGCAATGCATTCTCTCAAGGATACTAGATTAAGGAAAGCAGGGGAGGCCAAGTGGTGGGTCTTTCAAATAAGATCCACCCTGTGGTGAGTAATGTAAAACCCTGTAATCAATTTGCAATGATTATAAACCTTTGAGTTGGCCATCTCCATGTTCTCCCATCATGTTATAAAACAGGTGGAAGAAAACTGGTTTATGTTGGGACTATATATGACATCCTTAATAATTGTTTTTATTTCCAGTGTGATGTATCCATTTTGAATAACACATAATCGTTTCCATATTCTGATATTATATTGGATCAAGTAACTAATAAATTCCTAATTCTTTTGAAAAGAAAGAACACAATCCACATTAAGCCCCTTTAGGTTCTGTTTATGTTAGTTTATAGATTACTTAAACTAGTTTAACTTGATCGTGTTGTTTCTAAGAGATTACTAGCGAATTTGCAAGGATTGTCTAATATATCAAGTTTAAAAATACAGCTGTCCTAGATACTGCAGTTCCATTCTTAAACCAAAACTATAATTGGCATATTTCCACGATGAAGAAAATTCTGTTACAAATTGTAAATCCATATGAATTATTTTCAGCAGTGGAAACAAAGAAATTACGGTGAGAAATTAGTAAATAAAAATGATTTCACATATGGCAAATGTAATATAAAAAATAAGCATTTTTTTCTTGTTGACATCCCTCAAAATACCTTAAATATATTATGCAGTGAGAATCTACAACAGACAAGCATTATTAGGAAGTCACATATAGCTATTACAACTGAGGTTGTTCAGAACCTTGTTTTTCAGTTAGAATAGTGGGTATGTCCATTTCACACTTTTTGGGAGTACATTGCAGGAGGGAAGGATTCAAGATTGCTCCCTATGGTATTACTGGCTTTTATGTTTTAATCTGAAGAAAAAGACATTCATAGTATTGCTACAGACAAGCAGGAATCTTGTCCCTTGCCCACCCAATAAAATTTATTAATTACATATATATTTGCATACATCTGAGCTTAGAACCCAACTAAATATATGGGGAACACCCTGGATGAGTTCATACAACACACTAAACTACAAATTAGCTAAAACCCAATTTAGGTCAATGCACCATGAAACTCCAGTCTGTGCGGCTAGTTTATGATTCACTGTGTTACACGAATCCAGAAAATTGGATCAATGGCGTAAATTATGATTCTAATAAACAAGCTTAAGCATGTCATGCAAATATAGCCATTTGGTTTATCGCATTTTTACGTGAACTTGCTATTTTCAGAAATATCAGAACAATGATGTATAGAGATCATGAAACTTTTCAGTTAATGTGCATGTTCTAAGTTTTATGCTATACATATCCAGCTTTTCTTTTAGGAAGTATATTCTACTGAGCTCCATGCCTAAGTATGCTGAAATTTTGCTAAACCCCTACTCCAAAACAACCCAACAAAAATACTTATTTGTAGTTTTAAAACAAATAATGGATTATTATTATTATTATCTGAAGCATTTTTAATGGTGAGAGAGAAATTATCACCTATATATCGAATATCAATGTGACAGTATTGTTGACATCTTTTGTTTTTAAATTATACCTTCTGTGCAATGTAGATTCTTAGTTGTGGTGAATTGTTGCCCTAAAAACCTACTTACTTATTTAAGACATTTATGCATATGTGTGATTTTCCTTTCTTTCCTTCTTTTTTAAGAAAAGCAAAAGTCAATGCAAGTAATTTCAAAACCTCAGCGTGCTAAAGAGTGCATTTACTGTATAATAACAGTTTTTCTGTCTTGATTGTGTAATGCACACTGCATTACTTTGAATTCCTGTTGGGTTTGCTGTTCTAGAGACTGCTGCTGCTTGCACGCTGTGATACATTTGCACTGTTGTAGATACATGTAAACATTGTCTTTTTTCCAGGTGGCTTATTTATCTTTTATAGTTCTGATGATAATAACTAACTGAACTATGAGTACTTTGATTCATGTATTAGAAGATTTAGGATGTTGGGCATTCTAATTCTGTATTTTGCATAAACTAACAAAATGCTTTGTATATTTCTGACTGTATAGTTGATTTCCTCTAGAATATTTGTATGTGCATTATTTTCCAGGTTAGAGCTCATTTTCTGAAAATGGAGAATCCTTACGATAACACAACAAAGAAATAATTAAATAAAAGCATTGATATTTTCAAATTGCAGTCTTTGTCCTGTTTCAGTGAGACTTCAGTTTTCAGCTTTTGAAGCTTTCTTTATCCCAGTATTAAATGCGGATCCCTTTTAAAATTTTATTTTATCTCTTCTTTGTCTTTTCCTCTGTGCTTCTTGTTTTTGCCTCTTATTTCTTCCTTTTTTCTTATTTCTTCCTTCCTTTATAGTTCATGAGTCATATAAGCCAATAAAAACAAAATGTGAGTTCTAAACTATCCAGTAAATGTAAGTTGGCCAGTAGGCAAAAAGCAGTTTTTTCTTTATGATATTTTTTAGAATATAGTCAGGTTTGTACACTAGAGGGTGCTGCATTCTTCAATAAACAATGAAATTAAGTCTTGCTCAAAATTAAATTTGCCTCATAACATTTCTCTATAGTATATTCTGCTTCCTTGTTTCTCTATTTTCAGGGGAGAAAAGAGATTAGAACTGTATACTTTTTATTTTAAATTTAAAAATAATACATTAAAATGTGTACATTTGTATTTAGGTTACACTGTGTTTAGTGAAAGTTCAAGGGGATTTTTAAATGAAAATGTTGTAGCTAAAGTGATTGGCAATAAAACATTGGGAATATGCAACAGGCTTCTGCCACAAAAACCTCAAGAAGTTTTCATAGATCGTCCTCGTGATACCTGGGTAAAGCTATCCTTTGGGTAGAGTACACACATATATACACATTTACATATTAGCTGAAATTGTGTGTGTATGTGTACATATACGTATATAACAATAGCACTTAGACTTATATACCACTTCAGAGTGCTTTACAGCCCTCCCTAAGCAATTTACAGAGTCAGCCCATTGCCCCAACAATCCGGCTCCTCATTTTACTAACCTCAGAAGGATGGAAAGCTGAGTCAACTTTGACCAATTAGGATTGAACTCTTGGAGTCAGCAGTGAATTAGCCTGCAGTACTGCATTCCAACCACTGTGCCACCATGGCTCATGTGTCTGTGTCTATGTCTATGTCTATGTCTATGTCTATTTATATTTATATTTATATTTATATTTATATTTATATTTATATTTATATTTATATTTATATTTATATTTATATTTATTTATTTAACTTGTACGCCGCCCGTCTCACTGCTGAAGCTGCTCAGAGGTTTCTGCCTCTTCTCTCGCCAGGTTCCGCCCTCCGGCGTCCCGGGCGCAACCAGAAGCAGGAGATCCGAGGCGGGGGAGAGCCCTGCCAGCGCCCACTTGCCTGCAACGGCGATTTTACAAACCAAGTGTTGGTGCGAGGCCAGCATGCGGGCGCCACCTGGGTAATGCTGGCGTTCTCAGCCCCCTCGGGGCCTCCCGCGTCCCCCCTTTTCTTTCCTCCCGCCCGCCCCGTTTCGCCTCTTGTGGGGCAGGACCTGCGGGGCGGGAGGGGACGAGGGGGGTCTCCCGTCCAGCAGGGATTCGAGGCTCCTGTTTGAACGCGGCTCTTTGAAAAGCAGCGGCTGTTTCTCTTCTGGCCGCGGCTCCAAGGACAGGAAAGTGACACTGACTAATTGAATTCTGAAGAAGCCGACGCAATGCAAATATCTGACAAATGGATTTAATTGCGTCCACGTACAATAAAGCTGAGATCTAAAGGTCAGTGAGAAAATGGGAAGGATCCCTGGAGTGCTAACAGGGAGAAGTTGACTTTAATACACATTCATCACATTTTATCATCTAATTAGTCCACACAATGCCAGGCTGACAGACAAGGGCCTCGGCGGAGGTATCGATTGCTCCTTACCCGGGCATCGATCATCTCGCCTTCAGCCAGGCTGCGCCGGGCACCGGAGAGGCTGCGGAGCGCCTTGGCAGCCGAGCCCGAGCGGGGCCCGGGTGATGAATGGCTCTTCCTCCAGCGGATTCGGAGCCAAGGAAGTGCTCCACGCCTGCGGGAGTGATGAAGAGATACTGCACCGGCTTCCCGCAGCCCGGGATGCCGCCCCTTCCTCACCGCAGACCTCCAGGGATTTGGAAACGCTGCGCTTCCGCAGTGCCCGGCAGGAAGCCACCGAGGGCCGAAGTCGGACGGCCCACGGGACCCCCACCCGCTCTCCCCGCTTCAGCAGGCGCGGCTGAGGTCTAGGGAAGAGCTTGCAGGACCCCCCCCCCCCACAAAAGGATTCCCTTCGGCCCTCTGACCAGTGTGACCAGGGTCGGACGTGGGGGGCGGGTGGGCGATGCGGAGGGAGCACAAAGGATCTGCCCTCCTCCGGGGGAGAAGGCTGAAGGCACAACCCCGCTCTCATCCCGCATCAGGGGGAAAGCCGGGACAGTCGACATTCGATCAGGGGGAAAGCTCGGTTCCAGACGGGGAAGAGAAATGGGGAAGGGAAATGGGGAAGAGCGGGCCTGGGCTGGCTGGACCTCCAAGTGAGACCTGCCCTTCACCGCGTGCTGTGTGACCTGGACAGCTTTGACCAAGTGGTTGGCCTGAGACAGGTCAGGCCACCACCAGGGACTCTTAGGCAGAGAAGTGGGCGGGGGGAGAGAGATTGCTTTCAGAACACCAGAATGTTTTATGATAGTTTTACTGAGCAGAGACAGTGATTCAGCATATTCTGGGAATGAACATTGCATGAAGCCATAATGTGCTATATTGCCTGGGGATTAGTGTGTGTATGACAAAATAATCGACTCAGGTTAGTTTAAACATCTTGTATGAACCCAGACATGACATAGTCTCTGTGCTCTTTGGGGAAAGGTGAAATGTTTACATAGACCAATTTATTTAGAAAAAATCCTGTTGAGCTAATGAGCCATTCTTGCAAGCCACAGTCCATTTTTGGTATCAAAATGTGTTGACATTCTGAATCAATTAGATCAATAAGCAATTGTTTACCTGGAGTGGTTACCTGTCTGGCATTATTAAAAACACAGGGCTAGCTTAGTTTCCCAATACTATACAGTCTGCCAGTAAGATCTGGTTGGGGAGGGATCTTAATGCTTGCTGGGAGCCCCGCCTGGTGGAGAAGCACCAAAGGCAGCGCCTTCCCTGGGGTGGCCCCAGGGACCTTGGCTGCCCCTTTCTAGAGCAGATCCTCCTGCCCTTTGGCTCTAGCAGTGACGTGGAGGATTGAAGATGGTTTTCACAGCCAAAAAGTGCCGGTAGCTTAAAGTATTTGAAATGAGCAATGCAGGGCAGGGGCATCTGCAAGGGAGTCGAGCACGATTGTGTGGCCACAGGTGCTGCTCCGTGGCCAGGAAGCTCCTGCCCAGATGGAGCTGTGTCAGAACAACGAGCCCCCAACTCTTTTGCAGGCTTGTTTGCTCGGCATCCTGCCGGCTCCTGCTCCTTGCCCGCACTTGCTGCTCTTCTGGGAGATGCTTGTTACAGGCCCAGTGACAGGCCCCTTGTTTGCGAACCTCTCTTTGCTTGGAAACATCTTCTATTGACTTTTAGAAATTGATCCCTGCCATACAAGGAGGACGGCCCCGTCCCTCCTCCTGACATCTAAATAATCCAGTCTCTTTATTAACATTGAGGAAACAGAGGAGGAATAAACACCAGGGCCAGGAAACCTATTGATTTTTCTGGTGAAGAAAGAGCAAAGTCAGAGCTCCCTGGAGGGAGGTATCTTGTGGAAGCACCTCTAAAGTCCAGCCCCCCCAATTGTGGATGCAGAAGCAAGTTTGTCTCCCCTTTGGATCAAGGGGAGATTTTGCAAACAGAGGAAAAGCATCGGGTGGAGCCTCTTCCTCGGCAGGAAGCTAGGGAAGGTGGTAAGAGTGGCCAGGAGAGCCCTTGCACAACTTCAGGTTGTGCACCAGTTCCGGCCTTTCCTGATCAGGAGTCCCTGCAGCCGTTGTTCAGGCACTGATCATCTCACACCTGGACAACTGCAATGTGCTCTATATGGGGCTACCCTTGAGGAGCATTCAGAAGGTGCAACTGGTGCAGAGCAGGGTGCCACAGGTAGTCTTTGTGGCCCCTAGAGTGGCCCATGTTACACTGCTCTTCGCAAGCTGCACAGGCTGCTGGTTTGCTTCCAGGTGCAATTCAAAGTGTTGGTTATTGCCTTTAAAGCCCTGCATGCCATGGGTGCAGGTGACCTAAGGAACCTAAAGACAGGCACACCCAACTCATGCCTGCAGAGGGGGCATACTGTGGGCCCCACTGGCTGGGTAGTCTGGAGAAGAGTCTTCTGTGCCTTGGCACCGGCCCTCTGGAACACCTTGACCCCTGGGCTGAGATCCATCTACGCCAACTCCTGACTTTCGTAAGAGGCTGGTTGGGGTCTCCAGGGGGAATATCACAATGGAGGAGGTTGATTGACTAATAGCAGCTCCCACCTCCCCCACATACATTCTGCTCCTTTCCTCCCCACCCTTTAGCTTTAGTTCTAATTCGAGTTTTTATTATCATTTTATTGTGATTTTATACATTTGTATACACTGTATATTTATGGTTTTATTTCGATGTTGCATGCATATAATATAGTATAATA
>JAOYMU010000274.1:46924104-46936867 GCA_025802295.1 Psammodynastes pulverulentus
GAACCAATTAAAATTGAACTAAATAAAGCAACAAAGCCATGGGAAAAATGTGACTTCTTTAAATCTGGATATTGAAAGAATTGGGATATGACAATTTTCAGATGGTAAGAAGTTCCCATGAAGACTTGCTTCTAAGTTGTTACTAATCTGGAAGAAAACCAGCTTTGATTTTCTTAAAAGCTAAGCATTCAGGCATGAATGAGTTTTTTCAATACTTAGAATTCAAGCTAATTACAGGTAGTCCTCATTTAGTGACCACAATTGGGACCAGTAACTCAGTTGTTAAACAAAATGGTTGCTAAGTGAAAACATGACTGTGCTTATGACCTTAATTCATCCTTCCTTTGCTTTAGAAGTTTAGAAGTGTCATAAATGTGAGGATTGGTCACAAAGTTATTTTTTCATCACTGTCATAACTGAAAACAGTCACAGTATGAGGCTAAATGAGTGCTACCCATATAGCTTTAAAGTATAGAGAATTGCACCTCGAATTGGAAAGATTCTTTGTGTACATACCTTTACAATTATCTATGCAAGAAGTGGCAAGAGTCTATCATCAGTGTGTTATAGAAATGGCCCTACTTAATCCAACAACCAAAGCTGAAAGAATGCCTTTAAATCTGTGCATTGAATACAAACCTTAATGTACTTTCAAATTGTTTATTTTGAATATTTAGTCCAAAGATGTACTACATTTAATGAATTGGCTATTATTTATAATTCGGAATTGTGCAAAAATATGAAATCCCTGTTGATTTATTCTTTGATAATTCTAGTAATGATGCTACAGTTCTTCCTTCTGAAAAAATGAGAAGCAGAAATATCCTCAAAATATTGAACACTAAACATTTATTACAATAATACAAAGAATATGAGCAAATCTCCATTCCAATGTTATGTCTATTGGCCTTCACTCTGCAAGCAATTTTTTAAACAAGCCACATTTCTTTCAATGTTGCTCTTCAGAGAGAATAATTTCCTTGTTTTTCATGTGGATGGAAACACCAGGGGACTGTTTTGGCATACTGGTAATGTTCATAGCAGCATCCTTTGGCCATGCATTCATCAGCAGAGATACCAGGCGCTCCACACGAAACTCGTTTCTTGGGTGCCATTCCACATAGCCTTGCAGGTACTTAAAACAAAATTACAGTAAGGAAGTATAGTCCTGATGTCTTGGAATATTTTCTCTTGGTGATAAAGCAATATCAGAACAATGGATGTAGAAAAACAATACGATTCATCTTAGTGGAAAGATTCTCCCATCTCAAACAAAGACTTACTTCTTATTGGTATTATTATGATTATCATTACTCTGTGGCTTTGCATGTACACTGAGAGCTTCTGCACAGGAAACAAATTCCTTGTGTGTCTAATCATGCTTGGACTAATAAAGTATTCTATTAGTCTATTATGAATTAATTTATATAGGTATTTATAATATTTCTTCACTCCCTTTAAGACAGAAGTCTGCTATGGCAGCTTTCAGGGATAAAACCATTCTACTACAGAGTCATACTATAATAATAGGCAAGCAATGCTGATAAGATAACAATTAAAATTATTAAACTTATCAGGGCTGCATGGCAAGCCACTACAACAATACTTCTTCCTCACGTAACTCAGCACACTTCCATGAAAATCAAGATTCAGTTTGATTAGATAAGATGTTTTATTTGAAATATAACTGACGCTAGCACAACAAAAATCCATTTCTGAACAGCCTAAAAACCTTTTTAAAAAATCTATTCCCCCCCCTCCCCTACATCTACAGCTATCCCAAAGTATAATTGCTGAGTTTCTGTCACTCCTTGGTTGGAGCAGACTGCTTGCAGTCCATTTATCACACTCATTTGTTGATGGCATCTGGTCCTCTCTGGTCAAAGGTGGTTTGTTCCCCACCATCTCAAATCCATCTCAAATCCATCTCTCACACCTTCTAGCCACTCCTAATGTATTCTTACCTCAGATTGATTTTCTGTCTTTCAGTTTCAGCCAATGTGGCTCCCATAGTTGGATACTTACCTGTGTCTGACAGAGGATGAAAGCACCACCGAGTATTAATGTCATATGAATTGAAGCAACATCCCTTTACTTGGCATTCCTCTGCGGTGATGCCTGGGTAACCACATTCTAGCCTTGCACTTCCTTCCATTACACAGTGTTGAGAAGCTATTCAGAAAAATGAATCACATTACATAAATAAAGTCATCCTTCTTTAGATTTTTCATTTTAAAAAAATCAGGGAGAAGTGTAGAGTGGAAAACATGATATGAATAAATGCTTCTTAAGAAAACTTAAGCTTAAAAAAAAACAAACTAAAGTAACAAGTCCTCTTCTGGATGGACTGTACATTCTGGTTTTTCTGCAGCCAACATAACAAACTAAAGAGATGGCTGCTTTGGCTTTCACTATGAAGCTCTTATATACATATAACTTCTTTGAGGGTGTCAGCATACTTTTACCAGAAATTGAAGTAATAGACTTGTGAGCTGGTTTTGCTTCTTTTCTTTTTCTTTTCTTTTTCTTTTCTTTTTCTTTTCTTTTCTTTTCTTTTTTCTTTTTCTTTTTTTTCTTTTTCTTTTTTTTCTTTTTCTTTTTCTTTTTCTTTTTATTGTTACTATAAATCTTGACACATTATTTCATTTCAGAGCAATGATATTTATATAATAATGTACATTTATATAATTATACAACAATGCACTAATTATTACATCAAACAAGAGGAAAACCTTCTATGCACAAAATCCACCCGTGCTTTCTACAATTTTGTAAACAACAAACTTAAAGACTCGAGATCCATCCCACCCTTAAAAGGACCCACGATATAGACTACAATGATGAAACCATTAAAGCCAACCTCTTCAACAAATTATTTGCTTCAGTCTTTGTAAATAGCAATGGATCGTGCCCAATATTTCCTAGTTGTACCATAAACAATTACAATGATTTAACAAACAATTTCAATGATCTAATAAATATTGATTTTATAGAAGACAACATTGAAAAGGCAATACGCAATCTAAAACTGACTTTATCCATTGGACCTGATGGACTATGTGCTACTTCTTAAAAAAAATATGCTAACATTATTAACGTTATTTATTTAGATACTTTAGAGAAAGGGAGGTTCCAACCTTGGCAACTTTAAGACCCATGGACTTCAACTCCCAGAATTCCCTAGCCAGCCATCATGTCTGGGGAATTCTAGGAGTTGAAGTCTACAAGTCTTAAAATTGCCAAGATTAGTTATATCTGCTTTAGAATATTGGATAAAATAAGAGGGGGAAAGAATGGATTTTAAAGAAAATGGAAAAGTGTATATACATTATATTGCTTTTCTTTCTTTGTTTGTTTAGCTCTTAAAGAATTCAAAAAATTACCTACCATCATTTACTGGGGGATGAAAACAAGTTGGTGCACCAGATGCCTTTAGATCAAAGCAGCATCCAATGCGTTTGCACCTTTTGCGTGTGATCCCTTGATAGCCACACTCCTTTCTTTCTTGAGATGGAATTGTTTTCCTTGCATAGGTTATTGAAGCTGTTATTGTAAATAATATTTAGGTCACTGTATTTTCCAGATAATAAGCTTGGCTATGACTTAAAAAATAAAGTGCATGCAGCCTGAATTAATGTTTATTACTAATGGCTTGAATTTGACTAATGTCTGGTCTAAGGTTTGAGGTTTGTTTCATTAGTAAACCTGATAGCGTGGCTCCACTCTCATAACAGTTTAATGACAAAAAAGCTGATCGCACAGATTTTATTTAATTATTCATTCATTTTTTAATCCTTATAAGTTGATCCAATATGATCCAAAAGAGCTTTGAGTGCCTTTTATTTCTCTCTTAGAGTAAGAATGAGAATAGATTAATTCTAAACAAACGGTAAACTCAAATTACAATCGCAAACACCAAGGAAACAAGGAACAATTTTAAAATAAACATACAAAATCATGATAGCAACAGCAATAGCACTTAGACTTGCATACCGCTTCACAGTGCTTTACCACCCTCTCTAAGCGGTTTACAGAGTCAGCCTATTGCCCCCAACAATCTTGGTCCTCATTTTACCAGCCTTTGAAGGATGGAAGTCTGAGTCAACCTTGAGCCGGTGAGGATCCAATTCCTGGCAGTGAGCAGAGTTAGTCTGCAATACCATATTCTAACCACTGTGCCACCACGGCTCTTGGTGCCAGTGATGGTGAGCTCACTACTAGCAATTCCACTTACAAAGCTTTTACACACATATACACACATGCTTTAATGGCTTTGTTAAAACTTAGCAGGGTGCTAAACAGTGGTGGGTTTCAATTTTTTTTACTACCAGTTCTGTGGGCGTGGCTTTTTGGGCGTGGTGTGGCTTTGTGGGCATGGCTTGGGCATGGCAGGGGAAGGATACTGTAAAATCTCCATTCCCACTCCACTCCAGGGGGAAGGTTACCACCGGTTCTCCGAACTACTCAACATTTCTGCTACCGGTTCTCCAGAACTGGTCAGAACCTGCTGAATACCACCTCTGGTGCTAAAACTTAATTTGATTTTGTAAGATGCTTTCTCAAAAGAAGCAGAGTTATAATTAAGAAGGCTTGACTGCATGGCCCCTGAAAAGGGGAGTTCCGTAAATATCCAAGCTTAAGTCATGTAGAACTTAGAATTGACAACCAGCACCTTGAATTATACCTGGAAGCAGTGTAGCTTTGGAGTAAAAAACCAACAACCTCTCAATATTCCAATATGCATTGGAAATATCTTTGATTGGGATTTTTTAAAGCTACAAAATGTTTATTTAATCACTATGAAGATTCTCAGGCATCCAGGTCATGGTTGTCCTAAAGGTGCTTTTTCAAAACGCAACTGGACTTTATTTTTCTTTGAAGACATTTTGTTTCTCATCCAAGAAGCTTCTTCAGTTCTGACTGGATGGTGGAGAACAGAAGGATTTATATTCCTTGCAGTCATCTGGTCGTTAGCACTCTTTCTGAGAGTCATTGAGGCCACTTGGAGATTTATCTGTGCCCTTAGAGTCACCTGAATAATGCAAATGGGTATGGAACTTTTGTGAAACTACTGAAAAGACTGTATAACAACACAAATTCCAGCCATTCCAGGAAGCAAGGCTAGCGGTCAGGAGTTCTAGAAGCTGTAGATTAGCAACATCTAAAAGATTGATATCCCATTTTTGGGATAACCATGACCTGGATGACTGAGAATCTCCATCAACAATCTCCCTTTCTGCTGCCCACCTGTCATTACCTCTTTCACCTGATGGTTTGAAGCACCAGGGGACATCAGGCACCGATGCATCAAAGCAGCATCCATTTTCTGTGCACTGCTCTGCAGCAATGTTTTCTGAAGAAAATTCACATTCCTCTCTTTCACTGGTTTCCATTAGACATTGGCAGGCATCTGTTTGGAAGAAAGGAATTGGGTAGTTGCCTGCAATCTTTTCTTCTTTGTGAATACATTTTTCTCTAATTCAGTAGTCAGTATTTCTGACTAGATATATTCACCAGGGCTCTTTTTCTGATATGCTCTTCTCTTACTCATTTCATTTTTTAATGGAAAATACAAGACTCACAATACTGAAGATAACAATCAATTATTTAGAGGTAAGAATCATTCTTTACTAATATTTATTAATAATACATTTGGAACAATCACAGTTGCTACTTCTCTGCAAATAAGGTGGATCGTAGAATCTTAATTATGAGTTGTGTTCAAACCATCCCATGGTTATTAATAACAGCTCCTTCTCTGTATGATTTTACAATTTCTTAACATATGTAGAAGATTGGTTTAAATATTCTCTTTTATATTAACTACTAGTGCTTTCATTGAGACTATAAATAAATAAATCCAGTCTATTAAACACACCACAAACACACAGATTGCTTAATATACTAAGATATAAAAAATTCTATCATATAGCCATAATATGTTGGCAGGTTCCCTACACAGATATACAGTGTCTGAACATCTGAATCCCTCTTTGATTCCCTTAGACGTTTAACAGAATGTATTAAATATAGATTCAAGATTCTCCAAAATGTTTTCTAGTTGTAGAAAACACACAAGGATTATGTTTTTATGGCCTAGAATTTTCTGGGATAGCACATACTAAATCTCAGCATTCCAATCTGCAATAGTGTCTCGTTGAGAAAATGTGACAACACAAAAATAATGTGAAGTATTCGCACAAATGCTGTGACTTACATAGTTGCATTAGATATCCTAAAAAAAATTCTTAATGAAAACACTCAGGTGACTACATATATGTCACTATTTGCCACCTCTCTCTTCCCTTCCCTTGCCAACATCCCTGCTTTTAATTTCCCCTGAGTACTACTGAGACAAATCCTTGATGCTATTTGCCTAGCTATTTCAGCTCAGAAATCAAAAGTTTTCTGGTTCAAATACTTTGGATAGGATTACCAGATGTTCATCAAAAGGAGACACATCTTCAGTTTCTGTGTCTTCTGTTGACACATCATGTCCTCTGTCCAGCAGAAATAGTCTTAAAAATCAAATACTATCTGGATGCTTCAGTATCTTCAATAACAATAGCACTTACATTTATTTATCACATCATAGTGGTTTACAGAGTCAGCATCATCTGGATCCTCATTTTACCAACCCAAAAGCTCAACTTTCTGACTTAGGTGAGGGGTCCCCAAGCCCCAGGCTGTGGCCCACTACTGGGCCATGGCCTATTCGCAACTAGGCCACACGAGGATCAAGCTGGTGTGCAAGCACATGTGCGCAGCTAGACTTGCATCAGCAATGAGCCAGCATCCATGCATGCATGCACATGTACACTGTCATGCCACTTGTGCAAGTTGAGCTGTGCGCGCATGCCAACCTGCTGCTTGTCCAGCCCAGTTTCCCTCTTCCTCTCTGCTGGGCCACCAAGCCTCAAAGGTTGGGGACCGCTGACTTAGGTTGACTAGTACCCTCCAGACTGCCTTCTGCCTAAAACTGACAAGACCTTAATCACTTAGATGATTCAGGCTATTGCCTCCTCACTTGCGCTAGCACATCCCTGTGATCAGAAAACCAGTCTTTCTGATGCTGGAAAAAGTAATTTCATATAAATGTAGATCTAGACACGAGGGGGTTGTTTGTTTGTTTTTTGCAATTTTTCACTGTAATTTTTACTGGGAAGCTAAAAAAAAAGTATGCTAGTGTGTCTTCCTTTTTCTCCCATTTGATATTTTTCCCAATTTCTGTGTACTTCTTATCTATTCAGGTATCTGGTAATGTACCCAGTACTCCAATGCTTTTGGATGGTTCTCTGATGCCTGAAGAGATGTAAGAAGAGAGCCAGCAAAAATAGTGTTCTGGAGAACAATCATACTGTATATCTGGCTATTTAAAATGTGTACTAATGAGGGCAATTGACTTTAGAATTCCCACATTCTTTAGTTGGGACAAACATATATTTGGTTTATGAACTATATCACATTGACATACAGTCATAGAGGTAAAGATAAAGCTTTGTCCTTTGCAGCTACCTTTGACTCTAAGGGCAAATGCTCATCTCACCGGTTTCTTAGCCAAGGGAACCAACATTATGCAGATATTTCTGTGGTCACGTAGCCAGCATGACTAAATGCCAAGGCACATAGAATGCTGTTACCTTCTCACCAAAGTGGTACCTATTTATCTACTCTCATTTGCCTGATTTAGAACTTCTAGGTTGGCAGGAGCTGGAGCAAATAATGGGAGCTCACCCCATCGCATGGCACTCGAGCCTCAAACCTGGGCTGTCCAACTTTCCAGCTGACAAGCTCAGTGTCTTTAACTGTTGAGACATTGCCACCCCACAGTCATATATATATATTCATATAATTATAATATATTCATATGTATATAGAGTCATATATATTAATATGACTAAATGATAATATAGCAAATAAAAAAGAGTCTCTTGTCCATTTTTGCTTGCCTATTAATCCATTAATAGTTAACCCATGACTTTATCATCCATTCACTTTGCTTAAGTTATTAATAAATATTATATACTTACATGGTGGACGATTATCCTTTTGAGGACAAACAAATCCAAAACACAAGGCAATAGCTAGTAGTAAACAGGTCTTATACTCCATTCCTTTATCCTTTATCTGTGCTCTTCAGTGTTCCTTAAATATATAAATACACATGATCATAATTTATAATTGTAAGTTACTATAATATAAATATTAAATCAGTCTCTCTCCTTCAAAAATGTTGCAGCATAGTTAAGATTAATTCTAAATGCTCACTTGTGGTTTTGATTCTATAACAACCACCCAACTGTATAAACCATAAAACACTCCAGTCCTTAAATAATGTAAGCGTTTTTAATCACATGGCAAAATAACTTAGATAATTAGATTCGTAACAATAACAGGAAACCGTTTCGCAGCCATGAGTTTCACTTCTGCCAGTATTTTTTGCCCTTTCCCTATCCTGCAGAGTGTGGTAGTGACATTATTCCTATTGAAGACCCTGGGTTCTTCTGACAGTTTCAATCTTTTGGGTGAGCTTCAGAGTGGTTAGGGTTATATTTTGGTCACATTAAAGTTGCTCTCAGGACAAGATCTTGTATAGACTACAAGCCTGACTCTTAAAAATAAATTAAATAATGTAGCACTACTTCTGATTTTTATCTTCCTGCTACTTAATGTGGAGATAGTAAGGAATTATTATCTTTTAAAAGTATCTGTACGATGTATCTGCAATGTATTCTACCATGTATCTCATAAGTTCTTTTACTATTTGTTGTGACAAAATAGTCCTTTTGGGCTTTGTTTTTCAAGGATACAGATCAAGCTGTGTAAGATAGAGGAATTATCACAGTTCCTTGCTCTGTCTATGGTGTATGGTATCCCAATACTTCTATGGCTTTGTGGACTGAAGTCTGAAGAGAGCTGCTATCTTGAATACAAATAGCTTTTGTATGATTGGCAACATGAAATTCGATGAACTAGAAATGAGTTTGCTAATATATAATACATGCCATTGCTAAATATTATATAGCGTAAGAGGCACCTTTGTAGATAATTTAGTTAAGGCCAACACTGAAATGTCACAGTTGGTTAGCCAACATCTCTTGTAAACTTTCGTCAAAATGCCATCCTAGATATTTCCACAGTTCAACTCCTATCATTATGAAGTTCTTTCTAATATTCAGTGGAAATTTATCCCCACCATCTGTAATTTAAGCCTTTAAATTTAATTCTGTCTTCAGAAACAGCAGAAAATATAGAAAATTAATTATCTTCTATATAACAAGCTATTGAGTATTTGAGGAGTGCTATCATGTCTCTCATGGGGACGCGGTGGCTCAGTGGCTAAGACGCTGAGCTTGTTGATCAAAAGGTCAGAAGTTCAGAGGTTCGAATCCCTAGTACCGTGTAACAGGGTGAGCACCCATTACTTGTCCCAGCCTCTGCCAACCTAGAAGTTCGAAAGCAAGTAAAAAATGCAAGTAGAAAAATAGAGACCACCTTTGGTGGGAAGGTAACAGCGTTCCATGTGCCTTTAGCATTTAGTCATGCCGGCGACATGTCCACGGAGATGTCTTTGGACAGCGCTGGCTCTTTGGCTTTGTAACGGAGATGAGCACCACTCTCTAGAGTCAGGAACAACTAGCACATATGTGCATGGGAAACCTTTAGTATGTCTCTCCCCATGTTTCCTTCTCCAGCCTAAATCTAGCCAGCTGTTTTAACCTTTGCCCAGGGATCCTTTGCCAAACCTCTTAATATCTTTATTGTTCTCAAATTCAATTTTGTCTGTATTTTTCTTGAATTGGAAATGTTTCCCCTTTTTTCCATCCTAATCAATCTTATCTAATGGTCTGACTAGTACAGCATAAAGTGAAACTATTGTTTCTGTAGCAAGTCATTTATGAAATTGTATCACTACAGATTTCCATCTTGAGAGTTAATACCTGTGGGAAAATGTTAATATTTCCATATTCATGTATAAACTCACTGCACCTGCCCCCATACTTTCCAAAACAAATTCATCTGACCATACCCTATCCCCAGGGCTTTTTTTCGGCGCCGAAAGGTGCCGGAACGTGCCCCTCCCGTTGGGCTAAAAAACCCGGAAGTAATAGCGCGCGATTGGTGGAGACGGAACACGTGATCCGGACAACGGCGTTCTGCCTAGTTCCGCCTCAAAAAAAGCCCTGCCTATCCCACAATCTAAAAATATATTTAAAAGCTTAATTATTTTAAACATCATTTGACTTACAAAAGCACTTACAAAAAGAAAACAAAAATCAAAGAAACATATAAAGATTTTAATCTTACTTGAACTGTTGAGAAGCTGGAAATATCTGACTTTACTCTAGTGCCTGCAGATATGGATCCTGGAATAATGCTGCATTTCCTGCCTACTTGGGGCCCAAGTATTAATTTGGCATAATGCTTCTTAGTCTGTGAAATCATATTTTAATGACTGTGAAGTTACATCATGCATTAACAGAGCCTGCAGTGCTTTATTTTTAAAAGAGCAAAGAACAAAGGGCTTGTTCATACATGATAGTTTAGGCCTTGGGCAGCAGGCTACACTTCCCAAATTATTTGTAAGATGTTCAGCTAGTTCACTGTCTTAGCACTAGTCTCCCTGAGCGGTTGCTGCAATATATAGGCAATTATGGTGGATGTTTTCCATATTTGGATATGACATAACCCTTGGCATTATATTGGCATCAAGGATCTGCCCTGAAATTCAGACAGATTTGCTTGGAAATCTTTATCTTTAAAATGCACTGTTTTGTGACAATCTTTGTTTTCCTGAAAGTAATGCAAACTGCATTGTCCATCTACACTTTTTAATAAGAAACACTGAAAAGGCAAGATAAATTGGAAGATAACATTTCCCTATTTTTTCTGCACTGCTGACTATGATACAAACTGCAAAAAAAAAAATTCTGTATTTCAATAATATGAACAGAATGCATTTTCCATCAGTTCCATCTTCTAATCAAATTCTTTGGTTAGTAATGATCACAGACCACAGAAGTAAATGTGGAAATTTCAACACTGCACTAATACATTGTGAAACTATATGTGTGAGCTGGGACGAATATTTCTAACACTATTTTCTCCTCAGGGCTGTGTCGTAAGTCCGCTGTTATTCACCCTGTTGACCCATGACTATTGTGTTAGGTTTACCATATTATGAAGTATGCAGATGATACAATAGTAATGGGCCTTATTCAAGATGACAACCAGGGTGCTTACCGCAAGGAGGTAGAGCATTTAGTGAACTGGTGTAGCAAAAACAACCTCATCTTAAATGTAGGAAAAGCTATCATTATTGATTTCACAAAAAGCAAGCACAGCCACACATCTCTGCATATTAATGATTCACCTGTGGAGGTGGTTAGCAGCATCAAGTTTCTGGGTGTGCAGCTAACGAGTAGGCTAGCTTGATCACTCAACAGTGACATGGGTGAAGCGTGCTCAGCAGCGCCTGCATTTTCTGCATCACATGAGAAAAGTTCATCTTATTTCCCAAATCCTTACCACTTTCTATAGAGGGACGATCGACAGCATCCTGTCATATTGCATGTCTGGTTTGGAAGCATTATTGCTTCAGACAGGAAGGCAGTGCAGAGAGTGGTGAGGATGGAGAAAAGATCATTGGTAGTTCACTTCACAAAAAAATGACAATAAAGTTATCTATTTATATGTATAATATTCTGTAAAACCTGTGAAATACAAAATGTCACACAAATGGTATCTTTAGTAAATAACTCTACAAGTGAGGGACAAGTTTTTCAGCTAGGGAGAAATTGCTTCTGCACTAGGCTGATTCGTGTGGTATGGTTATATTCAGATCTCACTCAACTACAAATAGAGAGCATTTTCATATATGAAATCTGCCTTTAAATATTAAATAGGCAACAAAGATAATAAAGAGATCAGTTAGTCAATATGGATTTGATGTTCAGATTGCAGGCTAGCTGGGGAATTCTGGGAGTTGAATTCCTTGCATCTTAAAATTGCCAAGTTTGAGAAACTCTGGTTTAAGGTAATCGTCATCTATCAAGAATGTTGCAGCAATAAATTTCCTTCATTACCTGAAAGTTAGGCAAGAAGATTTTTGAAGTAACAATAATTCTGATTTGATTATGCTCTCATTCTTCTATATTTAGGTGGGAATTAAATGCAGAAAAAGTGTAAAAGAGAATATTGTATTATGAATGAGCATTAGGCTATTATATTCAGTCAACTGAGTCAAACTATCACATGTGAATGTCCAGATTTTTTCAGTTATATTTAGTTTTAGAAAAATTTGGCTGAATCAGTTTTTCTTAGAAAAATGTATGAATTTCTTTCCCTCTTTATGTTTCAGGAAAGCAGAGAGAGGCAATCTACTCTTTCCCCTATCTGAACTTTTGCCACCTTCAGTTCCTCTTACAAATATCTATTAAATCATGTACATATGTGAAATGGAATCTAGATACATTTTGGGAAGACCGAAGTATATAGCTGGACATATAGAAAATTATGTCCAGCTAATAGATGCTCACCAGGGACCAGTACTTCATAGTAATGGTGGGAATTGCTCTTTAGGTGGCCTCATGAACCCCTTCAAGCATTTGTTGAATGCTGAAAGGAAAGAATTAGAGGTATACCTACCTGTATTCTAAAGGTTTACATATGGAATTGCAAATGATGCACTACATCAGGAGTGTCAAACTCATTTTCACCGAGGGCCACATCAGCATAATGGTTGCTCTCAAAGGGCCACATG
>JAOYMU010000274.1:47118514-47134706 GCA_025802295.1 Psammodynastes pulverulentus
AGACGCGTCACGTGACGCTGACTCGAAAAAGGTGCCGGAACGCAGTACCGCTGCGTTCCGGCAGAAAAAAAGCCCTGCATGTAGTTGACTCCTCTGTTTGACACACTTGTTTGCCAACACTTCAATTCTATAATGTACTTATATCTTTAATTATATTAAAGCAGGCCCACCATTCTGATACAACTTGAAAAAGTGCAAATTACTTGCAAAGAGAATCAATAATAACTTATTGTTTACATTCTTGTTCATCTTACAACCTCCTATAAGGTTCAGCTACTTAGGACATATCTACCAGTAGAATAAATTCTCTCTATTCTCTGTAGCCTTCTGTGTCTCTCCAAAATTTATTGCAGTCTATTACTGGAGTTTGATATGATATAGTGGATCTTCCCATGGGAATAACAAAAAAGAAAAGACATGGTATGAACAGAAATTAGTTTTCACTTTATATTTTGAACCTAAGTATAAAATACTTGCTTGAAAATTCAGAGAAAGAAGAAATTCTCAAACAGTTGCTCACAAAAACGGCAGTTGCTCACAAAAACAGTGAGCCAATAACACTACTACTGCTGCTGCTGCTGTTACCACTACTACTACTACCACCACCACTACTACTACTACTACTACTACTATAATTTCTTGGGAAGAAGAGTCCCTTCATTATCCCTTTCCTTAGAATTTAACTGAAGGATGGGAAACCATAAGATGTAGGTTGCTGAAGAGATTATTACAACTTGCTACCTGTGTAAATGTAGGTATATATAAGAATATGAATTTCTCACAACATTTACTTATTTTTCAAAAGTTTGTTTTTGAAAAATATTTTTATATAAAACAGAAAGTGAACTGACAAAAAAAAAAGGATTAAGAATTCTGACTGGAATAAAAGTGCCCATTCAATGGCAAAATACATTAGTAGATAATAGACTTATTTTCTCATTATTTGCTTTTTCTACATCTGATCAGCTCAAAAGTATGAGTTGATTCTTTCTCCTTAGGCAAATGTGTTTTTAAAAGACTCATGATACAAGGTACATAGAGATGGATATACAGTTATCAAGTTACTGTCAGGAACAAAACCAAAGACAAGCGATCTCCAGGGACATGACTAAGAATGTTGGATCAGCACAGATTTATACAGCTGCCCTAGGATGAAGTTCATATAAGATACAAGCCAATTTATCCAGTTGGTAAATACGACTTCAGAAGAATCCCAAGGAGTTTGCTGAATATTAAGGATATGTCCTATCACTTTTATGCCAAATTTGTAATGTGCCACCAAGACTATATTGTTTAATTATATAGTGACATAGTTCTTGGATTTTTATTTTTTTACACTGTTGTTCTGGCAGCAAACCCTTTTTCCTAATGTTTTGGCCTAGAAAGGCCTGCGTGTAATCACAGCTGTGTTGCTGAGGGGGAAAAATCAAGAATTGTTTCATTGGCTTCTTTCCTGATTGTTGCTGTAAAATTGACACTGATAGGAATCCTTTATTCTTAATTAAACTTTCATTGATTGCTGAGAGCTGTCTGGGCAAATCACATTGCCATATTGCCTTTTGCTGGGTGGCTATGTCATCTAATTATGTCAATCTTCCACATGATTTTTGCTGATGGACCTTGTGGCCATTGCTTGCTTCATGATCTAAACCACTCTTTTGTTGCCAGGTGTTTTGGGGACAAAGGCGGGCTTTGGGATTTTTAGATGTCTAGGGCTGAGAGATATGCTTCCCTGGGACAACTTGTTATAACAATATAGCTACCCATGGAGCACTACTTATGTGACTATCAACACGCTTAGCTAAGAGAGAGCTCTTGAGAAAATAGATGGGGTTTTTCCCCCCTAGAATTCAAGAAAAATAAATACTTCCAAGATGAGTTGAGAGTAGTTCAGCCAGCACTTCAGGACAGATTCAAGTAAATATTGTTAATGTGCAGTTCTCTAACTGGAGGGAAATATTCAAATGTTTCAGCACTTCCATGGTCCAGTTTCTTTTGAAGGGATGTCATGGGGTACTAACCGTGTGTTATTTACAAACATGCTGACAATTGAGGGGCCTAAACTAGGGGTGTCAAACTCACATTGTCACGCAGCATCACTAAATCGGGCATGGGCCTGGCCAGCACATGACACATCCGGCCCGTGAGCTGGGAATTTGACAGCCCTTCCCTAAACCTTCTGTGGCTTTACATTCAGTATCACTGTTTTGGCTCTGTCTTTCAAAATGACAAGCATTTTACATATGGGTGGGAACATCTGAATTATCTCACTTCCTCGGGAAGGGAGAAGGAAAAGTGGAAGAAGATAAAGCATGCTGACTTCTAGTCCTGCTACACAATACTTACCACATGTCTGCTGCTAACCACACTGTCAAAGGTGAAATAATAGCTGTGGGCTAGACTTCAACAGGTCGGTGAAAATACTATTTATCTGATTACCGTATCTTTACCTTTTCACCCTCTTTTCAAATAGTTGCTTTGTTTGATTTGAGCTCTGATACATATATCTAGAAGTTAGGCCAAGGCCCTTATGAAATTAAATGACCCTAAGACTGCAAATTTCTGATTGAGGAATTGTTCAAAAAAGAATTTCAGCAGGAGTTGTCTTATTTATGCAAAAGATAACACTTGCCCAGATTCCCTTTCCAAACACTATAAAAGAAAAAAAAATCCAAACCCCACTGGATCTTCCTCTCAAGCCGGTCACCCTAAGAATAGGAAACTACCACCACTATAGTGAATAAATATGGAAAAGGAAATAGGGGCATATATTTTTCTTTCTGATATTTATGCACAATCCTGTTCTATTTACTCAGGTAAGACAGTTTAAGAATACAATGATTTTTCATGACCATAAATATCTGCATTGTGCTGTTTAAATATTCCCTTTATTGTGATCTTTCCTGGCATTTTAGAATGACAAATTTGGGTGCACAGGGAGGAAGCCACAGCAAGCCATCTAACAAGGTATTTTCTGACATTAGTAACAATTCTCCAATGCCTTAAGATTCCCCCCACCCAAATGATTTCCCTTAATCTTTTAAAATGAATTAAATGCAGGGAATTAAAACATGGTATAAGTGGCAGGAATAAATTCTCATATTTTTATATAGATCCTGCTCTGATTGTAACAGCATGCATTCATGAACAACACAATAGTTTTTAGTTTGTTGCATTTGCATCCACTGGTTTCCTGGCCAAATCTAAGGGCTGAGATAATGTGACTTAAGCAAAAGAGGTTAAATAAACTATTTTGTTCTCACACTGCAGGTGTTGCATCCACAGCATGAGCCCCTGTGGAATATCATGTACTCATCCTGGGAAGGGCTTCCATTGACGTCAGGCTAGGGACCTTGTGGAGTGCACAGCACACAGATCAAGAGTGACTAAATCCAAGGCAGTCAGAGGGAAAACCTGGGTTTTACCCTGCA
This sequence comes from Psammodynastes pulverulentus, assembly GCA_025802295.1. Lineage (NCBI taxonomy): Eukaryota > Metazoa > Chordata > Lepidosauria > Squamata > Psammodynastidae > Psammodynastes > Psammodynastes pulverulentus. Next base: position 47,121,946 of record JAOYMU010000274.1, read on the forward strand.
TCTGTTACCTATTAGTAATTTCGGCATTTTTTTCAAGGATACTGAAGGGTGGGGGGAAGAATCTGGTTTCCATCCCTAATCCCCAGGTTTGAAAACAATTCCAACAACAAAAAACAATCGCTCAACCAACCCACACACTCCCACAATAAGCACTTCACCTTCCAATGATCATCACCTGACATGACCTCCCAATCACACCCATCACAAGAACCTCACCTGATGTGACCCTCACCTGATGTCCCCTCCCCATCGCAAGACCTACTGACCTTATAAGCAGAAGAACACTGATGCTGGCATCCACTAAATTCTGCTGAAGATGTTACCCAGCCTGGTAACAAAACATTTAGAAACCAACCCACAAGCTCAGAGAATGAAGCTCCACCCTCATCCCATGCCTGAGCTACAGATATTTGCCACTATCACAAACAAAAATACATTACTTTTGAATTACCTAAATCGTGACATTTTATGGGGAGAAAAAACCTACAACTGTGGTCCCCCAACCATGGGGAAATCATGGGTGCATGTTTGAGTGAGAAGAAATAGAGAAACGGTTTGCATGGAAAGCACGCGTTGTTTGTCACCTTCTTCAGGATATAATGAGTGGGATAGTCCAAAGAATGGCCTAAACAGATACTTTGGCACAGCATGTTACTTTTGTACAAGGGACTGCCTAACAGGATCATTACTTGTTCTCCCTAATAATGCTTTGAACACTATCATAGTTGGTCATAAATTCTCACTGAACCAAAAGGTCATAAAAATATCCACTTTCCTCTTCCTGGGCCACAGATTGGATGATACCGATAACAAAGAATTATACATGGAAAATTACTGTTTGCTGTCAGCAGATTGTTATTATGAAAGTGCAATAGGATTACCACAGATATTTTCACAGCTACATAGATAAGAATACCTTAACCATTCTAACGAAGATTGTAGTCAGGCACTCTATGGGTTGTCTTTGGAAAACTGATGAAAATTCAGAATATAGCAGCAGTTGTATACGGGTTAGGCAACCCATCCTTTGCCGCACATTCACTGACTTTCAATACATTTTAAGCTAAATTTTCCTACCCAGTTCACCCACACCTTTATGAAAGGATAATTTCTTTATGCTTACTTTTTATCTAGAGAAAATTACTTTTTGTGCTGATATATACAGATTTCCTTCCTTCCTTCCTTCCTTCCTTCCTTCCTTCCTTCCTTCCTTCCTTCCTTCCTTCAAAAATGAATTCACTGTTCAATTTTTTTCCAGAGAAGAGAATTCACGTATTGTTAGAAATTCCCAGCACATCTAGAAGTCACCAACTGAGGGAGCTGAAAGTGTTTTTCTAAACCGCTGTCCAAAATTTCTAAGGATCACAATGACTTTTTTTTAAATAACATGAGGAAATGCCTCTGCATGGAAATTTTGAAGAACTGTAATGCATCTCACCATCCACAATTTTATTCATACATGATATGGTATATGTTTACCTGCAATCTGATCATGCTGTTATTTGGAAATGTGTTGGTTGATGGATTATGTTCCATCAAGCTGACTCTAGAATAAAAGCATTATCTAGATACACAACACAGTGAATATCCTTTATCCTCAATCCTTGTGACATATCTTTTTCTAAATGTTCACTGTCACATAAGCCTTTCTGGAGAGTATTGCAACACTCTCCCTTATTAATGAGTCCCAGACATGAATGTCTCCCATTTATAACCATCTCAAGATTTCTCACCATTGCTTCTATACAGGTAGTCCTATATAGAACTCAACCACAACTGAGCCCAAAATTTCTGTTGTTAAGTAAGACATTTGTTAAGTGAGTTTTGCCTCATTTTACAACCTTTTTTGCCGTAGTTATTAAGTGAATTGCTGCAGTTGATAAGTTAGTAACCCAGTTGTTAAGTGAATCTGGCATCCCAATTGACTTTGCTTGTCAGAAGGTCACAAAGGGTGTTTACATGACCTTGGGATACAGCAACGGTCATAAATATGAACCAGTTGCCAAGCATCTGAATTTTGATCATCTCATGGGGATGCTGCAAAGATGGTAACTGTGAAAAATGGTCATAAATCACATTTTTCAGTGCCATTGTAACATTTGAATTGTCACTAAATGAGCTGCTGTAAGTCCAGGACTATCTGTATTTTGTCTTTACAATTTAATAATGTATCACAGAGAAAAAGGTAGTGCAACTGTACAATATTTGTGATATAGGAGCTTGATAAAACACAGAAGCAGCTTTTTTTCCTTCCCTCCCTCCACTGCCACAACATTGATATACAGAAAATCAGAAAATGAAGTCAAACAATGTCCAAGGTTTTTTTTTAATGTATGTGGACTGGTGTGCTTATATACAAACACATTAATACCAAGGCTACTTTTATTTGAGCTGCAAAAATCTGATTAGCCATTAGATCACTTGATATCTGCTTCTCAAAAAAGTAGTGAGCGAGAAAAGATTGACTTTTTTTCCCTTTTTAATTTTAACCTATCTCCAATAGAGAGGAGCATCTAAACATATATCAAATGGACGGAATCACCGTAGCAATTAAAATTCTGGTATTCTTGCAAATGGAAAAGCAGACTAAATCAAAGCAACAAACGAACTGCATAGCCTACAGTTGTTTGGCTATTGGTTGAAAGCATGGTCAAAAAGTAGAGGCCTCTCTTCCTCCCTTCAACTAATGATATCTTTTACAGCATGAAAAATAACACATAGGTGGAGAAGTGCAACAGGAAAAATACAAGCATATTGACCTGAATTTTGACATTCTGGATTCCAATCATATGTCTCCTATTACGGATCTTTTGATAAATCACAGCAAATTTTCCAGCTATGAGTTGGGAGAAAATAATACCTTCCTTTATTGAAGTTGCCAACTTTTTTTATGGCAGAGGTTCTGTAAGTTTAATAGGAGAGATACAACTGTCAAATGGTTGCATAGCAGGCAGTGATGAGGAAATCTTCACCTACTGAACTCTCCTTGAAGGTTACATGAGAAATCTACATGGGAAAAAGAAAAAAAACTTGATAATACCTAGAAATCTTCAAGCAGTTGTGGCTAAGTTTGTAGAACACCTTGCAAATTTCAGTATTTGAAACTGTTCCCGTTTCACAGTTACTAATATGGGACCCTGGAATTGCATAAATAGCTAATGTGGATTCAGGAAAAGAGACCTTTGTCTCTTTAAGGCAAGAGGAACTGCTAGCTGTATATCTTTACTACGGTATGCTGTTGGGTTATCAAAACATACATCCTCGCTGTTTTATTACATTATAAACATCAGTCTGCAGTTGACTGTTCCCTGGATTAGAATGTCCTAGGACTAAGGCTATATATATTTACCTAGGAGTAAGTCTCATTTAATTCAATGCATGTAGCTTGTGAGTAAATAACTTTAAACTTTGCAAGTAAATTTAGAAAATGAGAGGGGCGGAAAGTACAATATCTAGGGCAGGGATTCCCCCTCCCTTTTGTTTTTTAAACTGGATTGTTTTTATAGGACTTTGTCATGCTCATGTAAGCATCAGCCAGTGCCAAGTTCTGAGAGGCGGTGAATGTGGGATACACAATTTATTCTTGGTTTGGCCTTTTATATCATCTGGTGGACGGTAAGAAAGAAATCTTTTGTGCTACTTTTAATTGAAAGCCCTTCTTGTTCTGGTATAGTTCTTAGATTTCTAAGAAAAATAGGGAACTGCTTTCTTTTTAAATAGATGAAAGCTATTTGCTTGGGCTAATCTTGCTGCTTATAATTTTATTGAAATACAGTAAATAACAAATCTCTTGCATAGGATGTATCTATTTTGAAGCTTTGCTTTAGCTTAAAACTTTCTGATTCACATCCATCATCACGGACAAATCTTTTCAAAAATAAAAAGATAATATACTATATTTTATATATACAGTGTATATCAGAAAATGAGTTTGAATGAAACTCATGTTTTAAAGCACATAATCTTGAATGTGTTTTCAATAAGTTTAACTCCTCATTCATGTAAGCATTTAATTATTTATTAATTTCAACAATTTCTGCATAATAATATTTCTTGCTTCATGACAGTAGGTCTACATTTTACAGTTATTTAAAATAGTAACTTTTCATGGAAAATACATTGCTAAAGATAATTTGTGTATATCGGTACTGATCCATAATTTGATTAATCTGAAGGTGCTATGTTTTAAGGGCTCACAACTTGCAGAAATTCTAAAACACATATATTTATGAAATACAGATGGATGGCTATTCATTTTTTCTTTATATAAGGACCTTGTATTCAAATCCTAGCATTTAAAAGCAATGCTCACATGCACACACATATAATTTCGTCTTTACATATGTTTTATAGTATATGCCATATTTTCATTAAAAAAGAAACAGAAAAAAAAATTGGAATTTCAGATCTGTAGACTAGATTAGGAAACTGGAGAGAAGATCATTTAAAATGACAGTGGCAAACCATGGATGTGTCTATTAAATCACCAGGAAGTGAGTTTCACTTGAGGGAGTGTTTATTCATCTATAAATAATGTGTAGAAACACAGATTTATTTTTACTACTAAATAACTGGCTTCAGCAATTTCTGTTAGTTTCCCAAATCATCTGGCAAGCTGTTATTGAGAGACAGTTCGTTAACACCTTTGGTCTGTGACTTTTCTTGATTTCTCAAACTCTGATGAGTGAGAGAATGAACAAAAGATTCTGAAATATCACTTCGACAAGCAACAATTAAATAAAGATCAGTTTGTATTATTGCAGGGGTTCAGAAATAACCTGAACTTTTGTATAGTGTATCAGAAACCTAGAATACTTCTTTTCTCCAATTTAGGAATAAATCTAGATTTTATGTAGTCCCAACTAATGCTGGGTAGGTAAATAGGGCCAGATTGTCTTTCTGGCAGATTTCAATAAATTTATTTTGTGTATTTATTTATGTATTTAAAATATTTGTATAACCACCCATCTTAAACCCAATACTAGGCAGGTCACAACAATAAAATTAAGTATAAAATAATAAATCATAAAACTATTTTTGAAGAAACTTTTAACATTACCAGAAAAATCTGTGTATTTGAATATTGTGGCAATAACTTCAAAAACCTGAACAGTGATGGTTGCGTTGGACTTGATTGTGTTCCTTGCAAATTCTATCACATAAACATAAATAGATGAAATATTATTTATTTTGTTTAAGGAATGAAAGGGCCCACACAAAAACAGATATGGTAACATCCTTCCATATCAGTTCTAGAATAATATTCCAAGTAGATTTTACAAATTGAGATGTAAGAGGAAGAGTCTATACTATTTAGAAAAAATAACTCTTTCTACTGATGATGTACAAGAACAGAACAGACTTCATTAGCACGCAGTAAATCCTACCTACACGAATAACTTTATTGGCTGATGTACTGTCTTTGTAACAAGAGCAGAGTTGATCCCCCATCAAGTAATGGGTTAAATCCTGCTGTTGCAGCTGGTGGGGGGCAGGACTATCAGTGTCAGATTTGGAGTGGTGGACAAGACCGAATGACTGCTAATCTCAAATACAATTATAATTTCCAAACTTAAAATCAAGTGGAGGGAATGTATACAAAAAATTGCCAGCATGGACATAATTATATTGGGCAAACTGGAGAATGTCAGCATCCTGGCACATTGTAATGTATTTTTTTTTCAGAATTATTAGAGGGTCATTGTATAACCATCCAAAATAACTAATAACAGAATAACAGAGTACTACTCCAGAGTAAATTAGATGCACTGGACAGGGATTTTGAAGATTCCAAGGTCAGAGTAAAATACTTTTTCTAAAAGTTTCATTTTATTTTTTAGGAATTCTAATATTCTGTGACTGGCTTGCTCATTTAAAAAAAAATCCTCAATCATAGAGATTATGACAATATATTAGCCAACAGAGCCCACAACAGATTCTATCCATGCTGCTAATAACTGGGACTAGGGATTTGTCAGTAAATTTCATTTTCAGAAACTGGGAAAAACATGTGGGACATAAAAATTATCTATTTTCCTGGTAGATAACACTTCTTTTTTTTTTGCTACAGGCAAGGTAAAACTAAATGAGATAAACTATAATCCCTGTATCTTCTCTTGTGCTTCCATTTGGAACAATGTGCACTATGCATGTGCAATACAGATATTGCTATAATGTGAAATTTTAGTTTGTAAACACAAAGTTTCACTAGTTTTGTTGGGGAGCATATTTTCCTTGTTCGCAGCCTCTGCTGAAGTGAGTCTGACAGATTGTTCTTTACTTCACTGATGACATCAGTTATGTGGATATTTGTGAGGACATACTGTGTGAGGCCACAAAAAGCATCTTTACATGTTGTTTCCTTGTTTCCAATATGACTTTAAAACACATTTTTCCTCCAAATCTTCTATTTATGCAGTTTTCAGTACATTGACTAATTGGTTTACCTTCATGGTTCTAGAATGAAAATTATTGTTCCGTAATCCATATGATCTAACTTCACATTCTATTTTGTGAAAATCAAGATTATTTATATCAAGTCAAATTTTGGGGTTTATAATGAATATGCATGAATGACAGACAGACAGATAATGATAGATAAACAGATATAGACATACTGTATACAGATATATATCCCTTTCAATTTATCATCAAAAATACATACATTTGTCATCAAATATATAGTGATACAAAGTAAATTATAGAGATGGATTTTCAAAAACATTTGACACTCCCGCTCCTAATATAAGCTCTTATAGATTAGTAATTGGTTTAAAAAAACAGTAAAAATAAATGGGCAATTTTCACATAGGGAAGATATGAAAATATGAAGTCCCCCACAAATCAGTGAGAAATTCTGAATCAAGAGAAGTACATGTATACAATATAGTTGAACTGTGGGTTCACTACCAGCTGTTTTGGTAAAGGCAACCAGTTTGGGTGGTTTTAAAAGGGAACTGTGTAGGATCATGGAGGATTAGCTTATTGATGAGAATTAATATTTTGTACTATCTCTTGAATCACAGGCAATGTTTTAAATGCAGATTGCTAGAAGCAACAATTAAAGAAGTAAGTTATATCTATTTTCTGTTAGTTCAGATTTGTGAGCTCCACAAAGCCATTTAGATATCCACTGGGTGACACATAATTCTGGACTATGTTCCAAATATTTCATGGCAGTGCTCCAGATCGTTTTTCTCTTTCTGTGTGTATATGTGTGTGTTCGCATACACAGCCTCAACCTATACGCAGTCTCTGTCTTATCCACAAGCCTTTTTGGAACTCATACTGAGAAGTCTGTAAGCATTGGTACTACTGTTCATGGATCCCTTTTGAGTTTCAGTTCAAATAAGAAAAACTACTTCAACCTCCAAAGTTGCTTTTGAAGTTTTAAAAGCTTCAGTGCTACTGGATACAGGCTATTTGATCTCGCACATTACCTAAATGATATCTGAGATCAAAAGATCTTTTTACTACAAAAGAAAAAGAAAAAGCTTTTCTTCCTTCAGAAGAAGCAATGGAGGAAATTTTACCTTGAGATGAATAGAATTCTCCCTCAGAAACAAATACATCCCATATAATAGTACCATTTCCTGCTACTGAAATCATAGCATTTATTTATACAAAGGATTTTGGTCTAAATAGTAAAAGATAAAAGGGGCCCCTTGAAAACTAAAGGTCAGTATAGTAATATTCCATTTTTGCATTAATGCATCATCAGGGAGATTGACATGGTGCATGGTGTAATCTCCAATAAACATATATTAATGTAATTTTTCATGGTTGCCTCTTTTTAGTTAATTTATTCTGTCTTTTTCTTTGTTCTCTTCTTTTGGCTCCTCAAAGTATTTATTTAAATGTTCCTTTAAAGCTGCAAGGTCTTTAGGGCAGAGACCTGTCTTTTGCTTATGTTGCCCTATGAAGAACATACTTATGGCTGGCTATTTATCGCCTTAGCAACAGAGTGCACCCTGCTCTGTTTTGTCTCAGTACTATAAATATTCTGCATCAGATGGTAGCAAATTGCAGTGCATCCTCCTCCCTGGCAAGTAATTTGTGCCATCTTGGGTAATACAATATTAATATTTGCATCATTGAGCACATTTCAAAATTCTAAAATATCACTGATTTATTAGGAAAGATACTGATGACATGTTTGACATAAAATATCCTTCATTGCTGTATTATACAACACAATCTCTTTATGTCATCATGGACATATCCTTTCAAGCGGAGGTGGGCAACACCTGAAGGATGCATTCCCTCAGAGCTAAGCTGCTGGAGGCTGTGTTTAGTGGGAAAAGCACCATTGAACTGGATCAAAAGAGGACAGGGACCAAGACAATTCTCTCTTGTTAATAAATCTTTTTCTTTCCTTTTCTCTCTTCCTTCTGGATCATTCTTGTCCAGAGATTTGAACAGACTGTTTCCAGAGGGTTTTAAAATCAGGAGCCAGAATTGTCCAGCCTGCTTTAAAAAAAGAACAGGTGTCAACTCTAGGCTGCCGCAGCCATCTTTTCATTTCTCCATTTGCCACACAGTATGGGGAAAGGGAAGTGGCTTGGAATGTCAGACCAGACAAAAACAACAGATCATCCGGTGGGAACCAAGGCCACCTCAACAGGTGCTGGCCAGAAACTGGAAGGAGTTGCCAGGGAGGTGCCAGAACACTTAATTGGACAATGTGTCCTGTGACAAAGAGGGAGGGGAGTATCTATTCTTTAATTATACTAAAGCTGCAGAAAATAGTTAAGAGTTGGTTTTGCTTTCATGTGTGCCAAAAAGATGTACTTAATAAAACAGTTCTTTGAGAAATCTGATCGTCCCGAAGTGCTGACTCAGTTGGGTTCGTCAGTAGGTTTCAGATCCAACATTGAGCTGCCCAATGAAATTTGAATTCATTGTATTCATCTTTTGTCAACTAAATGGAACACTTTTTAAAAAAAACAACAAATCTTTACCTCTAATAAAATAGTTGCTAATTGAGACCAATTCAAAGACAGGGTGGAATGCAAAGAATGGCTCTGCTAGTCAAAGCTGTGTACATAAATATTCCAAATGAAATTAATTATGGAACACATAAGATGCTAATTTCACCAGTTCTGCACTTCATTCTTGTATCCCCAAATATATTTGCAATTATCAAAATCTATCACTCGACCAGTCATTTTCTGGCTCAAGAGAAGAACATGCAATAGCATGATGGTTTTGCATATTGCACGACTACCTAATTTCCTGCCTGAGACAAGGGTCAGATAGAATTCCTTCCTCTTCCGTATAAAGAAGTCAAACAGAATAATCTATAACACCATAACTGGGAGTATCTGGATGCCTAAAAATGCAGGGCCAAAGGTGAGAGGCACATAACTTTTTTTCAAATGCACTATTATTTCCTGATTCCCAGCATCTGTAATCTGAGATGGTTGCTAAATTCCATGCTATAACAAGACTCTCTGATTATAGGTGGTTTGTTTGAAGAATATGGTCATCTTCTATGGTGCAACTTGCTTGGCTTATGATGAAGGAGTTGCCCTGTTTACACCACATGGCACATGCTGGCTTCTCCAGCTGATGCAGCTATTTCATGCTCACAGTATAAGGGCTAATGGTGTCTGCAGTCAGCTTCCAGCAACTGGAATTAGTCATGACTGGATTTGTTTGTAGCACTAGTGCTAGTGGCAAAACTGATACGAGTGCCTGAGTTGTCTGCAGACAATACTAGCAACCCTTTGGTGCAAGTGAGAATTCTCAATCGATGGTAGTGCTATTGCAAAACTGTATCATTTGGGCAATCTTAAATGTGGCCTAGCCTGAATTTTGATTACATGACTACGGGCACTCTGCAATAGATGGAACTTCAAGGATGTAAGTTGTATTTTTCATTATTATAGTAACTTTGTCTATGGAAATTCTTAGTCATCCAGGTCATGGTTGTCCAAAAGATACTTTTTCAAGAGGCAACTGGACTTTCTTGTTTTTCAGCTCTGTCAAAATAGTGGGTAATGGAAGGATTTATATTCCTTGAAGACAGTTGATCATTTGCATTCTTTCAGACAGTCTTTGAGACCACTTGGAGGTTTATCAGTGTTCTCAGGGTCACCTGAGTGTTCTTGGATTTGCTGGAAGGACTGTGTTGTAGACAGGATGATGTCTGTTGAGAGAGGGCTGTTCAATCTTGACATAGATGTCCTCGCTCTTTTTTGAAAGTAACTTTTAATAGTAACTTTAGTCGCTAAATAAATAGACATAACTCAAGGACTACCTGTGTATCTTTATTTGCAGATAAATGCATAGTTGGCAAAACTATAAGGTATCCATAATATGCAAAGATGGACTTCTTATATCGGCTATGCAGAAATGTTCCAACAAATAAACTCTAATATGTACCATGCATATGATTTGAAATGTAACTGCTTATAGATTAAGCTGTGGATTACATATGAAAAACATAAAGAAATAGTAATGTTCTCTTACCCTGTCCTTATCATGTAAACTTTCCACTTATTACATAATTTAAGTATTAGAACAAATGCATAATTTAAGAAATAAAACAAATAAAATCTAAAGTGTTACTTTTGTTTTAGGAAAACTCAAATACCCTCTCTTGATTAACCTTCAAGGTTTCTAAATCTAAGAAAGAAAAACAATAATACAGTACAAAACAAACAAGATTTATTGCTGCCTTACTAGTTGCTATTTTTTAAATAAACCTGCCCACTTCTGCTGCTTGCATTATGTATACAAAGTGAAATAACAGATTTTCCTTGCATGAATATATAAACTGGTAAGATTGTATTAATTAAATAAATCCAGCTATGGCCAAATCTTGCAAACCTTAGGCATTTGGCACAATTTAGTTTGTCTACTGTAATGATTCCAAACGTTGTCCAAGCATAAACCAGATTTTTAATACTTGAGTAAGATACAAGCATTAGAAATAGAAAAGCCTTTTCTCTGTTTCCTCTTCATCTCTTCTCCTTACACTTACAGTATAATGCTCAACAAGACAGAGCCTTGTTGTTTTGGTTGTGGATGATGGGTGACCTCTCCCCAATTCCTCTAATGTAAGACATAAAGCATGTTGAAAAATATTTTTTTTCAACCACTTATTCATCTATAGGAAGTCTACATTGACCTGGGTGCTCCTTGTACTCAACTATGTAACCATAGCAGCTATAGTAGAGAGAAGATAAATTCCGTTATTAAAAAAATGCAAAGGAAGAAGGATAAAGAAGGTGATTAGATAAGGAAGAATTGGCAAGATTAATCTTCCATGAAAAGAAGATATTATTATTTGCTACTTGTTTTATATATTTTTATTGCATTTTTATTCACTTATTTTTAACCACTAGTTATATATTTTCTTTGATAAACAATTAAAAAAATATGAAAAAATCACTTGTGACTGTTTTAAATTATGTTTGCACAAAACACAATTCCTGAAATTGTGCTAAAATACCGTTTATGGTATTTACTACTGTATTTACCCGAAAATAAGACCAGGTCTGATATTAATTTTTGCTCCAAAAGATGCATTAGGTCTTATTTTCCAGTTAAGTCTTATTTTGGGGGGAAATACGGTTCCAAATGCATCAGTCTGGCTAACAAACTTAACTGGGGCTTATTTTCGGGGTAGGGCTTATATTACGAGCATCCTGAAAAATCATGATAGGGCTTATTTTCAGGGAAACAGGGTAATGCAAATATTGATAAATATGGGGAATAAGCATGTTATGTACACAGAAAATTGAAGCTTTATATCACATTAGTTATATCTGCCAACTTATATAGAGCATCTTTAATTTGTACATCATTTCCATGTTTTCTCAAATTCATTATATTTTTGTTGCCCCTCCACTACATTAATAAAGATGTATAATAATGACACTGCACTCATATTTCACCTTTCTTGCATCCAAATCTTCCAATATTTCACATGAATAGTTATTGTGGCTTATTCTAAAATAATAATTGGAGGAAGAAATGAAGAAATTAGGCCAGTACAAAGCCTCATAGCTGGTTGAGCTGCCTTAATAGCTAACTTGTGGTGAATGAGACCTAAGATACCATAACATATTTAATTTCAAGCAATATTTGAGTTCTATGGACTAAATTATACTTCACTACAAATCTCCTCCAAGGGTGTCTTGGTTTCAACTATTAGCTTGTGTAATTTATGTGAATTGTGATGTAAGTAATATGGAAGCTAACTGGAGCAGTATAATAGGTTTTTAGAGAGACCTTGTTAGTTACTTTCAAACCATATTTAATATATCAGAAATGTCATAGAATGTAAAGTTCAATTAGTAAGATAAATTTCATATCAGAACTATTCTTCTGATCAACAGATTTGAAAAGGATACTTGGCTATACTTTTTTCTCCTTTCTTATAGAGCTCTTTAGATCAACTCTCACAACTGACCAGAGAAAAACTAAAAGGAAATACACAGTAATTTAATGTGCGAAAACATATAGCTGCTCTGAGAGTATTGACTTTCCCCTAAATGGGATTTTCTATTGAAAATATCTTAGTCTCCTAGAATTAAACACTTACGTCAAACTTAGTAGAAGAGAAAATGTCCATGTGAATCAATCAGAAAGACAAATTACCGTCTCAATTTGCTGTGAGGCTGCTGGGTAAAATGTGATGTAATAGCCTATATTTTCCTAGCGATTCAAAACTTTATAATACAAAGCTTCCATGTGTCGAGCTTCAGAGGCTTGCCAGAGCTCGTCAACAGGGCTGGGGGGGGGGGGGGGGC
>JAOYMU010000274.1:47173705-47184426 GCA_025802295.1 Psammodynastes pulverulentus
GATACTTTGCTCCAATGATGTCCTAGAAAAAAGTTGTATTTCAAGCATTATGAAGAGTGCAAAATAGTGATTAGGCTGCCAATGTAGGTTATGCTGCTATAACAAAGGAAAAAAACATCCCTTTAAAATGTGCAGAATTTTTTTTTAAATGTCATGCTGGTATGTTCCATCTCTGAAACTTTTAGAGAATTGTTTTCTTCCCCAAAGACAAATAAGTAGAAATGTTTCTGTCCAGATATTTGCTATATATATATATATCAAAAGAATACTCCCAGACATTCTTCTCCCCAATTCAAATAATGTTAAAATTATGAAATCTTATTAGATCTTGCCATGCCTATCTCATCAGTTTCTGATGAACTTTGGCCATTATTTAATTAGACATCTGGTTCTTCATGCAAGATCACATGAAGCTGCTTATTATCTGTCTGCCAATTAACAATTTCAATGTATTTGGTAGCTCAGTTCCCTAATGACAATTATATAAATTCCGAGTTCAGCAGTCAATATGTGTAATAAGTATTATCTCCCTTGAGTCAAGCTCACATCTAGCTGATTGAATGGGCATGCCATTCTTGAATTGCCCTCCCGTTTTTTGACTTCCCAGTCTAGTTTGCAGTCTTGGCCTTTATATTCAAATTTATTCCATCCCTAAAATTCACATTTCTTTTGGCTTTGAAGCAAAATTCTATTTTAAAAAGGCTTATTTTCTACCATCTGTTTGCTAAGGAGGACATGAATGATATCAACTGTGCAACATGTATGATTTATTTTTGTTTCTATGTGCTTATCTGTGTGGGATACTGTGGCTAACATCTAGAAGGTGTATGGTCTATCCACTCTGGAGGTTGTTTTAAATGACAACTATAGTTCCTGAGAACTGAATTTTATGTTGTGCAACAGAAAGCTAAGCAGGCTATAGGCTTGCTCCCAATAGGATAAAGTTCATTTTAACTGGCTGCTCCTTCAAACTGAATAATGAAACAATGGGAACACTAACACAAAGTAGATTTCTGTGATGACCAGTGAAGCTAGCCTACTAATCAAGTAGGTTTGCAGAAGTTATATCCCACTTCTACCAGCATACTTGAAAGGCACTATTTTGCATAGGTGGCTAAAAATTCTTAGCAGGCAAATAAAATATAGGCTAAACGTTTTTTCTACAATATTGTACAGGAAACATACATGGTCTTCCCAATCTGTTGTTCTAAGACTTTGGAACTCTTGCTAATGAAAATCAGGCTATTGTTCTGTCTGATTTTTGTTGCATTTTCTTAATTTTCAACTTTCCTAAATTTTTCTTAATCCTCACTTGTTACATTTAAGGCTGGATCTTTCTGGAGAAAATTCTCCATTTTGTTTCATAAGAAAACTCTTCCTGGCAGGTTCACAAACTTAGGACAAACGTTTAATAAGGTTTGTAGTTCTAGTTATTTAGTTTTGTGGCTTCTTGCCTGATTTCCTCTTATTTACCTAAGTAGTTACTGTAGATTTAAAAAATTAAAATCATGCTCAGTGCTATTCTCAAAGCAGTTCATTAAAAAAAATAACCCTCACATGAAAATGTACTTTGTGTTTTGGGGCACTTTAACCTCCAATTAATAAACCATCACCTGTCAATATCTTGCCAGGAAGATAAGTGTGTAAACATTCCATATTTGTGTTGCTCTTCTTTCTGAATTGCATTTTCTCTCTTGACGATTTGAGCAGACATTGTGAAGTCACATTTAAATTTGGGTTTAGGAAAGGATTCTTTACAGAAGAAGGAAATTTTGGGAAGCTGGTGGGAGAAAAAGATTATAAGAGTGCTGAAAAATGGAGTTAAAAGCTCCCTTTATCCTCTCTTCTCAAACCAATCTTTGCAGATTATTTGAAACAATGTCAACCTTGTGAATCCAGTGATTTCCAGTTTTTTAAGCAATGTGCAATTAAGTCATACAACTCATTCCACTGGATGTAGTGATGGCTATTACCTAGAATATTTTAAAGGGGAGCAGGTAAGTTCCAAAATGGCAGAATATTGGATTGCTGTTAGCCATGATAGCAATAACACCACTAAATGCCAGCTGCATTCTGTTTGTGAGATCTTATAAAAATTTGGGCCCACTACATAAAAGAAAAAGAATGCTGGGGCAGTTATATAATTGGTCTGATGCAGTGGGGCTCTTGCAGTTTTTATAGGCATCTCTGATACAAACATTATTCACATTTTTGCATCTATCAATCCACTTTAAACTCACTCCAAAAAATTTCAGACTAGGATAACATACAGGAGCATTGCAATCTTAATTAGAATGGATGCAACGTATACACTAAGAATGTCTGGCCCCCACCCTGGATTTTGATCAGGGGTGGGCTGCTACGGGTTTGCCCAGGTTTGGGCGAACTCATAGTTAATGTTATGGCCAGTTCGGCAAACAGGTAAATAACAACCCTGGCTGGCCCTATCTGCCCCTCCCCTCCCAGGAGTCACCATGCAGCCTGTTTTGAATGTGAGGTAAGTGCAGGGCCCACACGGAGGCTCGAGGAGGAGAAAAATGGGCCTCCTGGAAGCTCCAAAAGGCCGGAAACAGGCCTGGGGGAGGCTGTTTTTGAGGGAAGCCTCTGGAGCCTGGGAAGGGTGAAAAATGGGCCTCCTGGAAGTTCCAGTCTCCAGAGGGCCTCTGGAGGCCCCGGGGGGGGGGAACGCCCCCGCGCCATGGTGCAGGAGGTCGACTAGGCCATGCCCACCCAGCAACCAGACAGACAACCAGTTGCTGAAATTTTTGAAGCCCACCCCTGATTTTTTATTTCTCTTATTATGAAACTCTCAGCAAGAAACTGTACATTTCTATGCAAAACATACTGTATGTTGCTTTTCTTAGCTGGAACACCTAACAGTTGGAAATAAATACAAAGCTTATAATGGCTTTGAAATAGTCCTTTGCAGGGACTACTGAAAATTCCATTTATCTTCTTGGACTCCACACAGTAATAATTTTATGTGTGATATTTAATATTGCAATGATTGATTTGTGAAATGACATGCCTTTCAATAAACCAATTACTTTATTTCAGTTTCAGAAGAAGAATGAAAGTTTGACATGTGAAACCAGAGAGAAGTGAAAAGCAAAGCACAAAGAAAGGTTACATATCAAAATAATTACTATTTATTCTTTGAAGGGTTCTGAATAGCAAATATTTAATAGTAAAATCTTTGAAATATTTAAAATAGGAAATAGTTGTGCTAAAAGAATCCAACCAATTTCATTTCATGCATACATACATATCTTCCTATCATGCTATAACATTCCTTTTTGAAGTAAATAGTTTTATGCAAAGTGCAGAAAAGGCATAAACATAAAAGGTGTTTTAATAAATATATTTTAAATATAAATTTTAAAATAAATGTTAAAAAAATAAAAAAATATACTTAAAGACATGATAAGAAAAAAAAGAGAAACTGGTAATATAAGCCAACACCTTTTTTATCTTTCTATCCTTGGAAATCATTGTTTCTATCTTGCCCATATACTGCTTTATGCATTGCCTTTTGTTGCAATATATTCAATTTTCCTAATCAGAAATGCCTTGGGAAAAAATTTCAGAATACCTTTTGTCTGGGTCAAATATTAATATAATAGAGAATCAATACTAAAAATAAGTCAAATAGTTTCTATAATTGGCTTATCAATAGGAAACTGTTGCAGCAAATATTATTGTAACAGCACAGTTAAGAATGGAAGAAACTTAAAAGTCACAATCCAATGAAACACAAATACATTCAAGCAACATTGATGTCAATGGAACCCAAATATCTTTAATCATTTGCTTTAGCTATATTAATACCAAAGGGTCTTTAAAAAGACTATATATGACTTGTCTCTAGATATGCCAATCTTTATCTTCTAGAAAAATAGTCATGCTGGCAGTGAAGAAGAGTGTTGCAGTCCAATACTACTCTATTTTGACAAGATTTTATTGAGTGTTGCTTGGTCTACTCTAATCCTACCATTTCCTCGGTTAGTTGTGTTATAGAATTTATCCTCACAGCCATGCTACAGGTAGTTCTCGATTTATGACCAAAATTTAGCCCAAAATGTTTGTTTCTAAGCAAGACAATTGTTAAAGGAGTTTTGCCCCAATTTAGCACCTTTCTTGCTGTAGTTTTAAGTTAGTAACACAGTTGTTAAGTGAATCTGGCTTCCCTGTTGACTTTGCTTGTCAGAAGGTCACATAAGGTGATCACATGACCCCAGAACACTAGAATTATCATAAATACATGCCAGTTGCCAAGCATCTGAATGTTGAGCAGGTGACCATGGGGATGCTGCAACTGTCGCAAGTATGAAAAGTCACTTTTTTCAGTGCTGTTGTAATTTTGAATGATTGCTAAACAAATGGTTATAAGTTGAGAACTACCTGTGTTTTCCTCCAGTCACTGAAGTAGCAGTACACTATACTTTGCACTGACCTTGTTGCAAGACCCTATTTCGCCTCAATCAAAGTGGCATTGTCCTTACAACTGCAATGTGGAACCAAAAAAAATTAAAGAGATTTGTGGATTCCCATGGGTTTGGTCTGCCCTTCTACTAAACATCAGGTTGTGGAGGGGGGAGTGGGGGAGGCTTTTTATTTGCCAGGTTTCTGATCCCACAAAGTAGTTCTGTACAATGAGAGGCTTGGTGGGGAAAGAGTCAACATACAGTACCAACACCATCACTTGCCAACCTTCTTTGTCCTGGGTTAGCAGCCTGCCCCAGTAAATAATTCTCAAAGGCCAAAGGGAGAAGTTCACCTAGAGTAGCTTAAAATGGTCAAATGGGCTGGGAATGAGAAGCCAGCATTGTGAGGACATGTCCTTTAAAAACAGCAGAGCAACCAAACCTTATTCTTTGAGCCTAATGATGTTTATATTTTTAATTTTAGCATTACAGTTGATAAAAAGATCCTTTAGAGGTTTGGCAAGTTCATCGAAGCATTGTGTGATTATCAAGCATGGACCAAGGATGAAGCTAAATAATTACTACTCAAGCACTTTTCACATTCCTTTTCTAAAGACTAGTATTTTTCCTAATGGGTACAAATGTTAAAGAGCCATCATTGTTGCAAACAATTTTTTTTTTATTTTTAAAGTGGTCTTTTAAATAATATATTCTTATACCAAAACAAAACAAACAGATGGTTGTTGTAATTATTCCATTTTGTA
Source organism: Psammodynastes pulverulentus (assembly GCA_025802295.1). Lineage (NCBI taxonomy): Eukaryota > Metazoa > Chordata > Lepidosauria > Squamata > Psammodynastidae > Psammodynastes > Psammodynastes pulverulentus. The sequence goes on from JAOYMU010000274.1 coordinate 47,178,894, forward strand.
TATTTTATATGTGGTTATTTTTAATACTTTGGGTGATTTTCTGGAAACATTGGTGGGGGGGTTGATGAATTTGTAGGAAGAGTCATTTCAGAAATAGTTACAGTATATGAATGCGAACCAGATTCTGCCCCACTTTCTGCCTTCTGTCCCTTTTCTCACACATTTGACAAAACATCAATTTCAGGCTAGCTAAGAAAAGTTTTCTGCTTTACTGGTCAGCAGCTGTTTGCAGTCAAACAGCTTGAGAGAATTGAAGCCTGGGGCTACCCCTCATTACTTGTTCCTCATTCCATCTTCACAAATGCTGTTTTATTACAACTCATTTTTTACAACTGGAACTGTTCCCTCTAAAAACAGAGATTACTTCCGAGGAAATTAAGTGTGAAGTCTGCTATTTTCCCAGAAAGGCATGTGGCCTCCAGAAAGATTCCAAAACTTTTTGCCAAATGATCATTTTTAATGTGACTCCCAAAATATAAAATTATTAATTCTGTGGCTGCAACCCTATTAATTATTTATTTTAAATTGCATGACACGTTAATTTCAACTACATTTTAAATCCAATCTAGTTTTTATTGTATTATTGACCACTTTTTGGAATGTGATTACTGGCAAACCATTATAAGACCTGTCCTTAATACTGAAACAATTAAGATGCTGCTGATATCTGTGGCATTATTGACATGGGTTCAGCAACCCCATGAAGCCAGGACTTTGGGGCAGAGACCCAGAAGCTTAACCAGTGGATGAACAGAATCACCTTGTCATGCAACCATTCTGACTTTCTCCACTTTAAAGTAAACTATTACAAATTACCAGTGTCAGATATAGTATAGAATCCTTCAAAACACAATTCATTGTTTTCTCAGCATTTCCTCTATAGCAGCAGTTGGGCAAAACATAACTGGCTTAGCTAGTGAAATTCTCCAAAACATTGTATCATGAGGATCAGTCCCAGATCAGACACAAATCTTGGATATGTAAGGAGTCTAAAAATTATCTACCTGTGCCACTCAAAAGCTCAATAAGCTTTTGAGGACAGGAAAAGAGATTGTATGGGAACCATAACTACACTGCTGTTTAAAGGATGAATGGTGCATTAGAATAATCAATAGCTAGAGCTACACTTGGAGTAGGTATTTTTCTTCTACTTTGCTTTAGTTTTTATCACTGCTCTAAATTTGGTATACAGACTCATTTGGTGTTATGTAGTTGTCTGAAATAATCTACTAACATAATACTTCAGTAAGCTTATGTTCACCTAGTGATCTATTGGGAAGATTTGGTTTTTAACCAAACTTTCTTTGAAGATTACCTCATGTGGTAGATATCCTGTGATAAGGAATATTGCACCTTACTTATTAAAACCTTCACAGTTGGGGAAATCGCAAGAGGGGATAGAGTGGACCTTCAAAAACAAACAAACAAACCCATTCAAAATAAGATGTCCAAGGCTGATAATCTTGGCAGAAAGGAAAGTTCATGTCTTCAGATGTCTGCCTACATTGGTCAAGAGATTGGTAACTATTTTATAAAGGAGAGAATGTAGTTTGGAGTGGAACCAGTGGTGGGATTCAAATAATTTAACAACCGGTTCTCTGCCCTAATGATTTTTTCCAACAATCAATTCACCAAACTGCTTAGAAACTTAACAACTAGTTCTCCTGAAGTGGTGCGAACTGGCTGAATCCCACCACTGAGTGGAACCTCTGCTCAGGTAATGCATCTCTTCAAACCATGTGTGCTGCATTGGGCCAAAGGACACTATTAGCACAGTGCCTTGTGCACACATAACACATACAAAGTTAGAATAGGCAAAACAAACTGTTTACAAAAGATGTAAGTCTGGTTCAAATATCACATTAAGCTACCATATGATTTAATTTTGACTTAGTGTACTGTGTGGTCTTTATTATCATTTATTATCCACAGCTAATGGCTTTTGATATGCCCAGGAAATTTGGCTTAACAAGATGTGTGAAAAAACTTTTGAGAAAATACAGTATATGTTATCTGACTGGGATAAAATGAGGTGTAAAAGTACCTCAAAGGGCTTCTGTATGGTGCACTGAGTTTTGACAGCCGAGTCAAGATTAACCAATAAATGAAAAATCTTGGGAAGAAATGTGATGGGCAGTATATAGAAATTTTGGACATGCTCCTTGTAAAGTGCCCAGTTTAGCCCAAAGTTTTGTTTAATTGTATAACAGACTGCCCTTTTTTGGGAGTGGCAATGGACTGTTTTAATTGTGCAGGATCCAATCTGGGTCAGTCACCGGTACCAGAGGTTTTGTCTTTGCTTTGATTGTTGAAGTACTGTATATTGATTCGCTCACATATACTGCCCACAATCAGCTAGATTGGGGCAGCTGATACCTGTTCTTAAATAAATATAGATGAGCACCAGAAATATGTACAAAACAGGAAAGAGAAATGCCTCTATGATGTTTGTTTCAGTTCTTCAAAACAAATGCTTAGAAAATACATTGAAGCTGAACATAATGATCCAAGAGAAACAAATACCTACTACCTACCTTCTTCTTCACCTACCATCAAGGTGTTGCTAAAATGAGAATGCATGGAATTTCTATTCTGAACTTTCATGAACTTGTTCTACTTATAAATACAGAGCCACATATAACGAAGGTGCTGCATTCCAAGGAAATGAATGTTTCTTCTTGAAGATCCAAGCCATATGCCTGCTAGTTGAAATGCTGCTTGCTGAGTCACAGTTCTTTTCACAAAAAAAGGAAATATGTAGGTGGGAGCTCAGACTTTTCTTGCATACAAAACAGGAAATAAATGCAGGTTTCCTTTGCCAGAAGACAAAGCTGGTTCACTTAACAGAATAATAATCTTCCCATGTTCATTATGGTAAAATGCTTTGGAGGAGCATAACTTATATTCATCTTTGGATTTTAATGTATTTCTCCATGTGCCACTTTCAAATAATTCTCCATGTGTTTGATGAATGATTTGCTGTTTTTAAGTCCATTTCTGGTGATCAAGAATATTGTTTAATCCACCCACAATGTAGACTTTGCACAATTATGTAGTCCTTCAATCAGTAATTGGCCCACTTCTGAGGAAGAAGGTTTGCAAATTTCCTTATTTATGAGTTGTTGTTTGGAGGCACTTACGCATCAAATGAATTAAATGTATTCTTCTAAACAGCTGTAATTTCTTCTTAAAATGAAACCAAAATGCACTGCTATTATGTTCTGTTATTGTATTTCTAATATTTATCACAAGTGTCTGGGCTGCTTCCATCTCCAAATTAAAGCTGATTCTATGAGGAAAAAAATGGTTTGAGGCAATTAATAGGCCTTTGGAGGAAAACTTTGGAGGTAAAGAGCTTGCACCTGCATCTTCTATTCATTGCCATTATATATCAGTATATTAACTTGTTATTACACTCTTAGTGGCTAAGGCTACCACTGTTTTTGAGAGCAAAATTCAAATTGCTGTTTATGATCTTCAGCAGCTCTCATACATTAACAGAGTATTTAAAAGCCTGCTTTTTTCCTGTCATAATTTTAATTTTTATTAAAATACATGGTCATAGACAAAAAAGTTGGAAAATACAGAATGTATTTGTGCCTATAACTAAGTTACCTAGATTACTGACTTTCTCTGTTATGACCTAAAATTTGGCCATGATTTTGGATGCTTTCAGATCCTGGTCATTTAGAAAGAATCATACAATTACCAATCCAGATCAATCTTGTCCAGGGTTAGGAGCATCAGGAGACTAAATCAGTATAATTTTAAACGTTGCATCATATATGCTAACAAGATACAAATATTTCAAATTCTCACTACATGGCATTGTCTACATAAAAATTACATGTACATTCATGCGTCCAACACTTCTCTAAGATCATCATAAGCATTTCTTATACATTTTTACACAAAGATATCGAACAACCAAGGTGGTCTCATGCATCCTAGTCTAATTCCTGTTCTATGTCAAACTATTTATTTGTTCTTATGCATGCTTTATATTATATTCTTACCATGTTCAGTAATCAACTTACAGCTGTGCAAAGTGTTCTGTAATTCAAACCTATTCACTTTATCATATTCTTTTTCAAAACCACAAAATGTGCAATAAATTTTATTTCTCAGTTACTTGCTAAAGATCAAAAATATGATCTGTATATTTTCTTTTTGGCATAAAGTCACATTAAATATCTCAGATTTAGTTCATTGTTGCTTCTTGTGCCCTTTCAATCAAAATTATAAATTTTTCCAGGTACACCTATCAAACTGATCTATTTATTTGTTATTTACTTATTTTTTTACTGTACATGCCCATCTCACAAAAATTACTTGGGCAGCTTACAGAAGCAGAATAATCAAAACTATATTACAATATAAAAACATCGCACTGGAGCCCATCCTCTGGGAACTTCTCTGTGAATGCTATACACAGAGAAGTTCCCTGAGGGTGGGCTCTAGCACAAGTCCAAAAGCTTGTAAGACTAAATCTCTGGTCCCAGATTGGGATCTTGCATGGATGACAAGCTTATTTTTGCTTGGTTTGATATGTGTATCTCTGTATGTATGTTTGAAAGATTAGATAGTAGATAATCTTTCAAGCTCATCTCCAATCATTTCCCAAACATATGCAGATAATTTCTACTCAATAATAATACTGGCACGCAGCTGCCAGAGTGAGGGGGAGGCATGTGATGCAGACTACCAGACACACCTGTTCCATCCCATGTGGCTGTGACAGGGCAGATGGCTGCCCGACATATCCAGCAGGCTGGACCATGTGCCCCTCCCATGTGCCTCTGTCTGGCTACAGCTGCCACTGCAGGTGAAGACAAGGTGAGGAGGGTGTGGGGCAGCTGCTGCCTACTCTGTCCCATCTCTTTTTACTTGCAGTTGGAGAGCAGATCACTGCTGGTCATCTCCTTGGCCCCCTCATGGGTTTTGCCCTTGGCCCGCACATGGAGTGTGTTCCCCACGAGCATACGATGCACCTCAGCATCACTGAGGCTGCCAGCAGCTCACGCAGGTCCATTAGGCCTCTGCCATCACCGCCCGGAGCACAAGGCCCAGGGAAAGCCCAATTCCCATCAGAGCTATGGCTGCCCAAACCCAGCTGGGGTCACGTGCTTTCCCCCTCATCTCTGCTGGGCCTGGGCTGCCAGGGCCCCGATGGGGATCAAGCTTTCTCCGCTCGTGGTGGCCATTTTTTGCCTGCTGGGCCTGGCATGCTTTACCACCTCTACTCGGCCTTTCTATTGGCCGCTTTGCCTTCTTTGGGCTGGGCAGGTCTGCCAAGCAGCGGCAGAGTTGCCACCCAGGAGCTGCCAGGGGTAGAAACCCCGGTGATGTGCCTCCTTCACTGGGGCTGCTCGGCAGGGAGAGCTGAGCCCTGCCCTGCCCTGCCCTATTGTTATAGAATTCAAGGACAATCGAGAATTCCACAGGTGCCAGAAATCAGGTTTTTATTTGCGCAAAGGTTCAAAGTCCAATTAAACATGGAAAGCTATGAACATTGATTGATTGGTTTAACAAA
>JAOYMU010000274.1:47322665-47334221 GCA_025802295.1 Psammodynastes pulverulentus
TGCCGGTTGCCAAGGGTCCAAATTTTGACCCCCTAGGATGGCATGGACAATACTGGTGGTCATAAGTCACTTTTTTTTCAATGTCCTCCTTTTTGTTTTGTTATGTCCTCCTTTTGGTGTCCGCGTATCTGGCAACCCTAGTCTTTAGGCACTCTTTTGGCAGGCAGTTTAAGCAACATAATCCCTTTCACATTCAAATGAACGTGTCATAAAGAAATGAAAAGCCATTCTCTTACATGTAGTTCCTCACAGAGTCAGGTAAGAGGACAACACAGCGTTGGCCTTCTTTTAGTTGCTTGGCAGCTTTCACAGCTGCAGACATTGCACTGCCTGCACTGCCTCCTATTATAGAAGCCAGATGATACACACATTACTCAACAAGGAAAAGAAAACAAGGAAAAGTAATAGCAAAACATTGAACATAAAGAGAATAAAGGAATGTGAACTTGGGCCTTGCAAAGGTTTTCCAAAAAATATTAATCTTGACGCTTACTCATTCTGATGCAATCTTGATTTTACATCAGTAAACTGAATTCCATAAATGCAGCCTTGCTTGTTTAACCACGTTTTTACAGCAAAAGGGCAGGGTGGGTGGTACTGCATCGAGTAAGGACTTTTTCTATTCTGACATGATATTCTTATCTAAGAATCCAGCAATGGAGATTTGTGGATGCTGAATCTCCTTCCTAGCCATAGGTATAAGCAGAATTGTTCATATCCTAATGTTGTGGGACTTTGTTTTGGATTAGATATGGTTCCATTTTAAAACTTCCCTGAATAAGAAAATAATAAACAGTTTTCATATCTAGTTGATACTTTGATCAAACATTTGTAAAAACAATGGTCTTTACTATAAGTTAATAGCAATAGCACTTAGACTTATATACCGCTTCATAGTGCTTTACAGCCCTATCTAAGCAGTTTATAGAGTTAGTTTATTGCCCCCAACAATCTGGGTCCTCATTTTACCAACTTCAGAAGGATAGAAGACTGAGTCAACTTTGAGCTGTTCAGGATTGAACTGCTGGCAATGAGCAGAGTTAGCCTGCAATACTGCATTCTAACCACTGTGCCACCATGGCTCAGTTAAGTTAAGGAGTTAGCCTTGTCAGAATTCACTCCTTTTTAATGTAATGTCTAAATTATTTTTCTCTATGGTACACAGATAAAGGACAGACCTCCTGAGCTGCAAAACATTCAATATATGAGCCTACTCTATACTCTGAAGAATTCAAGGTTTTAAGAGGAACTTTGCACAACTACATCTTGTATGCCAGTGGCATCCATTTCTAAAGAGGAAGCTTTGTCGTCACTCATGTCTTTATCGCCTCATAGTGGAATTTTTCCAAACCATTCAACATGACAGTAATCATTCAAAAATTTCCACTGGTACAACATGCAGCAGTTGCAAAAGTGATGGACACATTCATTTTGTTCACACACACCATAACTATTATGGGAGCTGCATTATCTGGCAGATGAGGTCCAAAGTTTGGGTTGTCATCTATAAAATCCTACATGGTTCTGGGCCTGGACATCTCCAAGATTGTCTCCTATGCATTGTGTCCCACTCTCCCCTGCCACTGCAAATAAATTATTAATACCTACATAATTATTCCATCAATATAAGAACTATGCGATCCTTATATTTTTAAATTTTGGTTTACTTTTATGCTTAGGAGCTAAGTTATTTTTCTGATGTTTATCACTGTGCAATACTTACCGCAAAGCAAGCCCTCCTCTTTAATTAATCTACGAGCCATAAGGAAGGATTCTTTATCATTGCTTTTGCACCATTGATCTATTACCTACCAAGAATACCAAAGGAAAAAAATGGATTTTAGCAATTTTCAATAATGATGGGCAAATCTTTTTCACCCACTTTAGCAACAAATGCATCATAGAGGGTTGCATAGTAAAAGACAAGTGACAGGATATTTCAGAACGTGAATTTGTTTTGTGTGTTCCAGCTGACATGAGGTTTTCGCCTGGTTCAGGATTTGGACCATAATTCCTTGACTCTCCCTATATGGTTGGTGCTGGGAAACTCTTGGAATGACAAGATGAATGCATCCCATAGGCAGAAATCAAACATATACAAAAAGGAGGTCAACCTTATATTTATTTTACTTCATTTCCACATATTTATAATGTTTAAAATTGTCCATCTGAACAACTACATGGAATTCCTTTTGTATATTTTTTCTTAATATATACATGTTTCAATTTTGGTCTAATAATGGCAAGGAATATAATGTATTTTGCATCATCAACTATCATCATCACCAACGTTGTCATCATCATCATATATATTTTGGTTGAATTAGCAGCTCCAAAAGAATGAATGAATGAATGAATGAATGAATGAATGAATGAATGAATGAATATACACCCACCCCCCATTTAGTGCCTACCTCAATTAGTGTCCATTTACAAATATTCCAATAATAAATGTTTTTTCAAAAAATATTTTCCAATCAATGTGTGTCTGACAACAACATATACTGGTGTAGCTGTATGAGAGAACTTTATCCAAATGAGATGGAAGCAAAAAGCGATCTTCACAGTATGTCAGTTTGCTTAGCAACCATTTCATTTAATGACTTGGTCGTTGGAACAGAACTCGACTGTTAAATAAGGGAAGAAGTATGTATATGTTCAAGAATATACAGTACATTTATATATTTAATATAGATCTGTAGATTGGTCCTGTGCAGATGTATAAATGTATCAACATCAGTAAATGATTTTAAATGAATCCTGTGTGGATCCTGAAATCCATATTTCATTCCTATATCTAGTGACATTTGTCACATTCACACATTGGGACTTACGGATCTATCAAGGACAGTTGGAATAAAATCATGACCAATCCCTTCCACTTCCATTGTTGTATCCTTAGCCGAGACTGTATTTAGTGAGCTGGGCAAAGCAACAATGGAGCCTTCGGGATCTACTCCAACAATCTGTGAAGGAAGATAAACTGTTTAATGCCATTCATTTCTTCAGTCAATTATTTTTTATAATAATGTAGAAGTGGTAAGAAGTTAAGGAAGTTTTTACAAGGATAACTTTCATTGGAGGCAAATCACTGGAGTCTTATGAAACCTATACAGATAGTCCTCAACTTATGATTGCAACTGAGCTGAAAATTTTTTGCTGCTAAGCAAGATAGTTGTTCAGTAAATTTCCCCCATTTTACAACCTTTCTTGCCATAGTTAAATGAATCAATGCAGTTATGTTTGTAACACGGTTGTTAAGTGACTCTGGCTCCCTCACTGGCTTGCTTGTCAGAAGGTCACCTATGTTAATGATGGCGCAACTGGCCATTAGGAAACTAACCACTATTATCATTCCCAGAAATATCCCAGAAAATGCACCACCAGATTCGCTTCAAAAATAGCAACAGCTCCCAATGCCAGGTTGGAGACAGACTCTTAAGGAACCAAATAGCTGATCCAGGTCAATCTGGCTAAGCCAGATCCACGTACTTTGCAGGCAGGGCATTTCTCCTTCAACTTTCTGGCAACACCTGTGATAGTACCACCTGTTCCTGCTCCAGCCACAAACATATCAATTTTCCCTGTATTTAAGAAAAATAAAACAATCAAATAAAAAGCATGTAACTACAGTATATTGCAAGAGTTCACACTAATATATAAATTCAATCATTTAACCACTGTTAGCTGTAAGTGATTTACTCCAGTTTTCACGTACATCTATTTTTAATGACCCGCATCTATCTTTTATATCCAGTAGGTAGCAGCACTTGGCTGACTTTTGCTGATCTTGAAAAGTATGACAATATCTCTGCCACCCAGAGTGGTTTATTTTGTGAGATGGACAACTATATAAATTTGAAAAAAATAAATAAATCTGGGTAATACTAAGATAAAAGGTCACTAGAATCCTGGACTAAAAGCCAGGCTGGGAAGCAAACAAGAACAAGCTACAGTAATATCACAGAAGAATACAACGGGAGATCACTTTCATATTATTGCCAAAGATACATATACTGTGGTACTTTGGTACTCAACTGCTTTGAAATTCATTGAATATGGTACTCAACACATTTTGACACAAAACATTTGTCCCAATATTCATCTTTTATTTGATACTCAATGCACAACCTAGAACCTGTTGATGTTGTCTGCTTTGTGAGTCACTACATATTCCTTATGGGAAAAATGTATTTGGTAGTCATCATTTTTGGTACTCATCACATCTCCCATAACAAATTAAGGATGAGTACCAAGGTACCACTGTATATGGGAATGTCTGTGTAATGCTGAGATCAAGCTTAACTTGATGGAAGCTTTACATTTCATTGCCCTTCAGCCAAATCTTCTACAGAAGTCAGAATATTCTGCTGCTTCACACAGTGACAGTACAGTGATTCTTAATATATATTTGGGAACAACTTCTTTTTAACAATGTATGTTTACATTGCCTGTTACCAGGTAATAGAGGACGGTTAATATATTACTATTTATTTACTCCAAAAATAATTATTTAATTATTACTTGGAGTAATGTGGGCTTCAAATGAACAAGCAGAGTAAGAGGGTAATGAGTGCAGAGACACATGTGGAATTACATGCCTCATACATTTTATTGTAATAATCATAAACTATAGGTTGTACTAATGGTTACTACGTTCATATCCAAGTGAAATCCTGATATGGCAGAAGAAAATCAGAAGTGACAAATGGCAACTCACAATCAAGTTTTCTAATAAATTGAGTAGAAAATGTTTTCATTTTATTTAAAGCAAATGTGCACATTATATTGATCAAAGGATTATTAATCATACCATCACACTGCTCCAAGAGCTCTTCAGCTGTGGTATCATAGTGTGCCAATGGATTACTTGGATTTCGATACTATTATGGGAAAGGAACAAATACAAAAGAAAAACATCTGATGCTCAAATTGGTGATATCAAAATTGTAGGTTTGTAGATGATAGTCTGTACATGTGTCATATACTTCTAAAAGTAACGCAATAGAGAAGCATTGTTATTATGCAAGTATTCTTTCTTTATAAATAAATAAAGATTTTTCTGTGAAGTATTGTTTACTTGCGACTGAAGATATATTGAATGGTTACCCAGGCTCTAGTGAAATACAGTTAGAACAATGTGTTACATGCAATGTTGCCTTTGAAAATAAAGTGGGAAATCGTTCAGCTGAGACTCAACAGGTATTAGCCAGAGTAATGATGGTGTATTTTAATATTTATTGCCTGCTACATAAGTGTAATAAAATACCTAAAACAGCTCTGGCTGCAGACCAAAAAGCACCATTGGCCACCCTATCAACTTAGCCAAGAAACCAGCATGCCGCCTGGTTCCTCTTTTTCTGAAATGGTCACTTGCCAGAGCATAATCAACTGCAGCTTTCTTTCCAAACCCATCATCATAAAAAAGTTTCAGTTTAAATAATTGTTTCATCTCCTTGTTCTTTTACTTCTTAAAACTCTCTTTATTTTGTGCTAAACAGGTATAATATAGGGATTTGTGTTTAATCTGTATATACAATTAGTAAATGTTATGAACTTTGGGGTAAATATGATGACACACCACCCCTTGCTTCCTAGTAATCTGATGGAGAATATCTAAATGGTTTGCTCACACAGCACGAAAGATCCTTCCCTTCCTCCCTCCAATTAATAGATACACTTTTCTGTGTTGGCAGCACATGACACAGGATAAGTAAGTTGGCCATGCAGTAAACATTTCTTTAAAGCAGGGCTCTCCAACCTTGGCAACTTTATGATTTGTGGACTTCAATGCCTAGAATTCCTCAGCCAGCCATGCTGATACTAGAAACCTTTAAACCACTCAGATGCTGCAGAGGAGACTGGAAAACTATCACTTTCCTCCATACCTCCTTCCTTCCAGATGAAAATGGTAATTAGAAATCAATGTTTCTGTACTTAGGGTTGGGGCCACTGCAGGTCTGTTTGGTGTTGAAGGTTAGAAAATTTGCAGTTCTACACTAATTTTATGCTCAGAATCTCTTTATGCCCCTTCTTCCCTCCTTTCATAAGACCTCTGGAGAAGATTAGCTTTTTTCAAATTAATACTATATAGATAGTTTTGCATCTCAGGTTGAGTAAAGCAACTGGATGGAAAATAATTCAGAATATATTGATCAATTCTAAAGTAGGAATCTATACCTGATCCAAAATATGTGAATTTGGAATTTCATTTTTCAGTTTCCAAGCAACACGAACATTGGATTCTGGATCATCAAACTTGGTGCAGGGAGTTCTTATTATTTCAGCCCCAAGTGCTCTCAGAACATCTACCTAGAAGGATGATATAGAAACCAGAAATTAAATTAATTGTCTGCACTGTATTAGTTAATATAAATTGAGATAAATATATAAATGATTTATATAAATAAACGAAGTAGTCCATCTCACAAAATATTTATTTATTCAATTTTGATACTATCCAAATCCAACTGACTCAAGGTGACTCAGAAAAAAAAATAAGAAGTAAATTAAAAACAACTGGAACATACAGTATTATTTAATAATACAACTGGCTTAGCTGTGGCCATTAAAAACCAGAAAATCAACATTTTTGCTAGCTTATTTTTTATTTGATATGAATTAAGACTCACTAGACTTGGTGGCGTATTTCCCAAGGAAGAGTATACAGGAAAACAGTTGCATATCTGTCCGCACAAAGGAATATGTACATAGTTTTGCTTCCATGATTGATTTTTTAAAACCCCCACTAATATGCACATTTCATTGCTGATAGTGTAAAATTGTGAGCTCTGAGGAGCACAAAAGGTTGTCTGATATATATGCCATGCACATGCATAACTAAGTTGACAATTCTTCTTTCACAAAAGCTGGGACAAAACTAAGCACATTATTAAAATTAAGACTTTATAGTTTCTTGTCACTGTTTCACTTTTACATGTTTTAAGACAAACCCCATAATTCCTATCAAACTATTATTTACCTCTAGTCATTCATTTATGGATTCTTATTAGCTATACAAATGATCCCCAACTAATAGGTATTTCCAAACCACATTATTTTCATTCCCCAATCTCTGACAAAGCAAACTGAAGTCAACCTGTGATCTTTACATCTGCTGCCTTTGGAATTCTGAAAAAATGCAGGCAACACCATAAGCCAATCAATGCTCATTTCCAGGGCAAAGTTCATTAACCAGATATGATCTAACTTCTTTGAGCTACAACACATCCCAGAGCCCTCAACCCCCTTCACCTCTCCTCACTCCCCATGGAAATAAAGAAAATAAATTGCTCTTATGTAATTGCTGTAGCTTCCCACAAGAAGAATGATGAAAATTCTGTGTTTTGTGAGGTTAACAAATTATCCCCACTTCACGAACTCGTTGCCCAGGAGACAGGCTTTGTGCTAATGGCAGAAAAGTGAAGAAAAGAAAAATGACTAAATTATGTTTATGTTTCTGCTGAGCCACTGAGTTTTCTCACCTTTTCCATGCTCATTTTCTCTGGCATGACAATGACACAGCGATAATCCTTCATTGCAGCTACGAGAGCCAGTCCAATTCCTGGTGGTGAAAAGAATAAGAAATAAGGCAAGTAGAAATGATAGCTACAGGTCAATTTAAACTCCATGTGCTCTTTCTCTTCCATTTTCCAAATGGAGCAGCTCTCAGATTTTCACTTTAAAAAAATGGGGGAGAATGAATGTTCCTGCATATTCAATTAAAGGTAATGGAATAGCAGAATAACAGAGCTGGAAGGAACCTTGGAGGCCTTCTAGTCCAATGCGCTGTTCATCTTAAAAACCTCCAGATCTCTTCTTAAAAATCTCCAAATCTTTAATATTTTTAGATAAAAATGAGTAGCAATAGCACTTGGACTTATATACCGCTCCACAGTGCTTTACAGACCTCTCTAAGCGGTTTACAGAGTCAGAATATTGCCCTCAACAATCTCGGTCTTCATTTTACTGACCTCAGAAGGATGGAAGGCTGAGGTTGTATATGAGATATTGCAATTCATAAAGCAATTTATCTACTGATAAATACACTAGGTTCTGATGCAAATGAAATTGGAATAGCTTGCAGTAGCTATCATAATAATCTTCCTGAGTCCTAGCTTTAAATGATGGAAAGATCTGTCACACTGAGTTTTCTAAAAGGATGCAGCATCTTTTCTTCAGCTGTTTTTCCCATATATGCTAAAATAAAAAGGATAAAGAAGAAGATTGGTTGGGTTTCCTGCAGGATAGAAAACACACTGTACTAATTTGTTTTTTTAGGTTAAAAATGTGCAAATGTTAAGCTCATTCTCTGACACTATGTAGCTGTATTTCAATACTGCAGGGAATGGGTGATAAGGAAGCAACATTTAAAGATTTAACTGTAGCTGTTCGTGCAAGGGGTGAAAGTAACAAACCTACAAAATTACTATGAGAAATAACTTTCTTGCAATTTGTAGTTTCTTTGTCATGCACTTCAAAGCATTTATAAAAAATAGCTCTTATATTTGTAGTCTGAGTATGCTATGAGTATTTCCCAGTTGGTAGAATGCAGGAAACAGTATGGTGACATGTAAGGTGATATTTAATTTAAAGATGCTAGCTTGGATAAAACAATATGATAATGCATTGACCTTTGGTTGCATTTATGACATTAAGCACTAGTATTGGAAATCATGTTAGACTCACAATTCCTGTTCAAAGAATAGTGGGCAGCTGTGGTCAAAGTACTCTTTGCCCAGCTTCATCTGGTGCCTCAGTTGCATCAGTTCCTGGACTGAGAAGTCTTTCAAACAGTCACTCATGCCCTACATATAGCTGACCTAGAAGACCATGTAGAAGCTACAGCTGTTCCAGAATACAGCAGCATGGGCAGTATTAGGCCTGCCTTCATGTATCCATGTAATATCACTGCTCCATAAACTACAGTGTGACCTTCTGGGTACAATCCAAGGTGCTGCTTATCACCTATAAAGCCCTTCATGTGATAGGGTCAGGTTATTTGAGGGAGCATCTATCTTCATGGTTTCTGCTGATCTAATAAGATCAGGCAGAGATGGCAGGTCTTGTCAGTCAAACAATGCCACCAATCAGGACCCAGAAAGTGTGTCTTCTATCATGGCATCTGCCTTCAGTAATAATGTGACTCCTATACTAATGATGTCCTATAGCTCTTGAAAATGGGGCTCTTAGTCTCTTATATAGACAATGATTTATTGTCTCCTGGAATCTGAAGGATTTGTAATAAATGTTAGATTATATGATATGAAAGGATGATGTATTTGATTAATGTATTGAAGTTCAAGGTAATTATTTTTTGAAGTTGAAAATGAAGACAATCTGCAAATTATATAAATAGCAAAATGAACTAGGCGAATGAAGTTGAATGCCTTGGAAGATTGCTTACTAAGTTTTTAAAAATGGATGGAGAAATTGAAATCCTGAGACAAAGATACTGAATGTTGTGGTCCTGTTGCAAAAAATATTTGTAAAATGGCTGCATATAAAAGCAAGTTTTTATCCTTACTTTGTTACACAGAAATGTGTTTTATGCATGTTAGTAGCATAAAAGTTGTGCACAGTGAGAATGGGATTATTTAAAAATGTGTGACAAACCAAGAAAAAATACTGAAGATTAAGAAGGATTGGGTGATGAAAAATGTGGACCAAGTACAAGAAAAGCGCATTGAAGCAGCACTTTATAGAAAGAATGAATGAGGATCAAATTACAAAATAAAATATATGAAGGAAGAGTGATCAGGTCAAGAATAAAAGAAAGACAGGGAAAGTCATGGCTGACTGAAGCTAATGAGATTCCCCAAAAGTTCAAAGGGAAAAAAGAAAGTGTATGGTGTTTAGATGGCTTCAACGATAGAAATTTATGGAAATTTATAGTGAACAGTATTACTTTTTTCTGCACTTTCCATCATGTTAACTTTCCCTAAAAGGGAACTGTGTAATAAGTATATATAATGTACATATGTAAGCTAATCAGCTCCTCAGCCTTGGGCACTTTAGATATGTTAGCACTGTAACTCCCAAAACTGCCAAGCAATATTATGAATCCTAAATATCTGAAAAATGCCAAGCTGTGGAATGGATAGGAACTTTTTTTGACACTGAGGCTAGTTTTAAAAAAAACTATTCTACCTTATTCGTATTTTATACCTGTATTTCCTGATGTAGGTTCAATGAGCGTATCTCCTGGTTTTATGATACCAGCTTTTTCTGCATCCTCTATCATCCTTAAAGTGATTCGATCTTTTACACTCCCTCCAGCATTGAAGTATTCACACTTGGCCACTAGAATTTCAGAACAAGAACAAATTTTCATCTCTATTATTCTTGCCAAAATTCCCCCAAAAACAATTCTAATATTGGGGAAATGATTTTAAAGATAGAAACACCAAAAACTCCACAGATCATAATGTGATTAGCAGATCCCAAGATGGATAAATTTGCTAATTATTGAGGAGACTCTGTGGCAGACTACCAAACACATGATAACGAAGCTCATACAGAGAAAGTAAATATCAGAGGTCACAAATGAGCCTTAAATAACACTCAGAAAATAAAGAATAATATTTGTGCAATGCTTGTGTTTTTTTCCTGACAACCCAAGTTTTGATCTGGGATTATAAGTGAATAGCTTTTCCCCTCTTCCATCTCAATACACTGTTCTTGTTTGTTTTTCTCCTCCTTAAGATCTCGCTTGAATTTTAAAAAGATCCATAGGTGGGTTTTTTTAGGGAAAAAGAATTAGCCATCTCCATTGGCTATTCTTCATATATTTCTCCTCTGGGGGATCCTGTGCTTGAAAGACAGAAGTGTATTCAGTTGTCTGAGCTATCTATCATTAGACAGGGCTTCCCTAGAGAGAGTAATCAGACCAGGAAGACATGTTAAAATTCTATTGCAGACAAAATTCCAAAATTACAGTGGCCAAATTTTTAACTACAGCTATAAAAAAACAAGTTTGTGACTAACACATCATTATGTTTTAAATTTAAATGTTATATTTATCTGTTTTATCTGTTAAACTGTTTTATCTACTGCCAAATTTTAGATTTTATCTGCACCTTATTATTTGAGTCTTTTGGCCAGAAACAAAAATAAATATACAGAGTTATAGTTATTGTTAGTTATTGTTGTTGTTATTCCTTAATGAGGGTTTAAAGAGATGTTGTTTCTGATCAACTTCAGGATTAAAAACGAATGTCCAATGAAAAAAAGACTTTCATTTTGCACTGTCATACTGTTTGCAGACTTCATTGCAACTTTAATGTGTATGTTTGGTTGTCTGATAAACTGGGATGTTGATTTCTTTCTGTGAAAAATATTATTTTGTTTTCTCCATAAGACAAATAGCATTGAAGTAGGAGAGAAATAATAGGAGGAAAGTATTAAACATCTTGTATCTTTCAGCACCCCTCTGAGTAAAAATCAATTTATCAGGCAGTTGAACTGGGGCTGACCTGCATAATGTATAGTTTGGTTCCAAATTACATAGATTTACTATGTAACTTATATGAAAGAGATATTTCAAATTAATGAGTT
>JAOYMU010000274.1:47341174-47355895 GCA_025802295.1 Psammodynastes pulverulentus
TTTTTCTCTTATTTGTATCCATTTTATATATTCATAATTATGTTTATACTTATATGTATATCCAATGTATGTATGCTGGACAAAACAAACAAACAAACAAACAAACAAACTTCCACTGTGGGATTGGCTTTCAACAGCAGCTTTCATGACTTACATAGTTGACCAGATTTTTGGGATTTTCCTTTCCTCCTCCCCTTCCCCTTCCCCTTCCCCTTCCCTTTCTCTTTCCCTTCCCCTTCCCCTTCCCCTTTCCCTTCCCCTTCCCTTCTTCCTCTCCCTTCTCCTTTTCCCCTGTCCTCCCCTCCTCCTCCCATCCCCTCTTTTTTTTTTTTAAAAAAAAAACCTTTTTCCTGATGTGCTTTTAATTACACTTCTGCATTCTGGAGTGGTATAATCTCATGAACTATTATTTTTGCTCAATTAAAAAAAAAACACAAGCTAAAGGCACAGAATCTAGGAAGAAACTAGAATTTTCCAACGATAGCTTTTGCCCTTCTAGAA
Source organism: Psammodynastes pulverulentus (assembly GCA_025802295.1). Lineage (NCBI taxonomy): Eukaryota > Metazoa > Chordata > Lepidosauria > Squamata > Psammodynastidae > Psammodynastes > Psammodynastes pulverulentus. Next base: position 47,341,676 of record JAOYMU010000274.1, read on the forward strand.
ACACATGAAATAGATTTTTTTTTCATTTTTGTCTGGAGATTTACTATGACCACCGCCAAAACTTTATTGGGTAAAAACTACTTAGCAGATGACCAGACTACTCCATTATTTACAGTAGATAACACCAGTTTGATGTTACCTCTCAGAGGATAACAATGAATGGTAACTTTTCAGAAACTCTATGGACCCAAGTGACTTTAGAATAAATGTGGTTTATATATATATAACTTAGATTGATTTCTAGGGTTCAGGAACTACCAGCTGGTTTGTTAAGCTTACCTTTCAGTAGAATGGGAATTTGAAGGCAGCCAATTTATGGACAGCAACATAATGCATATACTGAAAGCATGACTATATTTTTACCCATTTCCAAGGAAATCTCAATGTACTGGTAATCTTTACAGCCCTATTATATGAATGAACCTTGTTGCTTTTGATTTTTTTGAACTTTATTGAGGTTAGCCAAGGTCAACTTGGTTCACCTTTTGTTGCTCTCTGACCAAGATTGGAATAACAAGTAGGACTTGCTGATGTGGCAGCACCTTATTTATTTATTTATTTATTTATTTATTTATTTATTTATTTATTTAGTCAAGCATGTATAAGGTAACAAGTATAGGTATGAACATAAACATGAACAAAGGAAGTAAATACATATAAATGGGGACAGTAAGACAGGGATGGTAATCATACTGGTGCACTTATGCATGCCCCCTTTAAGGACCTCTTAAGAATGGGGTGAGGTCCATAGTACACAGTTTGAGATTGAAGCTGTGAGGATTTGAGGCTGTAACAACGGAGTCGGGTAGAGCATTCCAGGCATTGACCACTCTATTGCTGAAGTCTTATTTTCTGCAATCGAGTTTGAAGCGGTTTACCTTGAGTTTGTATCGTTTGCCCGTGTATTATTGTGGTTGAAGCTGAAGAAGTCATTGACAGGCAAGACATTGTAGCAGACAATTTTATGTACTATGTTTAGATTGGCAGCAGGCGGCACAGTTCCAGATTGTCCAAGCCCAAAATTTCAAGCCTGGAAGCATAGGTAATTCTATTGTGAGTAGAGGAGTGGAGTACTATTCTTGAGAAATACCTCTGAACCCGCTCAATCATGTTAATGTCCAATATACAGTGTGGGTTCCAGGCGGATGAGCTGTACTCAAGAATTGGTCTGGCAAAGGTTCTGTATGCCCTAGTTAGCAATTCAATGTTACCAGAGAAGAAGCTTCGCAAAATTAGGTTAACAACTCTTAATGCCTTTTTGGCAATGCTGTTACAGTGAGCACTAGGGCTTTGAGATGAGCACTCCTAGATCCTTGACAGAGTGAGGGTCATCTACGAGATCATTTTTACCCAACCTGTATTTGGTGTTCCGGTTTTTATTGCCAATGTGTAGGACAGAGCATTTATTAGTTGAAATTTGGAGTTGCCAATTACGTGACCATTCTGACACATAGTGAAGGTTGCTTTGTAAGACAGCAGCATTGTCAGTGGTGTTAAATAATTTTATGTCATCGGCGAAGAGAATGCAGCTGCTTTTAATATGATTGCATAGGTCATTAATTTAAAGCAGAAAGAGTGTGGGTCCTAAAATGCTGCCTTGGGGGACATCCCTGTTAACTGGTGCCGGATTTGATAGGGCCCTCCCTACTTTGACTATTTGTTGCCTTTTTGACAGGAACACGGCTATCCACTTGTGTAGGGATCTGGAGATGCCGTAAGTAGTTTGTCATTCACCACTGAATCAAAGGCTTTGTAGAAGTATATGTAAATTGTGCTCCAAATGTTTCTGCAGTGTAGGAGTTGCAGATTACAGGACAAATTTTTCCTGAAACCAAATTGCTTGTTAGAAAGCAGGATGTTTGTTTCTAAGTAGAGGGTGATGGATTGGTTTATTATTGATTCCATGGCTTTACAGATGATGCAACACAGTGAGATTGGTCTGTAATTTTCTACCAGATTAGGGTCTCCCTTTTTAAAAATAGGTATGACTGTGGTTAATGACCATAAATTGGGCAAGGAGCTGGTTCTGAAAGATACCTGATAGATTGTGCATAGAGGCTCAGCTAGGGCTGTGGCAAGCTTTTTCAAGAAGTAGGCACATAATCCATCAGGGCTAATAGATAAACATGGCTTTAGGTTATGTAGTGCCATTTCAACATTATCTACTGTAAAATCAGTATGTAGTAAATCATTACAATTTGATATGGTACGACTAGGAAATGTGTAATTTGTTTTTGGTTTTTTGCTTTAAGGGTTTTTTTTTTGTATGTATATGTCACCAAGAAAGATAAAAGGATGCAAGCAGGAAGCTGCTTACGTTAGTAGTGCAATTAACTTGTTCATATGACCAAGGCTGTAATCAGGGGCTCTATAACATAGCAAGAAATGAACTGTGGTATTTAAGGACAGTTCACAGACAGTGGTCTCAGGAAGAGCAAGCTCCTGTGTAACATTAATCTTTTTCAGACCTAGGGACTTTTTATAGAAGATAACAATACCATCCCCTCTACAGTTTTCACGGTCAGATCGGAAAACGTGATAGTCACTTACTGTAATAAAGGAGTCTGGAAAGGATACATTCAACCACATCTCGCAGACAAAAATAAGATCAAATAGGGCTGCATTTAGAAGCAGGAGGAATTTGGACATTTGTTTGCAGGGCTTCTTGCGTTAATTTGCTTGCATTTTAGGCCTATAGAAGTGGACCTGGAAGAAGTTGGGGGCATGCATGCCTAGTTTAAGTTGTATGGGGGGGCAGTTGTTGGGATACAGGCCACTGGTCTTGCGTTTAATACAGTCAGCACAGTAGTTTATGTACAGGTCAGTCTTTCCTTGGTCCTGGAATCTTTTGAGCTGTGAAGCTGTGTACAGTGAAGCTCGCGGGTGCAGGCAAGTTGTAGTATGGATAGGCCAGGTCATGAACAAAGTTTCTTATGATTTGCACAGCTTTTGGCGAGTGAGTTTATTGTGGAGATGAATTTGCATTTGCTAGTTTCACTCTTGCAAACGACTCTGCAGAAGCGTGGGGCCACCGAGCCATCGCTGTTCTTGAACACAGGGCCATTGCAAGAAACATAGATCATTTCATTTTAATTTTTCTTCTAGGGATGCTAATCGTGCTTCTAGGGTGTTCAAGTAGAACAATAAATTTGTCCAGTCTGGGCTTGCATGATGGGCAGAATAGTGGAAATACAAACTGGGAGGTTTTAAGTGAAGCTGGAAGCAGGAACTGGGCTATGCCTTTGTTGACCCCAAGCACTTGTGATGAGCATACGTGTCGCATAGGGAGCACTTCATGGTATGCTTCTGTACAGATGAAACACATGCAGGAGTCATATGGTTCATCCATAGCAACCTCCTTCTTTTTGGATGGGGGTTTAGCAGTAGAGTGTTTGCCTGGCATGGTAGGTTTGCTGTGGGGGCACTGGTGTGGTTGGTGGGGAAGGATTTTTTTTTTCTTGTCTGTGGCTGAAGCCTCTCAGGTCTCTTTCTCTACTTTCCTCTCAGGCCTCTTTCTCTACCTTCCCTCTCAGACCTCTTGGCTTGTAAAATGTAGCTAAAAACAAATTGGTAGCCTCACTATATGTGCTTGTGTAAAAAGTCAGATATGGATTAGAAATGGGTCAAAAAGGAATTAAAAGTGTAAAAGAAAAATGAAAAACCTGTTTACTTATGGAAGAGTTCATTACAGCCATTGCTGCCTGTCCACAATCTTGGAAAAAAAGAAACCATATTATACAACTTCAAAATTTAGGTAAATTTTGCTTATCATTGTTATTTTTCAGTTTGTTTTTGTAGCTTCACCAGGCTTTTAACAAAAGGCTTTTAACAAAAGGTGTAGTCAACAAATTGATGCCCCTTGATGTCCCACAGAGTTAATGAGTCCCTTAGATTTGCATTAGTGCAAATATGGTTTGGGTGAATCAGTGGCAAGAAAGCTGGCATGTAAGATGTAGAATAAGATAAATCTTTCTTTCAGGACAAAACTGTGCCTATTTCCTTGGAAATAAATGTTAATGGACATAGTTATAATTGTAACTTAGTGCTGCTTCAAGAACATTTACAGTTTAGGCAAACAGTAGATCAGGATAAACTTAAGTAACATGTCCTGTTTGCACGATCTTTGAAAACCCATTTCAATGCAGAGCTTTATGAACCAAAGCACAGAGCTACATATAATTCCCTTCTCCATCACATGAAACTTTTATGAGTATATTTTGCAGTTTCCTAGCAGACAACTTGTTATCAACAAGTTCATGTTCCATTGCCCATGCAGAGTTGGTGGGACAGTGATTAATTTTGTACTCATACCACTACAGCTCTTATTAGCCATATCAGAGCATGTTCTCTCATTGAAAGTTGGCAGTGACCTTGATGGTCATCTAGTCCAACCTCTGCTCTGTGTAGGATCACCTGAACATCTTTGATATCTAGTCTCAGTCTTCACTAGTGAGTTGATAATTTATAGTCAGGAAGCTTATACAATATCTATGGAGATTCTCAATCGTCCAGGTCATAGTTGTTCCAAAGGTGCTTTTCAAATGGCAACTGGACTTCCTTTGTTTTTTTCATTGAAGAAAATTTGCAGATTGCAGGAACCATTTGTGTTTCAATTTGAGATGCAGACAACACAGACTCATCCCCAACAGCCTGTGCCTATGTTCAACAGTGAAAGCACACAGGGCAGAAAATATCTTGCAAAAAGCTCCGCTCCAGCTTTTCAATGAAAGAATAAGACAAATTAATTTTACAATTAAGGTTTTGAAAAAGAGAGTGGAATGCAAACTCCAAAGCTGAAATTACTTCTACCAAAAGAAGTATTGGAGGAGGTCACAGAATTTACAAAGAAGACACAACTAGCACAACACAGCAAGAGGAAAGAATGACAGAAAGGCAAGTTTTCTAATATAGTACTTTCCCCACATGAAGTCAATTGCTTTCTCAGAGAGAATAAATAAATAATATATTGTTGATATCTAATGGAAGAAAAATATAATCAAGTTGGCTTTTTTTAAAAGTAAACATACCTAAAGCACCTTTTCAAAAGCATACCTACATAAAGCACCTTTTCAAAAGCATGCCTACATAAAGCACCTTTTCAAAAGTAATCAGTTAACAGCAAAGCAAAGAGATTGAATTGCATGGTCAATCAGCAGAAAATGTAAGGCTATTTCACAGAAATAATCTTCAGATAAGTTTATGGATAATTTAAGGTACTGATTTTTTTCAAGAGTAATAAGCTGTCATTGCTATAACTCCTGCACTATGTTAAATGCTTATCTTAAAGTCTCCTTTTCAAATTCATCAGTAAACAGTAGTCAGATATAAATGCCAAGTCTGCACATACGTTATGAAATCTGCTAAAGAGTAAAGAAATGTAATGAGCCATTAACTGCAGAAATGCTCACCTTCCCACCAGCTTGCTTGTTATGATTGCCTGAAAGCCCTTTCTGCTCACTTATATCCAAGCTTTACGATTCCAGAAACCAATAAACTACCTTGGAGCAAGGCACGTGGGACAGCAGTTGGTTCTCTTGACCCTTCAACTTTTTAGGTTGTTTTTTCAGACTTCAAGTACAATCACTTTCAAAAAGGCAAAAGTCCTGCTGTAAGGGGGGACATGGATTTATCTGTTTAATTGTGGCACTTCGTTAAAACTATCTTAATTGGGTTCAAATAAAAAGGCAGAGTTCAAGGGATGGTTTTTTATAGACGGTTCTGAGTTTTGGTGAGGAACAACTCATTATATATCTTTTCACACATGAATGGTACCTTCCTTCTGCTAAATCTGGAGGGTTTTTTGAAATCATTTTGCTAATATTCCAATCATAACAAGTTAATATATTTATAAATGATGGTTTAATTTCTCACAGATTCATACAGGGGTCCTTTAGATTATAGTTTGAGAGGTGAGGAAATACCTTTTTCTATCTTATAATAGAAATATATTCTATGAAATAATCTCACTTCCATTTTCTACAAATGGTATACAAAGAAAAGTATACAATAAGTTTTCAAAATGTTGACCTTGTTAAACATTGTTTCTCAGATGCAGCCACAAACCACTTGGCAAATAGGTGTGTCTGAAGAAAGTAATCCATTTTGGAACTGTGTCACCAGAAGTTCAGAATTATTGTGTCACACCCATCAACAAAGTGATTTGGTGAGTGGAAAATGAACATGTCACTATAAATATGAGAGAAATAAGTACAAGCTGAGGGCAGACAATATCAAGCTGACAAGGAATAGCCAACACTCCAGAAAATAGGCTTAAGATACAGAAGGATCTTGACAGACTTGAATACTGGGTCCTATCCATCAAAATGAAATTCAGTGGTGAGAAAAGTGAGGTCCTACATTTAAGCAAGAAAAACAAAATGCACAGGTATAGAATATGTGGAACTTGGCTTAATAGTAGTAACTGTGAGAAGGATCTTGGATCCTAGTGGACAATCACTTAAATATGAGCCAGCAGTTTGCTGCAGCTGCCAAAAAAGCCAACACAATCCTAGGCTTCATTAACAGAAGAATAGAATCAAGATCATGTGAAGTGTTAGTACCATTTTATAATGCCTTGGTAAGACCAGGCTTGGAATATTGCATCTAGTTTTGGTCACCACAATATAAAAAGATGTTGAGATTCTAGAACAGGGGTGTCAAACTCAAGGCCTGGGGCCTGGATCCAGCCCGTGGGGTGCTTAGATCTGGCCCGCAGGGCTGCCCTGGAAACAGTGAAGGACCGGCTGTTCTGACCCAAGCCTTGTTCAAATTAGCAGCACACGGTGTGGAAAAACAAAGCTTTTTAATACGGAGCTGGAAATTCCTTGCATTTCCAGCCAAGACTCACTTAGTTCTAATTGTCCAAGATAAGTGTAAGGTTGTGAAAGGCTGCCAAGAACCGAAGCCCCAATTACTGAAAGCTATTAGCCAACATGAATTTCCAGAAACACCAACCATAATTCGTAGAGCTACAAGGAATCTGCGTCCAAAGAACGTCTTTGCTTCCTGCAAAGAATGCAACCCTGAGGGCTGGTTTTTATCCCCTAGGGGAGGAGCCATCACCTCCCAGCCTTACTCCCGAGTTGCCCTTGCTTCTTCAGCTGCTCTCTCCTTTGAGCAGCCCTGCGCACACACGCACTGGGCACAGGCTCCCCGGAATCCTCTGCATCACTGCTGCCAGACTCCAATGGCAGCACCCCACTCTCCGATTGTCCAGGATCCTTGTCCAAGACCTGTCCAGGGTCCTCGCTGTCAGAGACCTCTGCTGTCCGCACCTGCTGCTGGCAAACCACAACAAATTCAAACAATGGGTTCATACTGACCAGAAAATGCTGGAAACAAATGTTCTCACTGTTGACAGCAAATTGTGGAAACTGACTGGCCACCACTTCATTTCAAAACATCAAAGCAAATATTTAAAGTTTTGAAAGCCTGCCTAAAAGAAACCGAACTGATTGTACTGATGGATTTTGCAGACTCATTTGTTGTCCAAGATGCTGTTCAAGGCTTTCACTGGGAGAATTTGCAAGCCACAGTACATCCATTCATTGCTTATTACGTCGATAAAGCATAAGCATAATTCCTAGAATTCCGAAGTTCAGAGCTGGCTGGGGAATTCTGGGAGTTGAAGTCCATAAATCTTAAAGTTGACCAAAGTTGGACACCCCTGACCTATTGCATTGTTTCTTTATCAAGTGATGATAAAGTGATTTATAAGTGATGAACGGATGCACTGTGGCTTGCGAATTCTCCCAGTAAAAGCCTTGAGCAGCATATTGGACAACAAATCCCTCATAGCAGCCTACTGGCCAGATAGTGAGTATGGGTAATTAAGAACTGCTCATCTGCTAACACTAGAGGGCATTATGGTCATTTAGAGGGGAAAAAGATACAGATTGGACTGATAGAAAAGGCAGAAGAGTTCTATAAGAAACATTTCAAAAATGAAGAAGAGGTGGAGATAGAGGAAAGAGAGAGAGCAGAAGAAAAAGAGAGGAGACAACAGGACATGGAAGAAAAAATATCGCAAGGCAAAGAAAGAGAAGATGGAGGTGGAGAAAGATCAGAGAATTATGAGAGAGACTACAGAGAAACAAAAGAGATCATATCAACAAGAAGCATGAAACCCTAGGCATAAATAAGAAAATGCAGGAAGAATGCAAGGTCCTAATGATGAATATAACTGGATTAAGCTCTCCAATAAAAAGAAGGAAAATTTTCAATAGATTAAAAGGCCAAGAGGTTGATATAATAGCGCTTCAAGAAGTTCATATAAAGGAAAAACATTTGCGTGACTATCCAAAATTAGGAAATATTTTTGTATCGTTGGTCCAACAAAAAAAAGTGCAGTATTATATGTTAATGAGAAAATCCCAGCCAAACAAATTTATAAAGACAAAAAAGGAAAAACCCTGATGGTAGAGATAGAAATAAACAAAAAAAAAAACAACCCTTAGTAGAAATATATGTCCAAATGAGCAACAGAAACAGTTCTTCAGGAAACTATGTAACATAATTCATATTCATAGAATATGAAGAGATCTGTATATTGGGGGACTTCAATGCAATTCTTGATAAAAACTTAGATTATAAAAACAATGGTAAAAAGAAGGTAAGAAGAAGAACTTTACCAAAGAGTTTTCTCAAATTGACTGAAGAATTAAACATTAGAGATGTATGGAGGGAAAGAAATCAAAACAAAAAGGGATATACTTATTACTCAAATAGGCACTGTTCATGGTCCAGAATAGACATGGTATGGATGTCAAAAGAAATTAGTTTAGAAATAAGTGAAGTGGAAATAGAGACAAACAAATGGGCTGATCATAACCTGACAAAATTTAATTGGAAATGCCCCCCAAAAAATTCCAAGATGGACACTACAGAGATCAATATTGAAAGAGGAAGATTTTAAGATGATGGAGAAAGAGCTGAATTTTTTCTTTAGAGAAAATAAAGAGGGAGATACATCCCTGAAAAACCAGTGGGATGCAGCTAAAGCCATTATGAGGGGGGTAGCCATAGCATACATGGCAAAGAAAAACAAAGAAAAAAAACAAAAGAGGAAGAACCTGGAAGAGGAGGTTAAAAGATTGGAAACAGAGTTCCAAAAGAAACCCCAATTGAAATCTTTAAGACAACAAATGAATTTAACAAAGCATAAGCTGAACATTTTGGGAAAGGAAAAATTAGCACAACAATTAAAAAGAATGAAATAGAATTTTTTTGAAAATGTGAATAAACCGGGAAAATGGCTAACATACAAATTGAGGAAACAGGAAGAAAAAAGAACAATCACTAAAGTGCAAAACGAGCAAGGAAAGATGTGTTAACAGGAAGAAGAAAAAAGAAAAACAATTCAGGAATTCTATGAGAAATTATATAAGAAGGAGAACAGTGCTCTGGAAGGAGAAGTGATACAATATTTAAAGAAGGCAGACCTACCTAAAGTGTCAGAAGAAATTAAAGATATGTTAAATGAAAAAATAAAGCTATCAGAAGTAACTGGAGCAATAAAGAGACAAAAAATAAATAAGGCACCAGGACTAGACGGACTCCCATCTGAAATATATAAGGACCAATCAGACCTTTTAGGACAAGTATTACTGGAGATATTTAATGCCCTCTTGGAAGAGGCAAAGATTCTGCAATCATGGAAGGAAGCCTCGATTACATAAATTCCAAAAGAAAATACAGACCACTCTCTCATTCAAAATTATAGACCAATATCTCTTCTAAATTCGGACTACAAGATTTTTACCTCAATAATAGCTGAAAGATTTAAAAAAAAATTAAATGAACTCATACATCCAGATCAAAATGGCTTTCTACCAAATAGGAAAATTAAAAATAATATAAGAATAATATTGGACACTCTAGAATTTTATGAAAAGTGTAGCAGAGAACAAGTAGCATTATTGTTTTTAGATGCCCCAAAAGCATTTGATAATGTAATCCAGGACTATATGATAGTACAACTAAAGGAGATGCATTTTGGGGATAAATTCATAAATACGGTACAATAAAGGCAATATACTCAACACAAGAAACCAAGATTATAATAAATGGAGAAATGACAGAAAATTTTAACATCCAAAAAGGAACACATCAAAGTTGTCTATTATCATCATTGTTGTTTATATTGATACTTGAAGTTTTGGCAAGAATAATTAGAAAAGAAACATAAATTAAAGGATTAGAAATTAGAAAAGTGACATTTAAGTTACAAGCATTTGCAGATGATCTAGTTTTTATATTGGAAGAACCAGATAGATCAAGCCCAAAATTGATAGAGATCTTAGAGGAGTATGGTCGATTCGCTGGATTAAAAATTAACAGAGAAAAAACAAAAGTGCTAGGTAAGAACATGACAGACAAACAAAAAGGAAAATTAGCTAGTATAACAGGTATCCAGATTGTAAAAAAAATGAAATTTTTAGGAATCATTATTTCAGCAAGGTGTATAACAATTAAAGATGACAATTATGGCAAACTGATGAAACAAATAAAAGATGACATAGAGAGATGGAAAAATCTGAGATTATCCCTATTAGGTAGAATAGCAGCGATAAAAATGAACATCTTGCCAAAAATGCTCTTCTTATTTCAAAACCTACCTGTAAATCTTGACAAGAAATTTTTTGGAAATCTGAACAAATTAACATCCAATTTCATCTGGCAAGGGAAGAAACCTAGAATTAAGTTAAAATTACTACAGGACGCCAAGGAAAGAGGAGGGATGGGTCTACCGGATAGGGAAACATATCATCAGGCAGCAGGGTCTCTTCCCGGTCCAGTCCCTGGGGTTTTAGCTGAGGGGGTTTTAGTATTAGGGTCTTTTAAATTTTAAATTTTAGATGGTAATTTTAATGGTTGGTTTTTAGGAATTTTAAACTTTAATTTGTATTTTATTTAACTTGTTTACTGTTGATTTTTATTGTTGTTACCCGCCCCGAGTCCTCCGTGGAGATGGGGCAGGCTATAAATATGAAAATAAATAAATAAATAAAATAAAAAAACTGATGGGCGCCTCAACCGGCTCCTCCCCCACCTTCTCTCTCTCCTCTAAAGTTGCTCTGACAGTTTTGCCATTTTAAAGGAAGATGTTGGTGAGACAGATTTCCATTTTTCTTTAAACAATGTCAGGCCAAAACCTTATCCTTTCATTTGTGTGTCAAGGTGGCAGCCAACTGATTGGCACTTGTCAATCTTTTGAACAAAGTATTCCGACGGCTTTAAGGCGTGCAGGGAAGGGGGAATTTGGCCTTCATCTGCACTTGAAATGCTCCATCATCTCATCTCATGTCAAAGGTGTGAACACTGGTATAAATTCAGATGGATCCTCACATCCTAACGTGACCCTCAGAATCTCACGGAGGTCTGACTTGACTTTGAGCTGACTTTGATCAGCCTCCTGGCTGGGGATTTTGGAAACTGTCCTCCAACACATCAGGAAGACCCAGAATTAGGAAGGCCGTTCTCCATTCAGCCCCCTCCCCCGAGGGCAGTGGGGGGGTGAAGAAAGCCTGGCAGGGCTGAGCAGAAAGCTGGCATCAGGAATAGGATGAGAAACAGGGAGAGGACGGTTGAGGAGAAAGGTGGTTGGGTTGACTTATTCAATAATGCAAGCCAGCTTCGGGTCAGTGTCTTTCTCTCTTTTTTCCTTTCTGGCACATAAAACATCACCAAGGACTATGGATGAGAAGTGTGTTTTAGGCTGGCCTTTACATTATCCAAAGTGGGTTTAAGCTTTGCACTCCAAAACAACCCTCTGTTTTTCTTCTTCTTGCCTTCAAGTTGCTGCCGTACCCAGTGCAAGTGGGGCTTACAATGAGCCTGGCCTCCCACCGGCCCTTCACACCCAGGGCCAAAATCTCTGCCCCACTGCAGAGCAACTGGCTAACTTGCAAATATCCTGAAGGATATTTTGGGAAGGCTGAGAAGAGGCACACGGTCCAGTGGCAGAGGACCTGATTTGGATGCAGGCAGCCCAGAGTCTGATGCTCAGCATTTCCCTAAAATTATGCCAGGGTCTCCAGGCTAACTTGCCAGGGCTGGGTGTGACAGCCCACACTCCCTGGCTGCCCTGACCTCCATTAGGCCCAACATTCCTGGCTTTTGCAGCTGGCTGGACGAGGATGGGAAGACACTTCCGGCTGCTGCCTGCAGGCACCGGAGCTGCTCAGCCGGGCAGGCTTGTTCCAACAATCGGCCCCAGTTAGCAATTTGGTGCATTTCCTTCTAGCCGTCTCTTCCTGTCTTCAAAAGCCTCTCGATCCACACACAGACACACCTGCACACACCTGCACATACTAAACGGGGCAGAGTGAACAGGGGAGAGAGCGTTAATTATTTCCACCGTGGCTGCTGCCTGCAGCCCCGAAGACGATGTTCAAAAGGACTGAAAGGAAGAAAGGCCAGCAAGAGCAACTCCGGCTCCTTCCGTGCGCTGCACGCTGCGTCTTCTTCTTCTTCTTCTTCTTCTCAGCTTCGGGAGAGGCCGTTCTCAGGACAATCCGTCTGTGGTCCATTTGTTTCCCTGCCTCCGCCAGGCAGGTGCTTTTTAAACAAGACAAAACCCCATTCAAGCCACCGGAGCAGCCTGAGATTGAGACAACAAAGAGAAACAGTCTCGCCCTCTGTCTGATCAATCTTGTCAAAACAGAATCATTTAATTCCTTATAAATAAAAAGAAGATATGATTTAGAATGTCATCCTTTGGGTCTCCATGCTGGATTCCCATAAATCAATCACTCCAGGTAAACTGCTGTTATTTAGAAGCAGTTTGACAGCAGACAAGTTAAAAACATAATTTTAAATGTATGCACCGCATGCTGTTGTGATATATCGCATGTTGTTGAACGCAGCCAATTTCTTTGCATTGCTGATAGCTGCTTCTTCTGCGTAGATTCTGCCAGGCGCAACCATTGCCACGAAGCCTCAGCACAGAAAGGGAGGCTGTGGGGGACACGGGGAGCCCAGCAAACCCAGAAGCCTGGGTGGGGGCGGGGATGCAGACAGTCCCGCCTTGGAAGACCCTTCCCCCCAACTGGACATTCACTGTGGGCCCTGCTCTCCTCCACCTGACTCCGGGGGTGAGTTAAAAAGAGCATCGACCCACAGGCCTTTTGAGTTAAAATCTCCTTTAAGGCTGCTGAGAAAGTTACCGAAGGCAATTATTGCAAACAATAGAATAGCACAAAAGTGAAAGAAGACATCTTAATCAAGGGTGGACAGGACCAGGTTGCCGAAAGTAACTGGAGGAAGCCTCCACCTTCAGGGCTGTGATCAAATTTCAATTAAGAGAGCAGGAGAAGTGCTGACCGTCACATCCTGCCACACGCAGCTCTTCAGGGCAGTCAGTGCTCCAAGTTAAGACGATTGAATAGTGTCATTTCATGCGGGGCCCAGTTTGGCTGAAACCTGTCCAGGAGATTTGGGGCAATGCAGAATGTTTCATTCTGAATTAGAGAATTGCTAAGGATGTTCAGTTGGACTAGAAGATCTCCCAGTTGTGTTCCAACTCTGTTATTCTCTTACTCTGTTGAGTTCCCTCTTTTGCCACAACTCTCCTAACAAAGGGAAAAGTTGCAGCTGCATTGCAAGGAGTTGGGGGGGGATAGGAACACCCCCATCCTTAAAAGGTTTGATAAGATTGCATCATCCTTGAAAGTTGCCTGCAGGAAAGCTCGCAAGGGCCCTGGGAGAAGGATGCTTCACCTGGACCTGGGGACGCAGGAGGCCTCCCAACCGACCAGGAGTCCCTCAAAGGGGTTACTTCCCAGACCACAAGAGGGCCAACTTTCCAAGAACAAAGCAAGCCAAGTTGCCGTGGTGGACAACGGGGAGGACTGGCCGGGATCTGAACGCCTTCTGAAGATGCTTGCATTTAAAACAATTTGTTAGGAGCCATGATTTACTGCCAAGGTGGAAAATGGGCCAGCGTATTGATTCTCCTGCTTTTTTTCTCTCTTGCAAATGAATGTAATGTTTTATAGGATGTCAGAATAAGAGCGGCAGCCACTTCATCAATGTCAAGTGTTAAAAATGATTGGCTATTGTGATGTAGGAGATTAAATATGAAAGTTTGATGGGTATATAAAACTGAAAAGGTGATGATCAAAAGAGCTTTTATGCCTAATTTGCTGCCTTTCTGAGGAAGCCCAGAGGCTCAGCCACGGTGGGTCTGCTGTTACTCCTGCCCCCAGGGCTTCATCTGCC
>JAOYMU010000274.1:47366753-47377086 GCA_025802295.1 Psammodynastes pulverulentus
GGGACATTTTGTCATCTTAGTGTTGAGGGTTGGAAAAATGGGTGGAATATGGAATTCAGCAGAAACATCTGGGTAAACTAGCACCTGTAAAAAGAGCTTAAAATAGTCATAGAACAGAGAAGATATTTTCATACCACGTTCCCTATTGCTCATGTAATTTTATATTTCAACCCCTTGATACATATAAAGACAATTCCTTTATGAATATTGGGTTAGGAAGTGGTTGTGTTTTCTTCTGTGTACTAGAAGACAGCCAGTAGGTTTGACACTGGTCAAGCTCTAATAGGATTAAAGATTAAGATATTTACCATTCTAGGCTGCAAAACAGCATAGTGTAAGAAATGGAAGACTTTCTAGACCACACCATAATGTAGAAGCAGGATTAGCAGTGGGCTTTGGGAAGCTGTCACACAGCCATCCTATTGTGATGGCTTGCTCATTCAGGCCTTAGTCCTCTCCAACTCAGCTGTGCCTTCATAATATAAAACTTGTATGTGCAAACAAAGCAATTCTTTAGTGAAACTATTAATCCTAAAACTTCCCAGTGTCCTTATATTTCAGTGTGCTTGCTACATTCCAGAAATTACAATCTTTTAAAAGTTAACAATTGTTTATAATGACTCTGATGGTATTCATTTTGTCCAAAAGGATTTTTTTCTAGATTGTTCTAACAAAAGAAGCAAAAAAGAAGATAGGTAGACTTTTTTAATGTGAAAAGCCAATGAAACGAGCCCTATTGACGTATTTTTTGAACTTAGGTTGTGTTTCTCTTCTGTTCCTGAGCAGTCACAAAGTTCAGCAGGTCAATTGCCGTAACAACACCAAACACCATTTGCTTTTTACTAGATTCACCATCACTGTGATCTAGAAGACATAAGAGAACACAATAGTTCTGATTTTGTGAAACTGTTTCCAATGAGCACTTTAAAACATAAAATTCCTATCTTGCACTTACAGATCAATAAATTATACAAGCACATAGTTATCTAACAGTAGATTTTCCCAACCAGATGCCTTCGTAATGTCTTAGATGAGTATCTACTAGAGCTCCTAGTCAGAACGTCTCATGTACAGAAACAAAGAAAGTACTCCAAGATGATAGCAACTTAAGAATTGCCTTGTTTCCTTGCTCTGCTTTTGGAAACTGGGTCTATTTATGTTGATAAATTCAGTGCAAATCTATGTGATGCCATTGGCTCACCTTATACACATTTTTTTGGAAAACAGAATGACCTTGTATTCTGCACAAAGTGCAATAAAGGCCTTTCTATCTAAGGATAAACTGGGCAAGGTTCCGCAGAATCTGCCATCCAGCAAAAGCATTCTTTTAGGAGTAGAATTGCCAGCTTTGGCTTATTTTCTGTGGTAGCCACAGCCTTAATTTGAAAGATAAAAGCCACTTTAAAATAGTAAAGAACATATTGTTAACAGTGGGTGAGAAAACTCTAAAACTTAGGGTTTAAAGTGGTGAGTTTTTTATTCTCATATTTCTCATACCCAGCAAATTTAAGTTTTGTGGACTTCAACTGGAGAATTCTGGAAGCTTAAGTCCACATGTCTTTAAAGTTGCTGAGGTTGAGAAATATTGCCTATTCTGTGAATTTTACATTTGTGACTTGTTTGCCACTATAAAATCAGGCTCCACAAATTATGATTGAAGACTACACGTGATCTCTGATTTTCTGCATACATTTCCAACTAGTTTCCCCTCTCTCCACCCCAGGTTCTGGTTTCCTGCTATTTTGAGGAGGAAGATACAGGAATATTTTCATATTAAGTTTAGAGCATACTTAAAAACAACAACAGCAAAAGTCAAGTTTTAACACAAAACATTGGGAATGGGAATGCAGAAAACCCCAGGCTCTGCCCACATACATGGCAGGACATCAGCCCAATTTTCATATTGCTCCATTTATTGTAGACCTCAATCCTCCTCCCACAAAAAATAAACATTAAGTGCAACCCTGTTAACAAAGTTGGATCTTCCGACTGAACATTTGAAGCAGTTTCAAAATCTAACAGTTGATTCTTTTATGTAATGAAAAGATTGTGTCCTTCTATTGGACAGCAAAAACCTTTAGGAAGTGTAGGTTAAATGAACACGGACAATGGCCCCTCACACACATGAAGATACACAGCTAACATGTATTTTAAAGGTAAGCTTTCTGCCTAACTCTGCCAAAAGGATAGTAAATACATGGAGATAGATGAAGTTTCTGGATCTCAAGTGATAACTGCATGAAAGCATTTTTATTTTATATAAATAAATAAAAATTAAATATAAAATAAACTAATAAATAAATCAAGGATCAACAGTGGACAAAAGGGCCATAATAGAGAATTTTCTTTCTTAAGGACTAACCAGTTTATTATTATACAAACTTTTACAATGAAGTTTAAATGATAATAAATTAGTTACTCTTAAGAATTATGTTATTTTCACTGCAACATTTCTAGGGAATTTCAGCAAATCATAAATAGCAAAGAAATCATTTTTGTAATTCCAGCATATGCTATTAAATTTGAAAGACATCAATTAAATGTAAAGTGCAGTTATGAGTCCTTAGGAAAAATGTATTGAACACATAGTTATACATTAACAATGACCTTGAAGACAAAGTCACTTAGTAACTATATGGGTTACTTTGAAGAAACAGCAGACTACTTCTAATGCTGTTGTTTCTTTATATATACATCAGTCAGAGATTCTAATCTTCCTTGTCTTGAGTTGCTCACCCATTAACTTCTGATGCTATATATTAATCATGGAAAGCAGCTGGAAGAAATCCAGATTCATGCCAGGATTTAAATTGGGAGCTTAGAGGCTTTTCATACTCCAGAACATATATATAATAGATAATTCTAGAAATTATGATAACTGTAATGGAGGATTGAGGTAAAAATCAGTGCACAATCCATTTTCTCTAAAAATAAATGACAGGCTGGCGTAGCATTGTAATGAGGGCAAGACTAGAATCAATACCATTGCTCAAGTTAAAAAACACCCTTCAGTTAAAGTTCTGGTTGTACCACTATTAATACAGATGTTACATTTTATAGACTATTATTTTTAGTCCAACCCAAGATTTTAAAAAGCTCAACCCACTGGATTGGAGAAGCTGGGAGCAGCATTATATCATGGCTAGGAGTTTATTTGAATTTATTTAATGGAAAATGTTAAATCATTGTAAGTTACTATAAATTCAGTAACTTACAGTCCTAACCATGCTAGCTAGCTAAAAAGGCAGAAACTGTCTTGGAACAGTATATAAACAATAAGCTTATACTCACATTGAATCTGTTCATGTATCACCAGAGCAAAATGATCTATTTCCAAAATATGAGAGAGCTTTCCTAGGTTGTCCTGCAAATGAATCTGTAACAGAAAGTTGCATGATTTTAAAATACATTATTATTTCTCACATGTCATTCACATTTAGATATGAACTCTAATCCTCATTCTATCTAGTAGTTTTCCAACAAGATTTTTTAAAAAAAGAATATGTGTTCATGAGCTATGTTTAAAAATCACAGGTACTGTATGTTCATGGGGTGTTTTTTCTGTGCAAATAAGGATATACATAATACAATCATGGGGTTGCGATTTAAGCATTTTGTCCACTAGAGACACTGCACAGACCTCCACAATAACAAATTTATAGCATCAACCAACTACCATTCCAGCAATAAAATACCTATCTACATTAGTGTTGTAGCTTCATAGTGAAGGCAGGATGAGACTATACATGGAAGTTCTTAACACTTGCACATTAAAAAAGTACAAAGATACATTTTTTACAAGAATGATTTTGGTTTTATTTCATGTTAAAAGGTATTTTCAGTGTACAGAAAGGGTATTCCAAGTCACTGAAAAGTTGCTTTTATCAGGCTTTAGAAGCTGAATACTCAACACTGTGTTCACTGGTATCACTACAACTTCTTTTTAGTCCCCAATACTTGAAGCATGTCCTGCCTGAATTTTGCTCTGAGTGAGACAAGTGTGTATAATTTCCTTAACCTGCATCAATATGTGACATTTTCAGAAACTCTTTCTACATACCATGAAGGTGGAGGAAATAGAAACAAACACATATACAGAAGGCACAATACCGTTTTGAACTGCTTGTAGATTACTTTGTTGACTTTATCCAAAGGCTGTACTTTACCAGCAAGCACCGAAGAGAGCATATTGCCGAGAGTAACCATCCCCAGAATCAGTCTAAAAAAGGACACCCCAAGCAGAGCACTGAATGAGTTGTATCAACATTTTTTTTCATTTAAAAGCTTCACATCAGCACCTCCACAAATTCATATGATAAATACACTGATCTCACACTGTTATTTTCTTTTACCAACCCACCTCCATTTTCAGAGGGGAGGAGGGAATTTTGAAATTCCCAATTTGCTGGAAGTTGATCCTTCCCCACCGTAACCTGCTCCAGTTAAATTACTGCCCTCTAAAAAAATGTGTATTTTGAATTTTTTCAGGATAAAACTATAGCAAACAAACGTGGCTGAGGAATTCTGGGAGTTAAAGTCCACAAGTCTTAAAGTTGCCAAGGTTGGGCATCCCTGTTTTAAACCAAGGTTTATGACTAACTAGTGTCTGCATAGCTCCTAAAACTTTGGAGTTAGCTTTTGATGATTTGAAATAGATCTGCCAGACTAGGTCAGAGTACAATGATATTTCTTTCTGTTACATCTTCCTCATTGTTTACCATTCGCTATAATTTATACTGTCTGGGTCAAACAATATAGGACTTTTTACTTCTGAGCTACTGTTAGAATAGATTATATGAGAGACTTATTAAACAAACCTTGTTTATTAAACTGGGGTGAACTTTGGGAACAACCCGGCTCAGATCACAATTTGTCCTGGTCAGGTTGGTCATCCCACTGGTTTTTTATTTACCTGGCTATGCAATAAGAACTCAGTTAATCATTTTATGAGCCATTTTTAGTTCTCTTGACAGTTCTCCCAAAAGATAATAAACCATGTCACAACTTTAAAAGCAGATTTTAAAAGCAGCAACCTTAGCTCCACTTTCCCCTTAAACTTAAGGAAGTGCCATTCATTCATGCAGTCCTTGTGACTTGACACAAATAGGGTTGGAGAATCTGTTGTTTCAGCTGATTAGCCCATTTCATTTATGCCAAGTGCCTGCATCAGGCTCTAACGTTTACCCATATCGGCCTCTTACGTTTTGCTTACTGAATGCAAGTTCAATTAGCAGAGAGCTGAAGGAGCAACATCTACATTTATATTGTATCCTTTTGCCATTCAATCACATTGCAGCAATTTGTACCAGAAACCCCACAGCATGACATGATGTTGCTTGAAAAAATCAAATAAGACAAATAATTTCCCAACGGGACAGAGACAGGCATTATACTCTTCAGAAAGTGGATTTATTTGGAACAAAGGAAGAATATATTGAAGACTGTACATACCCAGATTCATCCACAACTGGTACTTGGTCAAATCCCTTCTCTCTGAGTATATCAATAGTCTTTTCGCAGGTAACACTTGGCAGTACAGTTAGGGGGGCAGACAGGCGTAATTCCTGAACTTTCACATGCCACCACCTAGGAAATGAGCAAATATGGTTAACAGTTCAGGCACTGAAGAACAAACTATATTGCATTTTTGCATACTTAAGCTTTTCTGAAAAGACTATATGGCAGAACAATGTATTCAAGAGTAAATACAGCAGCTAATCCCTTCCTGACTTCCAGGAAAGGTCATTTAAACTGAATGTATGCTTCAGATATCCCTTCTATTTGCATTTGTGTATACCATCACTATATCACTGAGAGCAGTGCTACTGTGAGCCGAACAGGAAGTTGCATAGTTTTTAAAGATAGCTTATTGTTGCTAACATTAAAGGAAGAAATAGAGAGAAATGAAAATGATAATTTT
This sequence comes from Psammodynastes pulverulentus, assembly GCA_025802295.1. Lineage (NCBI taxonomy): Eukaryota > Metazoa > Chordata > Lepidosauria > Squamata > Psammodynastidae > Psammodynastes > Psammodynastes pulverulentus. The sequence continues at coordinate 47,372,674 of JAOYMU010000274.1, forward strand.
TAAAAAGCATTTTCTACATTCTCAGATGTGTCCTTAGCTATAGAGACTTGTATTGCACAATTCTTACATTTAGCAAAGTCTGTTTCCTTTTTAAAATAAGGAATAAATATAAATGCTGATAAAGTTAATTTTATGCATTTATTTATCAAATTTATATAGCTGTCATCTCAGCAAAAGTGACTACGGGTGGTGCTCAACCATAAGATAGAACAATGCAAAAAGCTGCAGATATAAAATGTAAACATTCCATACTAACAAATATAAAAAGCCAAAGATACAAATTGTAGGAATAAAAATGGCCATCTCAATGACAGAAGCCATCTCACCATCCCGGGAGCTCCAGATCTGATAACGTTACCAGGACTTGAGGGCCTTTCAGAATATCAAAAGGAATGGAGCTAATCTAACTTTGGAGGAAAGGATGTACCACAAGGTGGGTACCATGGCAGAAAAAGCATGTTTCTTTCATCAATCCAAGATAAGGTGAACCCTGGCTTGGACCAAAGACCCATCTGGTTCCCACCATGGCCATTTAGATGCTATGGGAAGTTCACAATCAAGAACTTTCACAACAGCACTTTCCTGTTCATGCTCTCTAGCAACTGGAATGGAGACACAAATGCTTTTGAACTAGCCATTAAGAATCTTCAATCTATGAATGAATTACTGGCTTGGATTTTACATCTTGTTTGAAAGAATTAACTATCAATATTTTTAAAAAGCTTCTTCTGACTTAAAACTAACACTTTATTAGTGTCTACTTTCTCAGACCCATGAAGTATTGCCTTCAGTTAGCATGCACAGATCCAGGCTGAGAGAAAAGAAAAATTAAACTATGCCCATATACTCAGAGAAAGCAAGAAAAAAAAGCCAACAAGATGGTTCCATTAGGTTTAAAACTTGGGGAAATGTGACATATTGTATTAAATTATGATAGATCTTATAATCTCACCAAGGCTTCATAATATCATCATCCTCTTCTTTCATTAATCCTCTTTGGATCATCCATTTGTCACTTAAAAACTTAGACCTAAAAATCAGAAAGTCATAAACATCAATTTTGGTGACATCTACTCTAAATGTAAACACACAATAAGCATAATGTGAGATACAATGCCATAGAAAATGATAAAAGTATCTTTATTTTAAACATGTAGCTAGCAGAAAAGCTTTATTGATTCTTTCACAGATCAAACGAGCTTTTTACAGGACTGTTTCCTTTACTATTACTTCTCTCTGATAATCAAAAGCATCTAAAGCAGCAATGGGAAGGGAAGCAGAGATGTTGAAAAGCTCGATTTTAGACTGCAAAGTAGAATGGAGCAATAGCAACCCCTTGTTACCACAACTGAGAAGAAGCAACAGCCACATTTGGAATGCACAAGAAGCTGGTCTCACTTGCCATGTCAAACCTACAGTTCTCATATGGGGGTTAAAAAAGTCAAGATAGTTTCTGTGACTATGCCATAAAAAACTAGTAATTTTTAATATATGATGCATAGAAAAAAAAGGAACAGGACTTTGATCAGTCAGCCACAATTGCCATTTAAAAGTTGACTCCCCCTCATGAATGTCCTTGTCTCAAGGCTTACCCTAAATATAAATATAGGTAGTCCTTCAATTATCATAGCAAATGGGGTTGGGATTGCCATTGCTAAGTGATGCAGTTGTATGACAGCAATCCTAGCAGACATCATAATCTGATGGGAGCCCCAGGTAAGAGCATGCAGTGGAGTGGGGGGGAAGTGTAATGTGGGGCGGAGAGGCTGGAAGGTTTGGGAGGCGCAGTGCAGGCCACCTGTGAATCAAGGGAGGCTAGGGACAGCTTGGGAAGCCCAATGTAGGTTGTCCCCACCAGTTTACCCTTTGATTTTGCTTGTGTGAAGCTGGCAGGGAAAGTCACAAATGGTAAGCACATGACCACTGTTCTCTGCAATGTCATAATTGCGAGTTGGGCACCCAAGCATCTAGATTACGATCATATAATTGCAGCGGTGCTGCAACAGTTGGAACTTCAACGACTTTATATACTGTATGTCCATTTTCTAAAGCTCTGGCATAACTGTGAACAGTCACTGAATTAGTGGATGTAAGCTGAGGACTACCTGCAGGCTAGTTCAGTATGTAAAATAAAGTATCTTTTAAGAAAGCACGTAGGAGAGACAGATTTCAAACATACACTATTTGGGTGTTTTTAGCAGTGGATTATAAGTGATAGGCCAAAACCAACCAATCCACCCACCCATCCAAGTTATGAATGAATCCCCAAGTTCTAGTAAAATAGGTTTTTAGAGATCTCAAAACAATGAGCAGAGTAAGAACCTTTCCTTTAGAGTAGGGTTGGCCTGTAAAACAATTTGAATTCAAAACCAAAAGGGTGATCTGGAGCATGTATATGTGAGCATTTCATTCCTGCACATCATACCTCCTGAAACCAAATCTGTTTTCCTGGGATTATACCTATGAGCCCAGAAAAAGGTACAACTGCTTTAAGGAGTTGCAGACAGGTGAGACGTGCATATCTAAGGAGTTACAAATCACCTTTTCCCCTCTGATTTTGGATTGCTGGATAGCCGCATCTCAATCAGTGTAGGAAAGGAAGAGGCATATAAGGCAGGGTACCTACATGTAGTTCCTGACAGAGTCAGGAAGGATGACAACACAACGCTGGCCTTCTTTTAGCTCTTGGGCTGCCTTGACAGCAACAGACATGGCACTACCTGAGCTTCCACCTGTCAAAAGACACAGGAGATTCTTAAAATTCAAGTATATTGGAATGCACAGTATGAATAGGAAAGAAAAAGGAAAGAGAATGTGAGGCCAAAGCCTCGTAATTAGTAATTTAAGCACAGTTTGAAAATTTGTTTAAAGCACTTTAATAGTTTCTTAGGAAACTTCTGTCATAATAAAATATATATTCTTTTAATGGCAGGCACTATTCAATAACATAGGAATATAATGCCCAGGCCATCTTAGTCCAGCATTTTGTTTCTCACGCTGACCATGAAGATGCCTCTGAAGTGCTCAAAGTTGAAAGCAGAGCTATATTTTTTCCCTGCAAATCTTGGACAGCACTTAGGAAATCTGTGCCTTGACAGCATTTCCATTTGTCAATAGAAAAGGCCACATCACTTGGATCCACACAAATTCTATGCCAATATATTATTACATCCTAGATCTTGGAAAGACCTTGATGTGAATGAAGGACAATACCAGCTAAAGAACTGGTAGCCATGGTTTCACATGGTTGTATTATAATAATATACAACAGACAGCAAATGTCATCTCTGCAAACAAGATGAAGAAACAGTTGGAACATCTAGTTAGCTGCTATAAGAAAATCACACAGAGTGTAAACAATGACATGATAAATTAGCAAAAATGGTGCATTGGAACATCTATAAGAAAAATATCATTTGCCTGCAGGCATGAATTGATCGGACCACAAAATAGATGAAGTCATAGAAAATGGTCTAGGGCTTTAGAATTCAAACAGACAAGCACCTGCCACAAAGTACCTCACACTTAACAAATATAGATAAGAAAAATTAAAAAAAAATGTCTGGATAGGGGATGTGCCAGTACCTGGAGACAGCAGAATAGAAGGGAACTGGAGAAAACTACAAACTACAAAGACCTACAAATAGAAGTAGAATGATTGTGGCAAAAGAAAGCAAAGGTAGTAGCAATAATAGGCATCTTAGGTACAATCCCAAAACTTCTGGAGCACCACTTGAACACTAAGAGCACTGACAAAATCACCATCAACCAACTTCAAAGGCAGCTTTACTTGGAAGAGCTTATATCCTGGGATGATACCTTTCTTCTAATATCTGAAGTCACTAATATTATTTTTGACTAAACCCTCCTCACTCAAGAAATCTAATGGTGAAAGCAGCATTTTACATATTTTATAGCTCTCTGCTTATAAGAACTGCTTTAAGTAATAAGATGCATATTGGATGATTTGCAGAGGTAGATTTCAGTATAATCCATGAGATCCAAATTCGTTGTTTGTATTTTTTATAAAAACTGTCAGGTATGGAAGTAAAATACAGCAACTGATATCAAGAGTAAAAAGGTGTCCACAATCCTATTATTATCTTGACTACAAATTATACTATGCTTACCACATAGCAGTCCTTCTTCTCTGATTAGCATGCGCGAGAAAGCAAAAGATTCCTCATCATTACACTTATACCATTTGTCTACCACCTAGAAGGAAGAAAGGGCACAAAAACATTATTCTAGATCTGTTTTTCATACAAGTCATCCATTGGTACTAGAACTTAGAATCATTTTCAAAAATAGACTGGACAACCACTTGACCAGGATGGTATACGATCGCCTGCCTTGAGCAGGGTGTTGGATTAGAAGACCTCCTCTGATCCAATGCCCTGCTCAAGGCAGGTG
>JAOYMU010000274.1:47592235-47603905 GCA_025802295.1 Psammodynastes pulverulentus
TTCATTTCATATATTCATAATCATGTTTATACTTATATCTATTATCCAATGTATGCTTGACAAAATAAATAAATAAATAAAATAAAATAAAAATATGATATACATGTAGAAGAATAGGAAAGTTGGGAATATAAGGTAAAGGCAAGGAAAAGATGCTATTGCTGAATCAAGGTATCTCTGATATTGAAAATAATATATGATTGTGTTATTGTTTTTAGCTTGAGGGAATATTTTGAAGAATCATCTAATTCTAATATATTCTACTACTATTGCAGCAACTCTTTATTTTGACTGGGTATGCTTCTGATAAAGCTCAGAACATGTACAGTAGACTAATCTAAGAGATATTTGTAAAGACGTATTATATCTATGAAGCAGTGAGGTTTGGAATCTTCCAAAATATTGTTGGTGTTTTGAACACTATTCTGCAAAAATGGATGCATTTAAAAGCTGTCCCTTGATCCAGAAGACTTAGTAATGTGACTGAGAAAAAAGTGGTTGCAGAAATACCTGAATAAAACTGATTTTCTGGACCCTGAAATATCAAGGTTTATTTGGTCACCTGGATGAGTGACTAATGTTGGAAACTGTATCAAAGAAATACAGTTATCTCCTGGACTTCTCAGGAGCTTTCTGTAGTGTCCACCATCATATTCTTTTGGATCACTTAGCTTTACTGACACTAGTGTCCTTCCTATTGGTACAGGTAGTCCTCAACTTATGACCACAATTGAGCCCAAAATTTCTGTTGTTAATGAGACATTTGTTAATTGAGTTTTGCCCCATTTTATTACATTTCTTGCCACTGTTGTTAAGTGCATCATTACAGTTGATAAGTTAAATGAACCTGGCTTCCCAATTGACTTTGCTTGTGAAAAGATCACAAAAAGTGATCGCATGACCCTGGGGCACAGCAACAGTCATAAATATGAACCAGATGCCAAGCATCTGAATTTTGATGACATGATCATGGGGATGCTGCAAAGGTTGTAACTGTGAAAAATGGTCATAAGTCACATTTTTCAGTGCCATTGTAACTTTGAATGGTCACTAAACAAACTGTTGTAAATCAAAGACTACCTGTCTTCGATTTAGATTAGGGATTACCAAAACGTATAATTATTTCTTAAGGTTTAAAATAGAGGAAGAAACAATCAAGGAGACAATGATAATTTGGGTTAAAAACTTTGGTTATAGTATTGAGTTGGAACATTAGGAAAGATTATGGGAGACAAATTACAAATTAACAATGTCAGCAGCCTACAAAGAAAATTTATATAAAATGTTTTATCACTGGCATTTTGGCAAGATTGGCCAAAATGTTCCCAACCAGGTCGACAAAATTTTGGAAATGTGATTATAAATAGGGAACTTACTTCGATATGTGGTGGACATGTCCCAAAGCCAGAGAATACTGGTCCAAAATTAAGAATTGGCTGGAAAAAATTACGAAGCTAAAAACTGAGATGAAACCAGAGCTATTCCTATTGGGCATATTAAGACAAAAAAATTGTAAAAAACTTCAATACTCCATATAGTAACTGCAGCCAGGATCACATTTGCTCAAAACTGAAAACAAGACAACATCCCTACCAATACAATGATAATAACAAAGGTTTTAGAGTGTGCTGAGATGGATAGGTTAACCATGGAATTACGGTAAAAGACAGAAAATAAACAGAGTACTATGAGATTTGGAATAGATGGTATAACTGGATGGAAGGTAGACATAAAGTTGATATATAAAGAGTGTGTAAGAATTATTGTAAAATGAGAAAATATTGTATATAAATTTGTAAATATGGTTATAAGTGGAAATGTAGAAATAAGTGTATAACATATAGAATATTAAACTATATAATTAGAAATTATGTCAATGTGAGTAAGCACCGATACTTGATGGCTGTAATGAGTGGATATATGTTTTTATGATGGAAATACGATTAATAAAAATTTACTTTGAAAAAAAAGATTAGTATTTGATATTGAGATCACAGATTTATGGTGTTTGTTATGTTTTCTGGCTTGTCACCCTATGCTTTTTAGCTTTTACATGAAAGCACTGAGGTCATCTGGAGCTTTAAAATTGTGTGCCAACATTTGTGTATTGACAATACGCAGCTCTACTTCTCCTTATCTTCTAACTCCAGAGAGTAATCTATACCCTTGAACTTTGCTTAACTTCAGTAATGGCTGAATGAGAGAAGCTGAAATTAAAAGCAGACAAGACAGAGGACTTTTGGCAAAGTGGGAAAAACACTGAGAAAGCTTGCTCTCGATGGGGCTGTATTCATTCAGCAGGAGCAGGTCCACAATTGGGAATACCCCTTGATTTACAGACATTATTGCACTTGCAAGTGGGATCTATGGCCAGGAGCACAATTACACTTAATGCAACGAACATAATCCTTCCTTAGCTTGACTTAGCAACAGTGATCCAACTCTTGGTTACAGCTTGTCTGGACTAATGCAATTATGTGATGCAGCCCTTGAATAGTGGCCAGAAATTGTAATTGGTACAAAATCTGACAGATAGACTACTGATTGGTGGAAACAGAGATGTTTAGCAACCAGGCACAATTAAAGGTTTAATATTGATTGTAAAAGCTCTGTTACAGAATACCACACATTGATTGAATTAATAAAAAAGGAGAAATTTTATATTTAGGCAAGACTTTATATAGAAATTTCTGCTGCATTTTATCAAAAACATGTTCCACAAGCAACAAAATTAGCACCAGTTGTTTAAAGCTATAGGGATGCATAGGTAGCAAATCAATTAGTAATCTAATATTCTAATATCAGATGCATGGCAGCCTGTAATTAAACTGGATTAATTAACCAAATAGGTAACCAAAGGCACTATCATTTATAATGTACATGCCAGGATTATCTGATCTGTTCTTTCCATCAGCGTTTAACAAGGTTAGCTAATGCAGCCATAGGAACAATATCTGCCTTCAAAATGAGAATTATATAAGCTTTATTGAAGGAGAATGGGATAAAATGTATTTTAAAAGATATCAATCCAATGGCATTGTGTCCAAGGACTCAGTAGGTTTTTATATCATTCTATGAGATTACCATCCAAACTGGAAGCTTTCCCTGTTTCCATAGATTATGTTGTATCTGTTACTTTACTCCATATTTTCTTAGTTAGCCTTTTCATGTTTTTTCCTTAAAATATATTCAATACTACCAGAAAGTAAGAGTGTGTGTGTGTGTGTGTGTGTGTGTATCTTATTATCTTGCTTATAAAAAGGACTTCTTTATTAAAGGTATATTTAAATTCCTTCTGGAAAGAAATGAGACAAATCTTTTTATGTTTCTGAGACATGATCTGATATAGAATGTATTCACTGGATTTCTATGACTGCCCAACATGTGAATACAATTTTGGGTAGCTAACATAGAATTAAAATACAGAACAGAAATAATCAAAAATTCCCAAACATAACAGGATATAACCAAGACTGAGCCCCAGTCAAGTTCATATTCTTAAAGATCATCCCAAAGATGCCAAATTTGTCACATCTCGTAAGACTGGTACAAACAATCTGATGTAGATAGTCCTGCAAATAACAAGGTCCTGTACTATGAATGGCTTTAGAGAAAGTAACGAACACCTTGAATTGTACCCAGAAATATATAAGGAGCTATAACAGTTCATGAAGTAGAATGACTATACACGTAACTACCCACACTCCTGCATTTTGAACTAATTGTAGTTTCTGTAAACTTCATTGCAATAATCAAAACAGAAACTGACCAAGGCATGAATAATTGTGAGCAGGGCCTCTTGATCCAGAAACATGCTTAGCATGGATTTGTACAAAAGCACCCACAGTGCTACCTCCTCTTCAAGCAAGAGCCGAGAGTTCAAGAGAACTGAAATTGTACACCATTCTGTTGCAGAATATAGAACGAAAGGTTGAAAGTCCCCAATTTCAAATGGCCATTAACCCCACAGGCATTTGGTTTTGTTGGATTAAGGATAGGCCACTGGATTGGTCTATTCTTCCTAATCCACTAGTGTGCAATTCCCAAACTTTCTGAAACAAGGTCCAGATTTGAGTCCCAAAAACATATTCACACTTCATATTATTTTTCAAATTTGTCAGTGTATAAGGTTCATAAACTGAGATAGACATGGTAACAGATCAGCCAATGGGGACTATTTGGATAGACATGGTAACAGGTCAGCCAATGGGGACTGTTTGAAAACTGAAACATAGTATTTCTTTGTATGGGGCCATAAGAGACAGTTTGGTGTCTGGGCATGACTTAGAATTGATGAACTGTATATAAGAGTTGGTTTATTCTCTGTAAATTTAGGCCTCTGTAAATTTAGGTCTCTGTATCTCTCTGTAATGACTTGTTTCTATGAATATTGCTTCAGAGTTCCTGATTTTATATGCTGACTTCTGCTGTATGGTATTGTATATAAAGAAGTTTCTTATGTAGATGAATCCTGCAGAATTACTTGTGTGCTGATCAGATGTGTTACAACACTCTGATAAAAATAAAAGCAGCATTGATCACAAATTATTTTAAAACAACTTTTTATTTAATTTAAATATTAAATAAAACACAACTAATTAGTTGGTGCACATCTCTCATTTTAACATAAACAAAATGATTTTCAGTCATGGTAAAAAATAAAAACCGGTATACATATTAATTCAATCAATCACAGTGTCTTTAAATAATCTATTGCATTGCAGTCTGCCAAACAGTACTGTCAAGAATATGACAAGGTGAAGCAATGCGCAAACCCTGAAATGTTGAAAATGACCTTTTTCTACCTCCAAATAATTGAAAGCATATTCTTTATCATTTGGAGAGGAGATTCTAGAAGTAAAGTGCTTGTCACTGCTTAGAACAAACAGATTGTTTTTAATGGCCTGTTGATCCATGGCAGATAAAAGAGAAAGATCCAAAAGAAAGAAGCCTACTGTTCTTGAAATAACACATGGAATTGTTTTATGAACATGAAGGCAATGCTGCTGCTTTGGCATGACCTTGTTTCCCTTGTTGAAGTCACCCTTCAAAACCATCTACCCTGCCACTTTGCACGTCCACATAAACTATTTTATCTTACTTTTTTTTTTTTTTTTTTTTGCTGAAAGGCACCAGTCAGAGAAGATTACACAGGGTAATTTAGCTTCACCTTGAAGATCTTACAAAACAAAGAGGCAGCAGCAGCAGCAGCAGCAACCCAAGGTCCCAGACATGCAGACATTGTACATGAATGAATGAAACTCAAGAGTCACAGACAAAGTCATTGAACATATATCATCTTACCCATCCACTCTTCCCATCTGCCAGACAATCTTTGGTTTATTTCTGCACAAAGCAGCAGCAACATGAAGGCACCCGAATTATTTTTTGAGAGAGATGGGTCCTTAAAGAATTAGACAGAATGAACAAGTTTTGGCATGCAAATGGTAACTTGGAGCCCATCATATGCTCACCTGCTCCTAACCTGACTATTTCTTCATCCTCCTTACCCACTGATGGAGGATGGCCACCATCTTCCCTCTCTGTGCCAAACTATGCCTGGCTTCCATCAATGCAGATAGAAGCCACCATATGGTAAGAGACTATACGTCATGAAACCAAAAAAAGAAGAGCTTATTCAAAAGGCTATCTCGTAGTGAGTAATGATTTCCAATTCCTGTTATGTGTACACACAACAGACCATATTAAACTACACATTAAAAAAACTAGTTTTTAGAAAAACCAATCTGTTCAGATACAAAACAACAAAACCCCAAAGTTGTGCTGTTCTTCCCATTGTAACTAATTTGTTCAAAAATCACTGATGTGCTTTCTTATTTTTTCAACTGCCAAAATAACTGTTTTATTTTAAAAATATTGCACCTTTCCCCAACAAGCCAGTTCAGTTTGGACCCTGAAAGGAAATGCATAAAAACTTCATTTGCAGCAGCAAGAAATGTGTACAGCACTATAAAACATTGTGCCCAGCACACACCCTCAAAGTGAGGTCATGGCTTGAGAAGGAAAACAAAACAAAACTTTTGTTTATGTATTTTCCACCCCAACAGCTTTTGCTATTTCACCCTAATATTTCCTAAAGCACTGTACGAGCAATTCCAAGCCAATACGTAATATACTTTTAAGTTTCTCTTGCTAAAGAGAAACAAAGACAGAAAAACAGTTTGTAGTCTCAGAACAAAATCCTCAGTGTTGCTTATAATGTTAACGGCTTCTCCTAATTACAAACTTTTCTTAGCTTCTACAGGAGAGTTGCTAAGCAAAATGTTCACAGATTTATCAAGCTATAATCATCTGGGAACAAAAACTGAAAAGTGTTGGTTTTATTAGCATGAACATAAAAAGTGGAGATGCTTTTAGCATTATTTCTATAATGCATAATGCTACTGTGAGTTTTTGTGATAGTTTTTATAAGAGGTAATCATCTTTACAAATCCATAAACAAGTGAAGTGAATTGGAATACCATAACACTAATCACTTCTTTGAAAAGGCTTTTCCTGTTACAACAGAACCAGAAACAACCATCTACTCTTATATAACAGCAGACCTGACCAGAAAACCATTATTTTCCCCTTGTTGTCATCCCCCACCTGACTCATTAGTTTCTACCAAACAGAAAGGTTTTCTCATTATATTTGTTCAGTGCAAGAATATAGAAGCCAAAGGACCTAAGTATTGCTTTTGCAGTTTTTTAAAGACATGAGCTTCTTCAAATGAATGGCTTCTTCACATATTTCAAACATGTTATTGCTTCTGATATTCACTTAGCAAAATAAAAATCTCTCGTTTGTAGGTTTTAGTAATAGAACTGCTGTCTCCTGAAGACAATCAAGAGAAGAGGAGAAAAATCTCATTTGACTAAGACAAATTTCCCCATCTGGTTTGAAGTAAGATCCTCCATTTCACAGTCCCCATGCTGTAAAGTAACCGTGTCATAGCTCAGAGGTTGCACAGTAAAACGACTTGGTTGAGAAAACATAGAAGCAACTGGAGATACACTGCTACTAATATGTAGATGGGTATCAAGAAGGTGAGAAGCTGAAGTTACTGGAGAGACAGCAACTCCAAAAAGGTGAGGCTGAAGAAACTGAGTGTTATGAAAAGCGAGCTCTAATGAGTTCTCACTTTGCAGCTCGGATAGGAGTAGGGATTTAGATGTATTACTGCTTGAAGAGTCTGGCAAGAGGATGTTGTGCGACTGAGAAGGCTGCTGACAGGTTGGTTGGTGATGCTGGAGCTGGAGCATTCTGAACAGAAGCAAGAGAAAGCAAAGAGGTTACCCACTTGTCCTAAGTTTCTAATGTTGCTCTCACCCACTATTGCCATTCTTCTAACTCTTTTGGGGTTAAGAGTGCAGCAACTTTCCTGAAATTATCCTAGCCCCACAAAAACACTCCAACCCTATGCAAAGGGACTGGTATCATGCTGATCCAGTCCATTTTCTAGGCTCTTGCATCTTACAGCAGCAAAAATATGTATGTCTTATCCATACAAAATATATGGTTGGTTAATGCATAGTAAGCTCACGGACAAATAGGTAATACAAAAAAGCCTGCATCTGCAAATGATTGGCCAGCATTACTGAACTGATCAGCATATGTTCCCAAGGGCACTGAGTTGAGAAGAATTTTATTTTAATAACAATTAAATAAAAACAATAAAGACCACAAAAATCTTTTTCTGTGTGCAAATTAAATCTTAAAACTTTTTTTTTCAAATAAATTCAGCTAATAATAGCAGAAACACTTCTCACCCAATAACTTGATATCATTAAAATATGTTTAAACCTGAGCACTTTATTTCAAAGTGATGCAGAGGTCAATAAACCTCTCCAGACTCTTTATAAGGTGAAGAAAAAACAAATAAACAATGCATTTGGTTTCAAAGACAGCCCAAGGTCAATACATATTACTATTGCTGCAAAGGCTGCAGTCCAAGGAGCGTTTCTCATGACAGAGGCTGTATGCTCACCTTTGCTGCTGGAGCACTTCTTCAAGTAAGTTCCTGCTCTCTCTGCCACTTCCGTTGCTGCCGCTGCTGCTACCATTTCCCCCAGTGCTGTATATGCAGGTATTCTGCTGAGAATGCTGGAAAGGGCCCAGGCCATTCCGTGCTATCCGAACAGAGGAGGATTGGCACACCTGGCGAGCAAGGCCTTTGATTTTATTCAGTCCAAGAAAACCTTTGGCTCTAGTATTCTTTCGGAGCTGCTGCCTAAATGCCTTCAAGCCTATAGAGCAACAGAGAAACACATGATCTAATAAATAATGCCTACCTTAAGCAAACAGCTATCGTCAAGGTTATATCCCTCCTTTCCCACTTAGGCAACCCTGAATGACAGCCAGAGATTATTTCATCACATGCATTCCCACGCACACATTCCTCTGTCTCGTTGCAGGTCTCTTCATAAATACCAGCATGGCCACAATTTCAAATAGGCATGCAGTGTAACATGTTGTATAGTAGACCATGTTTAGGCAAATGTCTAAAACTCCTATTGTAGACCTATAGAATATTTGGTGGGTCTGGATTATGGGTGTACAAGAAAAGATTACCTTGAGTTAATGAGGTATCAGAAGCTCTCCTTCCTTCTTGGAAACTGACAGGCAACAGAGAAGTACCATCCCTGCAGCCCTGAATTTGCAATACTGGGGTATCTGAATGGGAAGTCAGGAACGATGATGTAACTCTAGCTGTGGTTGGGTGACCAAGGTTCATCTGATTTTCCAAACAGTTGCTCAGCATTTCAGAGCCATCATTTGCTGACAAAGGGAGACAGCTGTCCGAACTGGTTCCTTCAGTAGGGCTTGCAGAAGAGGAAATGACTATACCTATATAAAAAAAAAAAAGGCAGAAGGGAACATTTGTGAAATTAATACAGAAAATAACAAGGCTATTGGGTATAAGATGAACCTTTTCTACTTAAAACCGTAGGCTATACTATAGCTGAGGTTAAACTTTAAGTCTACAGAGTAACATTGTGGGACAATTTTATTGCTAAAGCATGTATTAAAAACAATGGGAGATCCTTCCTGTAGCATGGAAATAATTTTGATGTTTTGAAGGATTGCAGAACTAATCTGATATTTAAATCATGGTAGCAATTAGGAAGTCTTGTTTTTTAACAGATATTCCTATTTTCAAATTAGTTTTTAAAAAATATGAATGGAAGTCTTTGATGCTCTCTAAGCTTGGTTGTTTGCTTGGACAGCTTTCATTACCTGACTATGTAATATCATCAGTGCTAGTGAGTGTGGGGTTTGCTCCCTGTTTATTATTTTTATGAATAACAAATTATGAATGAATGCTACCTGGATCACAATATTAGTTACCAAAGTATCACATTCCACTAGTGCAAACAGATGGGGAAAAAGAAAAAGTAGAACTTACTGGTAAAAGGGACAACTTTTACACAGAGAGAGAGAGAGAGAGTGCTCAAGTTATCCACTAAAGAGAAAGAGCAGATTTCCTGAAGAACCAGGAATATGAGAGAATAATTTTTTTAAAAAACCTATCTAATTTTATCGTCTAATATGAACCGTGCATAAGTAATTATGCCTCATTGGTAAAAGAAACCTATAAAGTCACACTATCCAGAAGCTATATTATTGAGCAAAGGAGAAAAAAGCAAATAGGATGATATTGTTAATTATTGCTGAACAGGTGATATTGATGATACTTCTTGTACTTGTTTCAGAGAGTAGCCTAGAATGTTCTACATGTTAATTGCTAACATTTTAAGTGGAATCAAAAGAAAAAAAATATAGGTATTCTCAAATGACATAGGCAAAGAGATGCCTGAATATGCAAAAGAAGGAAAGAAAAGAAGTCCATATTTTTAGTCCAACTGTTACTTCATTTTTCTTAGAGAGGTTATTTCAGAATATGGTACAACCGAGTTTGTAACTCTGACAAATACAGGTTAATTGAAAGGAAAGGCTATGACAGCTGATTTTTCAAGCCTAAACATTTAAAAAATACCCTATGAACAAAGAAACATGACAGTAGATGAAGGAATATACCAATAAATTTGGTATAACTAAATAACTAAAATTTCAATAAAAAGAGAAAGTACTCTTAAATATTTATTCTGCATCCCATCTTCACAGCACTTACATGGTGGAGAATGCTGATAAAAATGAGTTGTTACTCCAGCCAATGTGTGTCTTCGACTTGTATTGATGGGGAAACCAACTGGATTGAAAGCTTTGATTTCATCCTCCAGTTCCTTGTCCTGCCTTACTTCCTCACTGATTGTAGTTTCCAGGAGGCTGTTTGGAGAGATGGAACGATTCCTGAAAAGGGTGTTGAAGTTCGGATCCATAGGAAAAAACAACGGCTGAAAAGTAAAACGATAAAAGGAATAATACAGTGCCTTTATTTATTTATTTAATCTATCTATCAGGTTTATATGGCCACCCATCTCAGCAGAAGCAACTCTGAGCAGTGTTGTTTGTGCCTCTATAATATTTTTTCTAAGAAGACATCTGTGATAACGTACGCATTGAAATTGGAGGGTAGAAATAAAAGATCTTTAAACGTATTCTTAAGCCTCCTTGGTTCTAGGATTCATGTTTCACCTGATTGCCTCCAATCAACTATTAAGTCGGAATGCTAAGAGCACCAACCTGTAATGGGGTGTTCAGGTCACAATCCATATCTGCCTGCAAAGAGGACTGAATCAGGCTTGGAGGCTGATGATATAGCAGAGATGATCTCAAGTTCTCACTGGAAATTTTATCCTGGGTCAACTAAAGAGATTCAAAATAAAGCATTTTCATTTGACCTTCTGCACAATGTAGATAAATAACAGATAACAGATTAACAGAATTGGGATATTATAGGTCATCTAGTCCAACTCCCTACCCAAGCAGGAGACCCTACACTATTTCTGACAAATGGCAGTCCAATCTCTTCTTGAAAGCTTCCAATGATGAAGCTCCCACAAAATGTGCCAGAACTAATTAATTTGTCGTTTAATAAATACATATCCTGAGCTTACTTTTTGAATTTCAGAAAAATAAACTGGAGATTAAAACTTTAAGTACAATGCCATCTAACTCTGTCAGCTCTGCATGCTGATGCTGAATGCACAGGATTTCCTACAGGGTTTAACACTTACATAATTTATTCTAATTTATTTATCAGAATTCAAACTTTTGAATTTTGCAATTGCAACCTGCAATGAAATATGCTTTCTTCCAGAACTGCTGAAATATGTCTTTCGGTCATAAGATTAAACAAAAAATGATGAGAGAGATGCCTCCTTCCGTCACTCTAAGCTGTGGTTCAGCTCTAAGTTGAGAAGGAGCAAAATAAAAAACCTGCCTGGGGAATTCAGTTGACTTAACTTAGCTGACCTAAGAATGATTATATATGACCTTACCTCAAGGTTGCTGAAGTCTGAACTTCTTGGTCTTTGCTGGCGACTGCTTACTGAGGGATGGGACAATTGATTGCTACGGTACTCCTTGAGGCGCTCCAAAAGAAGGTAGTAAATTGCAGCAAAATGATTGTAGCTGCTGTTTTGTAAAGACTACAGGAAATGGAGACAGAAACTAATTATAGTGCACAGATACATTTAAAAAGGAATAGCCATCCATTTACAAATCCCAGAAACCTCTGCCTGATAGAAAGACAGCCCCACACAC
>JAOYMU010000274.1:47756335-47768327 GCA_025802295.1 Psammodynastes pulverulentus
ATAATCTGTGGCATCTTTGAAACCATTGTGGACCAGTCCCCATTTGCCATAGAAGATTTAATGAAAGAAGTAGAAACAGTCAGTGATGTTGACAGTATCTCAGAAGATGAAAAATGGAGTGACAGAGAAGATACAGAAATGGCCAGAGGTAAGAATCTCATTTCCCTTGACACTTGCTTTGGAAAATTCTAGAAAAATATCTTCCAGTGTTTTCTTCACAGGACTTTCTTTTAGCACATAAACATCTGTGAATCCAGTTCATTTAGAAGGAAATGGAAATTAGAGATTTCCATTTCCTGAAAATATCTAAAGAGATATTTCCTGACACTTATTTGTTTTCTAAGCAGAATTTCAAGTTTTGCTTTGTCTTCTAGCAAGCCTCTGTCCAGTATTTATAAAAGGCTGTGTTTCTTTTATTTCCTTCAGCTCCTAACTGATTTCAGATACATCATATCTAATGAAAACATTACTTATAGGTAGGCTGTGTTCAGTGTTAAAGGAGAGGTTTTCTTCTCATATATCAGGACTTCCCCTTATTTCCTCATATTACATACTCAGGTGCTTTCTAAAAGGTTTTCTAATAGATTTGGTCATGCAGTGACAGGTAACAGGATTTCACAAGATAAAAATTATGCAATCATTTTCTTGGAGATACTCAGCTTCACTGGCTAAATGAAGGCAGGAAATATTTTCCCCATGATGAGCAGGAATGAAGCAAAGAGTGAGTGGGACTGAAGTGGATAGGACCATCAGTTTGATCTCTTGACACCTCATTTTTGTTTTTTCTTCATAATATAGGCAGGAGCTTGTCAAACAAACTGTCTCCAAATTCAGAGACATATGGTAATATTTCAGAAGATACAGATGCTAACATTGGACCTGTTCTTCAGGTAGGCTCCATCTTTATCAAACAATACTAGTTTTTAGTACTCAAGTTACTAAAATTATGGGAGTTGTGGGACCAGATTGGGGAAGGCTGATGCAGGGTTTATAAACTTCTGATTTAAAATTGATAAATTGCACTGGCTACTTTATTTGCAACAGCTGAAAATTAAATCAAGCTATCAGTTTTTCCCCTCCAATGCAATATTGGGGTGGGGAGGGGAGGAGGTAGCATCTCTAAGTTGTATATACTTCAAGTTCTGAGGAACATCGGATGCCATTTGAGCAATTCAGCACGTATTGACTCATAAACAGTGATGGTCCAAGTCTTCTTGAACTGCACCTTTATGTCTTATTGTGATTTTTTTTAAGAGGATACTTAATAGTTAATCAAGCTGTGATGAAGGGACCTAGTAGGAATTTGCGTGGATTTAGACTGGTGAGAAAAACTAAATATTTTAGATGGTAAATAGAAAAAGAAAAAAATGGTGTTATGATACTAACATTTTGGCATTTTTGAATGAAATGAGTTTTAAAATTGATCTAAGTTGCTTTCTTTCTTTGACAGTTTGATTATGCAGCCATTGCCAGCACAATCTTTGAGTTGAGCAGCAGAAAAAACACGCCGGCTTTTAACAGAAAGCGCCTCTACAAATTGGTTAAAAAGTATGTTTCCTGAAATTTTTATGATTTCCCTGGGTAATCTTTTTTTTCCTCTTAACACATAAGTCCTTCCTTTTTTTAAAATTCATTTTTCCATATCAATAAATACAGTACTTTCTGTTATGGAAGGTTTGCAAATGAGTAAAACAATATAATTTCTTTTCACTTCTCTTTCCAGATTTCAAGATCTTGCAGAAGGTAAGACTTCATTTTGTTCAAGTCTTTGGGAAAGCATAGCACGAATAGAAAATATACACTAGAGTTGAATGTATTGTCCTTTGAAGGAGTAACCATGATTTTCCTCATCGGTGCTTAAGGAAAAAGCGAAAGTAAAGTGTCTTGAGTTGTTTTCTAATACTGATGGCTTTGTGATCATGTCCATATAGTGATCTTGGGAACAATATGGAAATATTTGCCATTTCATTTTCTGAGATAATTTTGGAATTCTCAGAGAACTCTAGGATTTCCTGGTGGTCTCCTAATCATGCAGAAACCAAGTCTGATCTTCCCTAGCTTCTTTCAGGCTCAGGCAATATGCTGGTGCCTGAACTGGACTTACATTATCACCTAAATCAGCGCTCTTAACTTATATAAGGCTCTTTGCAATTAAGCCTTGGGCCCTGATTACCACCACTGATTTCAATTTTGCTCCTTCCCTTCTTATTCAAGTAAATTCTTTATTTACTATAAAGTATTCATGATAGCATATATGCATGAGTTTTTAAAAAAAACATGGATGTTAATCTGAGTGAAGAATCTTTCCAAGAATCTTTGGCTTGTGGCAGTTCTTATTCCGATGTCCTTTTCAGGCAGTTTCCCTCAAGATGATTTCCCTGAAGATGTCTCTACAGATGAGGATGATGATACCTTCAGCAGGAGGAAATTGAAAAGAAAATCTGGCAAACCTTTAGATAAAGCTCAGTTGGAGAAAAAAGGTACAAAAAACTGCCCATCTGTTTCCTGATCACACTAAACATTTATTTTTAATCACAATTTATTGAATCAGCTATAGTTTGTACATACTGTGTTTTCCCAAAAATAAGACCCAGCCTGAAAATAAGCCCTAGCCTGATTTTTAGGGGGGGTGGGCCTAATATAAGCCCTACCCCCAAAATAAGCCCAAGGAGGTGGGTGTGGCCAGCACAAGAGGTGGCGAACGCATGGGGACAGCAGCCATAGCCTGCTGACCCCTTGGTGCAGATAAGTCCGAGGGCTGAGGCAGGAGGGGAGACATGGATTCCGAATATACTCAGCGACTGCCAGGCTCACAGGAGGCTTGCGCGGCAGCACCGGCAGCAGAGGGAGGCAGGGGCACAGGGGAGGAGCGAGGCAGGTGATCCTGATGCCCTGCGCAGGCGCCTGCCCTCTGTTGCCACAGGCAAGCCAAGAGACAGGACGGAGTGGATGGTGTGTTGGGATTAACTGCCTGCTTCCCCACCCCCCCAAGGAGTTTTCTGCCGGGTACTTTTTGCCCAGAGGGAAATGAAGCTTTGTCTGCTTACAAATGGGCGCGTTGAAATGGTGCCAATTGCAAAAGTGTCCCATTTGCAAGAGGCGAACCTTTGTCTTGCTCTGGGTGAAAAGTCTTTGGTGCCTATGAGGTGCTTGGGAACAAAGTGATTTGCGCCATTTCCAAGCATCCCATAGGTTTTCACCCGGACGGAGAAATGGCGGAGACTGAAAGCTTCATCTGCTTGCAAATGGGATGCTTTGAAAAAGAGCGATTAGCTCTGTTTCAAAGTGCCCCATTTGCAAGCAGACGAAGCGTTGTCTCCCTCTGGGTGAAAAGTGCGCCGCAGAGCCAGATGGAGGCAGAGGCACGGGAGAAGACAGGCAATCCCAATGTACTTAGCTCTGTTTCAAAGCATCCCATTTGCAAGCAAATGAAGCTTCGAGTGTCCGTCATTTCTCCATCCAAGTAAAAACTGTGTCTGCCCTGGGAAACCTTGTAAGTCAGGAATGTCAAACTCAAGGCCCGGGGGCCAGATTCGGCCCATGGGTTGTTCAGTTCTGGCCCGCAGGGCTGCCCTGGAAACAGCAAAGGACTGGCCCACGGTGACTCTGCCGGCAAAAACGGAGCTTGGGACGGCTGCACTGAGCTCTTTTTTCACTGGCAGAGGGGCTGCTGGAGGCTATTACAGCCAAAAACGGAGATTGGGAGCCTGTTTTCACTGGCAGAGTGCTCGGGCCACCACAGGTGGCCCCAACATGAGTAATATCAAGCTGGCCACACCTGGCCCCTGAAGTCAAACACAACCCTGATGCAGCCCTCTATGAAATTGAGTTTGACACTCCTGTTGTAAGCCATTGCAGCCGTGGGCAAGCAGATGGTGGAAGGGAGCATCCAGCCGGCTGCAAAATAAGACATCCTGCAAAAATAAGACCTAATTGGTCTTTTGGTCCAAAAATGATAAAAGCCCTGGTCTTATTTTTGGGGAAACACGGTAACACTAAGGCACGATCAGTGAGTCTGCCAACTACAATAAACCAAAAATTAAACATGGTTCAGCATTATGCCTAAAACACACAATTTCATATAACCTGCTAATTTAGGCTTCTGGAATAATTTTTTTTTATGAAAGGAAACTATTGAACTATATTGAGTATGATTTAGTAACAAGCAGGCAGTAATAACTTTATTGTCAATAATAATACTTTGTATTAAATTTAACTGAGTGTCCTGAGAAGACGGCAGAAATGGCTTTTGCTATTCGACTGTAAGTATTGACTGAAAACCATAGAGCTGTGTGGATAGACCTGGAGCTTTTCCATAAGTATAAAGAGTTCAGATGTGAAAGTAATTCATTATAATGATCACAATCATCTACAACTGCAAAGATCCTTGCTAACACAACATGCTACTTATTAAAAGCATAACATTTGCCATGGAGGGTTCTATTTCTCATCTTTTCCCCAAATGGTTAAACAAACTATCTGAAAATACTTAAGTAAGAATTAATGGCAGGATTAGTCTTGGCTTTTATAATCAGAGATACTTTTCTCTTCATTTAAAAGTAGAATTGTCTTACCAACTTGTCTTGAGAGATGCTATTCAACTTAATATCACTTAATTTTTCTTGACAGACAACAATCAAACCCAAAAGAATGATAGTGAGGAAGAAGAGGCCAACCCAGGGCTACAAAAAAAGAGGAAGAAGAGAAAGAGAAAATTTAGTCAGAGAGCTGGTACTTGCATGCCCCCTAGAAATAATGAGAATAGACCAGTCGGTGTTGAATCCAAGACACCAGATCCAGCCAACGAATCCTCAGATATCAGGAAACGGCAGAAATCTTCAAGTGCAGAGAACAATGAAGTTGTTTCAGTGATTCCCATTGAAGGACTTGGTGATGATTCTTCCTTGAAGTCACTGACATGTTTAGCCAATGGCATAAAGAAGCCTTCTCCACACAAGAATGAGAGCCTACCAAAAGTTCCTAGAAAAATTATGTGTCAGAATGGACAGAATTATGACAGTGAAGAGGATCCTAGTTATTGTACTACAGGAGGCCGAACTGGTAAAATTATGAAGAGGCCACAGAAATCAAAGCCAGGAATCACTGGAAAGCTTTTGTCTGAAGAGAGTGTTAATCTGCCAGAGAAGAAATGCCTTGTAGAGTCAGAACCTATTGTGCTTCAGAAAGTCAAGTTGAAGAGAAAAAAAATGTTGGGGAATTTGGGGAGGATTATATGCTCCAAACAGAAAGCAATTAGCTTGAAAATGCAAAGAAAAAGCAAGAAAGCCCCAAATTCCACAGAAAGAAATGAACTTGAAAACAAGAAGAGGAAAAACGAAGTAGGTGGATATACTCTGTTGAATTTTTCAAATTAAGTCATTTTCTAAATTTCTTAATCCATTTTCTGAAATAGAAAAAAGAGCATTCGTACATCAATTTAATGCTGTAATTTCACAAAGTTAATCTTAATTTAAAATTCTACATCCTTATGCTAATCAATTGGCTAACTGAAAGGAAAATTGTTATAAAAGGCTAAAGGAAGACCAAACATTTAGGGATATTGAAAATGTATATGTATACCCCCCTGATTTATTTTTAGATAACTTCCTTATCAGGGCTACATTTAAGCCTTTCATCTGTTAAGCAAATGTGAATGGTTGGAGAACTAAAGAAAAAGCAATTAAAAATCACATTTTAAATTGAACCAATTTTGCATTCCCTTAAATGTAAATCATTGTATTTGGAAATCCTAAATAAAATTGTCTTGTTTGGAAAAAGAACATCATTATGCTCTTTTCAAAATATTTATCTTGTATTCTTTAACTTCCCTGAAACAGAGTATGCATGTTATTTCTTAGGTCTGGTTCCCATGGAAAGGCATTCAGGTAGCTATCGGTGGATTTATAAATCTCTCAACTTGGATTTAATGTGACTGTACAAAAATAAAGTGGAGAGGTGGAGAGATGGAAAAATTCTTAATAGATGAACATATGTGCTATTTGTATTATGCATACTTTCTGTTTTTTTCGTTCAGGAAACTGGTAGTATTGCCCTTCCAATAAAGAAAACAAAGGCAAAGGTGGAGAATGATTTTGTGAAGTTTGAAAAGACAGCTTTACCAAAGCCAGCCTTTTTTAGAAAAGCTAAAAGAAGCATTACTGCCATCCCGGTATGATAACCTTTCTATAGTTTGTATCTTGAGAATGTTTAGAATAATAGTTTGAGTCCCTTTTAAACAATGGCATTTTTCAAGATAAGATTGTGATGTATCACTGCGTTGGAGCCCTTGTTCTCTAAAGATTGTTTGACTAAATATGCAATTCTACAAACTTACTGCTTTTAGAATGGCTTTTGCAAACTTATCTGTGGGCCTTCTGGCCATTTGCAGAACATTAGCAAATTGGATGATAGTGTATGTTGGCTGATGCTTTCTAATATTGGTTCAATATTCTAATGAGAATGTTGAAAAATACTTTAAGCAATAAAGATTTAATTAGCCCAGGAAAACAACTATATTTGTCTTTTAGTTAAGCAAGCTACAATCTTCCAGCTCGAAAAAGGTTACCTTTGGGTTGAATAAGAATATGACTGCTGGTAAGACATTTTCTTTCTTGCTTGAAAGGCCTGCGTTATCGTATCATTTGTGCAATAAACTAAATGTTAAAAGTTTTTTCTGGCCAAAGACTTAACTTCATTTGAATTATTACATAAGCATTGGTGTTGTTATAATGGCAGTAATGCATGTATTTTGCTCTGCTGAGATCCCCATCTAAGTAGCATGTGAAAAATAAATTGGTTTAAAAATTATTTTAAACATTAAACAATGTCTGCATTCTGAGGTTCTTTTGCTTATAAAAAAAGTATCTATTAGAAGGATGTAGTTTTTGTCCCTTCACTTACACATAAGTACTTTACATGCCTAGTAACAAGGTAACACAAAACATGTAATGTTTTTCTTTCTAATCTTTTACTTTACAGAATTTAAGAAGACAGACAAAAGTATCTTAGTCAGTCCAGAGGGAGTCTCCCGGGTAGCTTTCAATCCTAAGCAAAAACCACCCCATGGAGTCCTAAAGTCCTCCTCTAGCTCTTTGATGGAAATCCCTCAATTAAAGAAGTCTCTTATAACTCCAGCTAAGAAGAGACCAACTGCTATGGATTTCTTCTAAGGCCAGTAAATCGAAAAGAATTTTGTTCTGAACATTTCAACATCCAGCTATTTTTGGAATAATTTTCAGAATCTCATTTTCCCAGCTAATATGATACTATACATACGGTTTCTCTGGTTCTTCAAAAAGCACCTCTTTGGCTGCAGATTATAACTGCTTTGTATATTTGTTATATATATATATATAACATATACATGTATATATACATATATATGTATATACATATACATACATACATACATACATACATACATACATACATACATACATACAATATATGTATGGAGTGACCTCAGGTTTGAAAATCAGTTTTTCTAAAAACAAGTTATCTAATGAATATTTTTATAAAGCTTTATTTTAAGCTGCTTTTTGATGTACTCTTTATTATTTTAATCTTAATGGGCTCTTGTTTTCTACCCTGTTTCATTTTTCCTCCTCACGTCTTTCATCTTTCTATGTAACGCTTTGGGTTAAAATAATATTTATTGAAAACAAGTTTTTCAAAGGGAAAAAAATCTTTGTCTGAATCACTTGTTTTAATAATATAAATTAAAACTGTTACTATTCAAACACATGGTGCACTTCGCATATAGTGCTTAAGCATGTGTGGTAATATTCTTAGTAATTTGAGAATTGCTCCTCTGTTCATAAAATGTATGTGTTCTAGTCTGATGCCCCTCAGATATGTTGTGGCTAAAATTCCAAGCCAGCATGATTCATACTTACATGGAAGATAATTTACTGTATATTTTTCTCTAATAAATGCATGTTTATGCAGTTTGCCTTCACAAAAATATTCAATCAAGGCATTGTTCTTCCTCTATTAAAATGAACTAAATTATCACTTTTGCAGAAGCCTCTGTGCTGTTTGATTACAGGTAAGGTTAGTTAATAAGGCTATTTGAATCAAAAAGGGGGATGGGATTCACTATAGCTAAAGTCCTGCTGATGCCAGCAGGATGCAAAAAGTATTTTTCTGGGAATCTTTCTCCCACCTTCAAGAGTTCCTGTCTTGTCAATTTGCAATATATGGAAACAAATAGCTTTACATTAGATTCACCTAATTTGGGATCAAGCTGAGGAATAGAAAGATTTGAGATTGCACTGTTAGAACCATGCCATGCTTCTTAGATAATTTTTTTTTTTGCTGCTGCTGGTGGTACTGGAATTTCAAGGATAGATTTTTTCCCCATCCTTCTCCATCTTTACCAGAATAATAAAGTTTATATAAAGTTTGGAATAACTTCCCAGGAACCAGTGTCTTCAGTATATAATATGCCAATGTTATCATACCTCTCTTCATTTTGATATGAAATTATTTCTACATCAAATAGTTATTTTATTAGAAATCTTTAATTTAATCAATATAGTATAAAACACAGCTTAGCAAACAGTTCATAAATTGGTGGGTTTTAAAAAAAAAAAGCTTCGTAATAAAAATGTTATTTCTGTTTTGTATTCCAGAGAATGAATGGTTCTTCTGAGCAATCAGTTACTTTAGTATTTCTTAAGAGTGCTAAAGTTACAAAACAATGGTATTTTTTGTTTTATTTTCAGATATCTCAAACTTGTTAATATCACTGACAAGTATTTTATGTATTTGAAGTGAGGTGGCTTTGGTTGTGTTAGTTTTAAATAATGTAAATCAATTAAGAATGAAATACAGGATCTTTCTATCATTTATATCAGATGCTGAATATATTTCTTGACACTTTCATTGAAATATAAAAGAAGAAAAATGTGTTATTTCATTGTGTTAACACACTTATTAAATTGATGCTAATATATAAAAGCAAGATGATTAAGATATTGCTTTAAAAACAACTCACTTGAATGTGGAATTGGAAAGATTCAGTCTAAATTATCTACTTGCAACAAGGACATGCCTAGAATCAATTATATTCAATAAGTTATAGATCATTTTCTCATACAGGGTGCTGCAGGCAAACCTCTGGGCCAGCATCAGCAGCTGCATTTATAAGCAGCTGTCTGAACATTTCATACTATTCATAGTGACCAGAACCAGTTGGTTAAATCTAAGCCCTGTTTGTATTTCTAAGAAAGCTTCTATTATACAGCATTTTAAATGTTAGTGCACAGTGGAAAAACATAGTGGATATCTAGCACCTTGGGAAACTGTTAGATAAGACTATCAAGGACCATGTGGGAGAAAAGAGCTATCAAAGGCAATTTGCATAGATAGTTTTTAAACCTAGAGTTGACCATGACTAACAGGATAACGTTGGCCATTGCAGTTCCTGTAATGATTATACAATTGAAAATGATAAATGCATCATCATACTATTCATTAAACAGTATACATTTTTTCCTGTCCAATTTAATTTATACACATACATTCCATTGAGTAATTTTGCTGAAAGTTAACTGAAGTACAAAAATATAACATACATTTTACAGTTGTATTTAAAACTTTTAAGAGTATCTCTAATGGTTTCATTATCTCCAACTTTGAATCCACAATTTCTATATGAACCTTGTTTCAGAATGACATTTTTCATGGAGAATTAAAAGCAATGTTTATACATTCTATGTTTGTTATGTGTTGATATTTATTCTTTTTATGCAGCAATTTTAAACATATTTTGCAACAAAAATATTTTATCATGTTTTTAAAATAATAGCCTAATTTCTCCATGGGCTCCTTGATGGCTGTCCTTGTATTCTCACAAACATCCAAAGTCATTGTAATGGGTTTTTGATAAAAGAAATTGAGATTAGAAGTTGATTTAGTTTTGTTTCTCATTGGAAGATGTTGCCATCAGAGATAGAGTCTTAAGAAAACAACAGAAAGAATTGAGAGTTTTAATGAAAGAGATACAATGTCTGATGCAACTTATGATCTAGGTAAAGGCAATTGTTCAAGATTTATTATTTTGGTGAAGAGCAATAGCACTTAGACTTATATACTGCTTCCAAGTGCTTTACAGCCCCCCCTCTAAGTGATTTACAGAGTTAGCATATTGCCCCCAACAATCTGGATCCTCATTTTACCAACTGTGGAAGGATGGAAGGGTGAGTCAACCTTAAGCCAGTCAGAATCGAATTCCTGGCAGTTGGCAGAATTAGCCTGCAATACTGTCTAGTAATATTGTATGGCAAACTTAAATTGGACTGGATGTTAGTTCTTGTTAATCCAAGGGCAAATATAGAAATTGCTTAACAGTAATCCAGAGGAAGACTCACTGATAACAGATAATCAGAGTTGGAAGGGATCTTGTAGGTCATCTAGCCCAAGCAGGAAACCCTACACCATTTCTGACAAATGGCAGTCCAATCTCTTCTTGAAAGTCTCAAACGATAACGCTCCCACAACTTCCAAGAGCAAGCTGTTCCATTGGTTGGTTATTCTCACTATCAGAAAGTTTATCCTTATTTCCAGGTTAAATCTCTCCTTGTTCAGTTTCCATCCATTATTCTTTGTCGGGTCTACAGGTGCTTTAGAAAATAACCTGACCCCTTCCTGTCTGTGGCAGCCCCTCAAATATTGGAACACTGCTATCATGTCTCCCCTGGTCCTTCACTAGACTAGACATGCCCAATTCCTGTAACCGTTCTTCATATGTTTTAGTCTCCAGTCCTCTAATCATCCTGGTTGCTCTTCTCTGCACTTTTTTCTTGAGTCTAAACATCTTTTTATAGTGACCAAAACTGGATGCAGTACTCTAGGTGTGGTCTTACTAAGGCTTTATACAATGGTATTAGTACTGATGACCCAGAGGAAGATGCACCATTTTCTTCTCAATTCAAATGATCCCTCATAGATTTAAAAATATGGAAGATGAAGTATTCTTCTAGCCAGACCCAAGAGAGGAAGGCCAGTCTGAGGGGATGCTTCCCATTTTTTATGTTCTTATTTCTAAAATGGGCATAACTAGAGGTTAGAAATAGTTGAGTACATACCTGTTTGAGCAACATGATAACTTGCAACCATACACGGTAGAAAACTTTTAAAACATTTTGTAGTAGAGAAAGTTATCTGAAAGGCAATTTAAAAAGTCAAGTGGCACTGTTATTAAGTGAGCACTGGAAGTAATTAGCTAATTCTAACCTCCGTTGCAGGGCTAGATTAAAGAAAACTAGCATGCCATTAAGTGATGCATTTTCTTAAATGGAAAGCAAGGAGGAGTGGTTTCACTTGGCCAAGTCCTATAATCCCACAAGAAGCCCCTGTGACAGGAATGTTGGCATGTATCTGCAAGCTTTTTTCATGTTTGTGTTATTGATTGGCCAACTGGATCAGAAAACCTTACCATGTGGCAAGTTGATAATTCATGAAAATTGATCACAACATTTGAGAATCCTGACATACTTTCATATATTTTTAAGAATGATTAGGACTTACACATTTTGTGCTCATTTTGTAGAAAATGAGGACTGTGTACTTGACAAAATCCCACTAATAGGACTAAATGCTATTCAGATTTTGGGGCAAGCTTGCTAACATCTAGGCTGTGCACAAGCTAGGGTTATCTCACATGCTGTCTAGATAAATATGTTTAATACAGACTTCTGAAAGGAACCCTGTTAAGCTGGCAGAAATATATTAGCATTAGAAACTGCTGTTTTGTTTCTAATTTTTAAAATATATTTGAAAATTTTAACTATATATGGTTTTTCCACTTGAAGAAGGAAAAGCTCTATTCAATTCAAATAAGCTTTCAATAAACCTGTATAGGATTACACTCAGTGGTGGGATTCAAACTTTTTTACTACCTGTTCTGTGGACGTGGCTTGGTGGGTGTGGCAGGGGAAGGATACTGTAAAATCTCCATTCCCTCCCCACTCCTGGGGGAAGGTTACCA
>JAOYMU010000274.1:47866587-47876732 GCA_025802295.1 Psammodynastes pulverulentus
AATCAGCTGGGAGGTGCGCACATGCGCAGAGCAGGTAAGTTTGGCGACAGCTCGCATGCCCTCACAAATGGCTCTGCATGCCACCTGTGGCACACATGCCATAGGTTTGCCATCACTGCACTAGAGTGTATATTCCTGCTATTATCTTTTTTTACTTTTATTTAACAATTAGTCAAATGCAAAAGCTCATTATGTGGTCAAAGTAATTTGACAAAATGTTCCCAGGAAATCCAAATTCTATTTCACTGTAAGCCGCTCTTACCAAATCCCACAGCTACTGTAATAAAAACTCTCCATTCTGTGCTTCCTATGAATGCTAGCAAAAGGAATAGTCTAGCAGCCAAAACATTGATGCATAAATGGAAAGGTTATGAGTCAAAGATGGCAGGGATCAAGTAGAATGAAATACTTTAGAAAAGATGACCAATGTGATTTTGACATGCACCTATTACCAGTACTGAACCGTTATCCACAGCTCCCAAAGCGGATCCTTGCCCTACTACAGGCATGATGAGCTAAATGGTGGCACTTTTGTTGTTTCTCCCCACTCATACCAAAATTATATTCTCTCAATACGTTAACACTGTCAATCATTATCCTTAAGGCAGGATGAGACTGAGGAGGAGGCAAATGTTGACTCAGGTGGCTAACCTGTTATGCTTACACATTTGTCCAAACCTATTCCAGGTGTTCAGGAAGCTGACAAACACTGTGATGAAGCTGCAAGGGGAATGGGAGGGGGGCAATTGGTCAGGGTTCTTTTGAAGATAAATTTAGTGTTCTTTTGGAAGAGCCCTAAGCCAACATCCAGAGGAACCTGAGAGGTTACACCCAGTGGCCAACTGGAAGACAACAGAGCAGGGTGAAATGCCAGTACAAAATTTATTAAATAACTATAAGAGAGTTAGAGAAAGTTGTACCAATTTCCATCTCTTCAGCTTACCAGAAACGACAACAAAGATAGCGGACCACTTTTGAAGACAGGCAAATGGTTGCATAGAACTTCTTCTTCTCACAGGTGAAAGTGATATACAATATAATAATGCAACCCAAAATTATTGCTAAGTAACTTTCTAAGTGGGCATCTTGAGGAATTGACAACATTGCAGACATATTGCCTTATAGGTGCAAAAGGAAAGAGGAGTTATTATCACTGTGTCCCCAGTAATCTTCTGTGGTGCCAATAGGACAGGTTAATCTCCTATTTAGTTGCTCCAAGAGCCTGGGAAATTGCATCGATCTCCAAGCTCCTCCAATTCTTAAACCAGACTTTTTAACAGCCAACAACATCTTTCTCTTAATCAGTCTTCTTTTCCTTACTAGAACTTTTGTCTTTAGATTTGTTTTGAACTAAATGGTTTGTAAACAAATACAAATATGTAATTTCAACCAAAGAAATACAACTGACAATATTGCTGCTAGCTAATATTTATGTCCTATTTATATAATAAATACACTTTCGTGGCCACATAGTTGTATCAAGAATTTCCAGCAACTTAAAGCTCCCTAGGTTTGATTAAAAATCCAGAGTGGATCTTTTGTCTAAAGGCACCAAATTTGTCTTTCATGCCATAGTTCAGGTAAAAAAATGAAGATCGAAAGATTTAAGAAGGTAATCTTCAAATGTAATTCTAAAATTGTCCTGGAGCCATGGTACAAATTAGAGGGCAGACCAAAATATTTTTTCTTGATAGGATGTAAGGTGGGGCATTTTCAGCCTAGAACTAATTACAGTCTTTAATAAGCTTTGTGGTTGTAAGTTTATTCAAATTTTCCTGGACATAATTGTATTTTATTAGTGAGCCTAATCCTAAAATAGCTGAAATGTTACCTGGCCTCATTCTTTAATTCAGACTATATCTACAGACACAGATGCACATAAAATGTGAACATCTTTCTTACAAAACAGAAATGAAGATTGAACAATATTTGTCATTATTGTTCATTGATAACATACCTGAACCTTGATACTAATTATAAGATGAAATCAATCAAAATTATTTGAACACCCACAGACAGATCATATACACTGAGAAATCACACACATTTCAGACCCACATTTGATTAAATGGTTCCAGTGAGAAATAAGGAATACCCATCTTATAAGCAGTAACAGGAAAATCATTCTGAATATCACAAATCAGATTTGAGTCATTATCTGTTAGCATTCAAAACTTAATTTTAACCCTTTTTCAAAGAACAAATTATTTTACAGCAGTACTTATTTATTTATTCCTGCAGCAACTACATTTGTTATTCTTCATATTTATATATATCAATACAAATGTGTCCATTTAAGGCTATTCTCCTAAACATACTTGTCTGGCAATTAATGCTATTAAACGCATACGGTTACCTGTGAACAGGCATGCAAAAAAGCATTTGTTCAAAGCCTTGCACTCAGACTGAATAGAAGAGTGTCTTTACCAGCCTACAGTGACCAAAACCTGCTGGGCTGTTCCTACCCTGAAAGCCAAATAGTTTACTCAATTACATCAGATGGCAGAGAAAAAATTACTTCAACATCAGGAGAGCCAAGGAAAACATACAACTACTGTTATTATCAGATGAAGATTAAGTCATAAGCACACAGCAACAACAATTAATTAATTGACAACTACAGGATCCTTCTGTTCAATATAGGAATCTTAAAATAGTTCTGATAAATAGCAGCCTGACACTTGCTTGAGCATATCCAATGGGGGAAGATATCCTAACCCTAACCCCCCACCCACCACCAAATTGCTCCACTCTCAAACCACTTTTACTGTTAACAGAATTTTTTCCCCTCATCTCTTACATACATTCAGAATCTGCCTTCTGGTAACTTAAATCCATTACTTTGTGCCCTTTACTCAAGAATGATAAGAGAACAGCTCCTGACCTTCTTGTGTGATCTACTTTCAGCATTTGAAGAGTGCTATCATATTCCCCTTAGATATCTTGATGCTACGGATGTCTCTTTTTGAACTTTTAAGTATCATGTTCTTATGGGCATTGTGAATATGCAGAATTCTCCTCTACAAAGATCCCTGACAAGGCTAAGTTGTCACGTCTCGAAGCTCTACACATTTATAGTTCATAATTCATATCAAAATGCAGGCACTAGAAAAAGGTTTCTTTGCAGTGTAGCTGGAAAATTAAACAGCTTATTCACATGGTCAATTCACTGAACATATGAAGGCAGCAAATGTTTGGAGCTGTCACATTCTGATTTCTGCATATCTCACAGTATGAAATGCAACTTACACATGTTCAAATGTATGTATCTGTGTAGACAGCAATCAAAACCAAGGTTTGCTAGTTGATAAGATTTCTGACTAGTAAGTCTAGAGTTCTGTTCATACCAATTGGTAGCGGGAAGAACAAGGAAAAAGCCACAATCCCTCCATAGTGATTCATTTAACTATCTACTGATGATCCTGCACCAAGGAGTCAAGTCCATTGAGTAGAGTGAGGTCTGTGAATGTTAATTGGGTCCACTAAGCCACTAACTTACAATGTTGGCTGCTTTATACACCATACAAAACTAATGTTTAATGTGGCTTATTGATTTATTGCACTGTCACCATTTATCATAATGCAATTGTGTGTACTTGTTGCTATCAGTTTAAACCACAATATTAATATTATTTCAATGGCCTCTGTATTCCATTTTTTATTCTTAATATTGTGACCACCCTGCAAATAGACTAGGTACAATCAAGTTAGTGTCAAATTTAAAAAGATTCATCCTAAAAGCATGTAAATATATCAAATAAATAAAAGGACCAATATAAACCTATAATTCATAAAGTTTAATATCTTGGGGGGGGGGGGTGGTAGAAAGTATAAACGAGGTTATTTCTCATGCTTTCAGATATTCACGCAGGGGCATCTATGCAAATAGGGTGCCTACTGGAAGTTGGGGGTGGCACTCATGGTCCTTTCTCTGCTACTTCATTTTTCAGCGGCCAGACAGAACTAGTCGAGGTACACACTGAAAACTTCCTATTCATTTTTATTCTATTATAACCGAGATGCTCTCCTTGACCCTCACCTTAAATAAGAGGATAAAAAAGCAAAGTAATCCATTTTCTCCCATGAATGGGAAATGCCTACGAATAGCAGGAGAGGCCTATGGTGTGAAAAATCATGTGAAATTAACCACGCCGACCGAAGGCACCGACGTCTGCAACCACGCGGCTTCCCCTTCCCGCAATCCTGGAAAGGAGTAGCTGCCGTGCAGCGCGCGCGTGCGCGCGCTAGCGGGCCGTCGGCGGCGTTTCTCCTCCCATCTCTGAAAGTGGGACCCGGGAACCAGGCTATGCTTTTCCATCCTCCGCGGCTCCAACTTCCAACGAGGAAAGAAGAGCGGCGCGGAAGGACGATGCTCGCTCCGGAGAGGCACCTTTAAGCTAAACTCAGGTTGTTTTCCCCCCAGGCGATCTGCGAAGGCAGGAGTTCTCTCGCTTCTCTTAGGGCTACCTCGACTGAAGCAAGGCTGCTGGTGCCGCCACCATACTCCCCCTCTTCTTCAGCCGCCAGCCCCGTTCCCCTGCCTCCTGGTTCGGGAGGAACTGAACTGTCGTTGCACAGGAAGTAGCGGCTGCTGGGAGGACACACGGACACACACACACACCAGAGGCACACTCGAACACACTCGCAGAGGCAGAGGCAGCTGGTTCTGCCGCACTCGGCACATCCAGGCGCCGCTACAACAGGATTCCTTTACGCCCTTCTCGGAGCGGCGTCCCAGCCGCCGCAGAGCAGAGGAGGCTATCCCGGTCGCTGGCGCCGAAGGAAAGTGTGGGCACGGCTGCTTAACTGCGGAAGGACGAAGGGGCTGCAGGCGCGGGATTGAGGCTCTGGGAGCCGAGCTGGAGAGCAGCCGCGGAGCAGAAGTTCCGGGGGCGGCGAGGATTGCAGGTTTGTGCTGCTTCGGCAGGAATTCCTGATGCTGCAGCGATGCCGGGCAGGCTGCTGGGAGCTCGCCTTCTCTCTTTCCCCCAACCCCACCTCATCGGGAGATGGGCTTGACGATCCCCCCGCCCCCTCCTCTGAGCGTTGGAGCCTCCTTTCTTCCTGCAAAGCCCTTCCACGCCGCCGTCTCTTTGCTGCAGTCCTCCCAGGATCCCCGCTCCCTACCCGGTCCGGTCCTTTTGCCCAGCTGTCGGCTTCGCGCTGCTCCCATCGCACGCTTTTTCTTTGCGCGTGACCTTAATGGATTAATCCGCTTTTCCATCCTTCACAAAACGGCGTGAGAGCTCCGGGTTTCGCTTCGGTGCGTTAAGGGGAGCGAGTGTCCCATCCTCCCATAGTTTCGTCCCTTTCTCCGCCAGCTTCCGCTCGGTGGATGTATGTGGCTGCCTCTGAGGGATGCGTGTACGTGTGTAAGCGTGTTGTGTTACTTTTGTATTGAGTTTTCCATTTAATTTGACGCGTCTGGTTTTAATTTGCGCAAATCCAGAACTCCCTATCGTTTTACACGCCACGCCTTGGTCCTACAGCCGTTCAACGTGTGTCCTCGTTTGCTGCCTATGAAGCTATACGTTTTATTTCTGCCCTTATTCGTTGCTTTTTTGCACGGCTGGCTTGAGATTGCTGCTGGCAAGGGGTAGGCTTTTTGAGAGCTAGTGGGGACCATTACTTTGCATCTGATCTGTTTTTAGCCAAGGGTTGCACTGTGGAGAGAGTACAATTAACTGTAGGGAAACTCAGTGTTTTAGAATAATTAATGGCAGACTGAAAAAGATTGTCATCCTTCATTTGATCCTGGCAGAGTGTGTCATTGTGTTCAGATGACATACATTATTAAATTAACCCAGTTCCTTTTGTTCACACAATACACAACTGAAAATTAATTATGTAGACTAGAATCAAATGATACATTAAACCATTAACTAGCATGTAGTACAACCCATCCATATAGATAATTTGTGGTTTCATATGTTGTGCAACCTCTCTCCCCATTGAGCTTATGTTTTAACTTTCATGATTACCACAATGGGTGCACTTGTAATTAAATTTTTCATCTGTCAATCAGCTGTGCAAGTCTATGGTAGCCTTATAGCCTGTACTATTTGTGCTATGTAAATAGAACTAAAGAGTTCTTGGAAGTGAATTAATACAGTAGTTGCTGATTCATAATCAGCTTTCTTTCACACACACAT
Organism: Psammodynastes pulverulentus; assembly: GCA_025802295.1. Lineage (NCBI taxonomy): Eukaryota > Metazoa > Chordata > Lepidosauria > Squamata > Psammodynastidae > Psammodynastes > Psammodynastes pulverulentus. Next base: position 47,872,740 of record JAOYMU010000274.1, read on the forward strand.
TCCAAGTATGTGGGTGCTACTATATTTTCCAACCTTCAGCCTTTTATGTAGTGACAGACAATTTCTAAATAAAGTCATTCAGTGTTTGGGTCAGTTTATCAATACCAAACACAAAGCTCTTTGATTACAATGTGTACCCAAAGATAGGGAATTCACATTAAAGCCTTGGTGTTACAACATACTTGCTTTCCAATTCTCTTTATTATAGAGTCTTGTAATCAAATGCCATTTCACCCAGAATAAATATATATACAGTTAGAAATATAATATCTGAAAGAAAATGATAAGACAACCTAGTTCTCTAATATTTAGTTTTCTAAGTGAAACAATTTATGTGACAGGTGTTCTTATTCTTTTCATATTTAGCATGGCCAACTGTCCATTCTGGACTCTGAAGTTGTGAGGATGCCCACAGAGAAGGGAGCTGATGTGAAGGACCGCAGTGAGGTGGCAGTTTCCCGGGAAGTAGGGAGCATATTCCCCCCCTCCCCAAAAATGGGGGGCAAGAGGCAGCACAGTCTGGAGATGGATAGGACACTGAGAAAGAGTTTAGATACCCAACTTCCTAGTTAGGCGCATGGTAGTAAGGATTTAGTCTGGAAAGATTCTATCTAGTGTGTGTAAGCAAATACAGAACTGAACTCTGGCTGAACTGCTCCACAACATTTTTGCACTTAGCCTAAAATAAGTTTACATCAAGATAAAAAGCTGCATTTTGCCCTCGGCTACTTTTCTGAAACTATTAATATTGGGTTGCATGCAGTTAGTTGTGCAAGTCTCATTTCAAGTGCTCAGATCCTTTAATTTCAACACATGTCCCATTTATTCAGTGGATTTCAAATGAGATCTAATTCTCTGTCCAACTTTCAGGTCAAATACTTCCTTTTGACAAAAGTATGTTTTTGGAAAGGATGGTTTTCTTCTGCTTTCTTCTGTTCAGATGTACATGCAACGTGATTCATGTTGATTCCCTGTGTTCCGTGGATTTAATGTTAACAGGAAATTTTTTGGCATCATTTCTTATGTTTGGCTTTGCCACATCTATTGTATAATGCCATTGTGTGCTAGAGCTCATTTGCTTTTAACTGATTTGGCATACATTTTTACATTTTTCATGAATGTTACTGGGGGCATACATTTTATCCCTTGAGGCTGATGTAGCTAGAATTTTGGCCTAAAATGTTACTTCAGAAGTTTCTGAGAAATTGTGCATTTTCAATTTAGTTCAATATGCTAACAAAAACGATATTTTCTGTTTCTGAATTTCTAATTCTGAATTATCTTTGTTCTAATTCATTTGATTTTCCAGATGATGGGTGTGTGATTGCACTTTTTGCTTGCTACTAATGGATGCAATAGTTGCAGGCAATTCAAGAAATCTTCCAGAATCCTTACATAATTATATATTTCTCACTGTGTGGCATAAATTCAAACATTGATTACAAAAGTGTAATTAAAAAATTCTGGGAAAGGAGTGTTGGCAACACACTGACTGACTCAAAAATAATAAAAACAATAATAATAATAACAATAATAACAATAATAATATAACAACAACAATTTATTAATAATAATTATCAATAGTTATTAATAATTATTATTATTAATATGCCAGGAGGCTTGCTGACTACCCGAGAGACCAAACTGGCCTACAAGAAAGACCAAATAAAGAAAAGAATGGAGGCATGGGAAGACAAAGCACTACATGCCCATTACATTAAAAAATAGCAGGAAAAGCAGAAAATAACAAGACCTGGCAATGGCTAAGAGCAGGAAAGTTAAAGAAAGAGACCGAGGGATTAATTCTGGCTGCGCAAGACCAAGCCTTAAGGACAAATGTATACAAAGCCAGAATTGAGAAGACAGGAACAGACAGTAAATGCCGCCTATGCAAGGAAGCTGAAGAAACAGTGGACTACCTGGTAAGCTGCTGCAAGAAGATTGCATAAACTGACTACAAGCAGCGGCACGACAAAGTAGCAACAATGGTGCATTGGAAGATCTGCAAGAAATATCATTTGCCTGTAAGCAAGAACTGGTGGGATCATAGATTAGAAAAAATCATAGAAAATGAAAAAGTTAAATTGCTTTGGGACTTCAGAATCCAGACAGACAGGCACCTGCCACATAACACCTCAGATTTAACAATTGTTGATAAGAAAGACAAAAAGTCTGGATGTGGCAATGCCTGGAGACAGCATAATAGAAGAGAAAGAACTGGAGAAGATAACAAAATACAAAGACTTACAAATAGAAATTGAACGATTATGGCAAAGGCAAGCAAGGGTAGTACCAATAGTAATAGGTGCCTTGGGTGCAGTCCCAAAACAACTGGAGTACCACTTGAACCATAGGCCATTTAACCTATACACTCTGTTTCAATAAAGAGAAATACCATGGTGCCACAAGAAGTATATATCTGAAAATTTGTAGATTAATTTTATAATTCTGAGAGGAAAACGAATGAATTATTAAGATGGTCGAAGGCAGTTTGTGATCTTTTGTGAGGAATAGATGTCAAAAGAAACGAAATGGCTTTAGGAGCATCCTTTTAACTTTGTTATACAGAAGTGAGAGTTTGAAAGGTCAAGACCAGAAAAAGAATGTAGTAGATTTGGGGCACTTAAATGTGTGTGTAAAACAAGAGGAGATGGAATAAAACAAGAGTAATGAATGAATATAAAAATGAATGATAACCCTAATGATAATCCTAACCCAAACCCCAGTAAATAGAATCAGTAAGGACTGTACAACAAAATATGAAAAAAGAATAAATGAAGCAAAAGGAAGGCAAGACTGAGAAATTCATTGATGAAGTCTGGAACAAGATGAGAAGCTTAAAGAACAATTGGCAATGCATGAAGTTGTCTAAACATGGCAGAGACAAGGATAATTTGTTAGGCTAGAAAGGTATAGTGAATGGTGTTAGTGTAAGCTTGTTTTTGCAGTGTTTCCAGGTGGCAGCCGGGTCGAGGGTTTGCTGGCGGGCCAGGAACGGAAAGCGGAGTGTGTGTGTGTGCGGAGGATGTCGGCTTGAAAGGCGTGGCTAGGCCAGCCCCGAAGGCCGTAACGTCGGGAGAACTCGGCTCCGACTCTACCGACAGCAGCAACGGTGGTGGTAACGGTGGCGGCGGTAACGACGACGGCGGTTTGCTCGTTAGCGATGGCGGCGGTGGTGGAGACGAGATGGTGTGCTGCGACGGGATGGCGGAGGCAGTGGCAAAAGGCTGCCGGACGGCTTCGGTGCGGGCGGTGGCTGACTGTCGGGAACGTAGCGTTTGGACGGTTGAATCACCTGTTTGTCTCTGACTGTTTGAACTACGGAGCGGCGAGGTATGACTGTTGGGTCGCTATTTGCACGGGTCTCCGTTTTCTCCGTTTCGGCCGCGGGACGCTGTTTGCTGCTGAGTCACAGAGCCAGAGAAGGAGTGATGGTGTGTGGCATGGGGGAACTTTGACGTTTGGAAAAGCCCTTAAAAGACCGAAGGCCCACGTTTGGAGGGGCCTGATTTTTACGATCTGGCGCTCCTCCCCCCCCCTCTTGGTATCTCTGACTCCCCGAGTCTCCATAAAATCTACTCCCGCCTGCTCCCCGCTAAGACCTGTCCTGGCTCGTGCCGGCTTGGTCTGGATTTTGACTGGACTTTTGCTGCTGTATTATCCGCTCACTAGTCGACTATAATGCCTAACAATAGTCCATAGCTTATTATCATCTCGGCTGCAATGGTATCTCCACGATTGTATATTTCTCAGCTGTAGCTATGTGTTCTTGTTTTTCATCTTATCATCTATGGCATTCCCCCCCCTTCGCGCGCGGTGCTCCCCCTTTTTAATAACTTTTAATCTTTATTTTATATCTATGACTCGTCCTAATAAGTTGAATTATTCGAGGGTTGAGCTTTTAAAATACCGGGACTCCCCTCTGACACAGCTGTGGCCCTCTATGCTATCGAGGGCCCGCCTCGAGGAAGGATTCTTCAATCCTGAGAGGTG
>JAOYMU010000274.1:48081985-48092633 GCA_025802295.1 Psammodynastes pulverulentus
TCGGCTTTTCTTCGGTGTAATCCCATCTAACCCCCACCCCCCCAGTCCTGCTCTATGACCCTGCTATCGTCCACCCCTCTTGCATCACATTATCCAATGATTTACACTCATAGCTGGGTGTCATCAGCTTTGGTCTCCAATTACTCTCATACGCGTGAAAAGAGCCAACGTCCTCTGCATTCTAGGGGTGGGGGTCTGATGGAGGCTCCTCTGCATTCCAGAAGTGGGGACTCCTCTCTCCTCCCTCTCCTGCATGGCAAATTATATGTCTGCTGTAGAATTTGACATAGAGTCCTTTCCAATCAGCCTGCATATTATTTCCAGTGCCTTTATCCCAGCTTGGAACCCGACTGGATTTTTCTTCCAACATGTGAAAAACCTACAGTCAACTCTGAAGTTGGCCTGGCTGAGGCTATCTTGGAGGCTTCAGTGCTGAGGGATAGGGAGTGGAGAATAGAGAATAGAGATAGCTGGGGTTTTGTAGCCAAAACAAAATAGTTTCCTCTGAGAACCAAGGACATTCCCACAGGTGGCTGAAAAAGGGAAGAGTGCAACTGGACAACACCTTAATTGGATCATGTGACTTATTGTTTGGGAAATGGGAGAAAAACTTTACTTTTAATTAGGTGAAAACCGTGGGAACCTTTAGAGTTGGTTTTCACCAGTCTGTTCCAGAGGTGGTATTAAGCAGGTTCTGACCAGTTCTGGAGAACTGGTAGTGGAAATTTTGAGTAGTTTAGAGAACCGACAAATACTACCACAGACTGGCTCCGCCCCCATCTATTCTCTGCCTCCCGAGTCCCAGCTGATCTGGTATGAATGGAGATTTTGCAGTATCCTTCCCCTGCCATGCCCACCAAGCCACGCCCACAGAACCAGTAGTAAAAAAAATTGAATCCCCCCACTGGTCTGTTTCAATATGATATATCCAATAAACCTGTTATTTGAGGAGCCTGCTTGCCTTGGAGTTCTGTTTATTTTGGGTGTATTACTTGGAACCCTGATACCTAATTTCCTACCCCTCAATCCCAGGTGAAGTTAGGATGGGAAGGATAGGATAGGACAGGGGTGTCAAACTTAAGGCCTGTGGGGTGGAGGCCCAAACAGAACTGCAGTGGGGTGCACAAAGCTGAGTGGCTGGAGAGGGGGCCGCTTTTTAGATCTTCACAAGGTAAGTGGCATGGCAGGTTGGGAAGCAATTGTGGAGAACATGAGGTATTTCAGTGGGTCGGGGAGGCCTTGGGTGGTCTTAGGCAGGTGGCCTGTTCCATCACTAGGGCCCCCATGGCCTTCCCCACCCTGAAATACATGTGCACTTAACAAGCCTTGCATTCGATTAACGAATGCATGGACAAAATGAGGGAGTGATCCCGTTAAAGGTATGAGATTCACTCCCAAGAATCCTTGGGTTACAAATGGAATTGGCAGACTCCATTACATTCATAACTCGAGGACTACCTGTACTAGGGTTGTTGTGTAGAAGCATAATGAAAATCCTAGTCAAATATTATTTTATGTAATTACTTGCTCTTTTCCAGCATTTAGGGTTTTTTTAACTTAAAGTCTAAAAATTAGTTTTATATATTATTCTTGCCTTTTGCAATAGATACCGCAATTTCCGCACATTCACTTCCCCACGACCAACACAGTTTTCCTGCTTAGCTGTGGACTCCAGTGGAGAAATTGTTTCAGCTGGTTCCCAGGATTCTTTTGAAGTATTTGTGTGGTCTGTGCAGAGTGGACGACTTTTAGATGTAAGACACAGACACTTTTTATGGTGCTTGCAGTAAGCCATTTTGACACAAATGTTATTCTTATCAGTGTTGCCCTTAAAGATGAGATCCTATTGGTACAATTTTAAGTGATTATTAAAATCAAACATTGAATTCCTCTGAATTTTTAAGCAGATTATGTGAAAAAAAATAAAACCAGATATAGTTATAGAACTCCTGATTTTACAACCATTTCCCACAGTTATTAAGCAAATCATCATGGTCATTAAATAAATCACACAGTTGTTAAGTGAATCACATCATGGTTAAACAAATAGGGCCCCCATTGACCACTTGTCAGAAGCCTGCTGGGAAAGTTATAAATCATGATCACATGACTGCAGGACATTGTAACTGTCAGGTGCCAGCACCCAAATTGTGATCACATGATTGCAAGGGTGGTGCAATTTTGTAAGGATTGGACTGGACTCTTCAATAACACAGATCAAATAAATGATGATTTCCTTTTTAAAATTATAAATGTTTTACTTATTTCAGAGTTAAAATACAAAATCCAAGAAAAGAAAGAAAAGAAAAAAGAACAAAACAAAGACAAAAAGAAAAAAGTGCTTGAAATGAAGTACAAACATACACATAAAATGTCCCCCTTGGTTGAATACTGATAAATATATTTCAAGATTTTTTTTATTTCCATTGTTACATAAACACTTTTTTTCATTAGGTATTAGATGGTCATGAAGGCCCCATCAGTAGTCTGTGTTTTAACCCAGTGAAATGTGTTCTGGCAAGTGCCTCTTGGGATAAAACAGTCAGATTGTGGGACATGCTAGATAGCTGGAGGACCAAAGAAACGCTAACACTAAGTTCTGATGGTAAGTCTGTTGACATGTCATGACTGTCTTTATCTTGTTTGGGTGATGTTTGCAATAATTGTGGAGTGGAGTGAAGCCAAATTATATGGAGACCTCAGAGCACTGGTATTGGAACAAAAACTTCCCTTTTCATTAATAAAATTTTTATTAATGAGTCTGAATTGTATTTTTTTTTAATTTAATACAATTTAGAGGTTGTCTAACTCCAAATAACTCTTGAGTGGCTTATATTTAAAAATATAAAAGCAACGTAAACAGTGTAAGCATCCAGAAAGCAAAGCATCCAGAAAGTAAAATATCATATATAGGGACTCAGCCACCACTTTCTTGCAAGACCTGTGAGAACAGCTATGCTTTCATTACCTTTCTGAATATCATGTGGGTGATAGCGGCACAGACCACATACTAATCAGATGGGAAGTTATATTGATTATGTTAAAACTTTCTGTGTTGCACATACATTTTAGTATAAGGAACATGACCATCTTGACAAAATGTGGAATCTATGTTTGTGGAAATTTAAAATATAACAATTGGTCTCTGATAATTGTTTGAGAGAGGTAATACAATCAAAATGCATGTAATGGAACAAAATTTAAATAAAGCTTGCCTTGGATTTCACTCATGATCTTTGCAGTGCTTGCTGTTGCTTTTCGTCCGGATGGCAATGAGCTTGCTGTAGCTTCCTTGGATGGGCAAATAACTTTCTGGGATCATGAAAATGCAATGCAAGCAGGATCAATTATGGGGCGACATGACCTTCAAATGGGAAGAAAAGAACTGGACAAAATAACTGCCAAACAAGCTGCTAAGGGCAAGTGGGTAGAATATTTATGACCTTTTAATCTTTTTTTCCTATACTGATAGTTATTATAATTGGTGAAATCTTTTATTTGAATGTTTGAATTTTATTACTATAGGCTTATTTTATTATTGGAGTGCAGAGATTTGCTTTGCATGCTATCTATGGTTTTCTTTTGAATACTTAATCCTAAAATTATAGGTATTTATTTAAATCAATTTCCAGCCAGAGAGAAAATGAATCTATAAAAGTTATGGTGGAACCCTTAGAAGAAGCTTGTAGAATCATGGACTGTAAAGGTTGGAAGGAATCTTGAAGGTTTAGTTCAACCTAAGCTTTATTTGGGACATAACCTTGAATGAATTTCTGAGATCTCCCAGCACCCTTTTTATATCTCTTTAACCAACAAAGGCTATAAGAAATAAAGTGAATAAGTCAGGAAAGTATTTAACTTGTTTAGATTTTACATGGAGATAATTTTTTTACAGATACCTCTTTAAATTTTCAAATCTCACAAGTTTTGAGTAAGATGTAAAGCAAGTATATCTGCACATGTGGATTATCGCACAAAATTATGCTTGAAAAATTCCCAACCCTATCATATAGGATGCAGACTGCAATTATTACAGAGTAATTGCTCGGGGATGAGAAGTATAAACTCTCTGGGTACCAAGCTTGTGATACTTGTAAAATTACTGATTTGAACTTCTTTTTTCAGATCTTTTACAAGTCTATGCTATTCTGCTGATGGCCAATGCATTTTGGCAGGAGGTCTGTCAAAGTATGTTTGTATTTATCATGTCAAGGAACAGATTCTCATTAAAAAGTTTGAAATATCTTGCAATCTTTCCTTAGATGCAATGGAGGTTAGTATGTGTGTGTTGGACATGGAATAAATCTTGTAAGTTTATGAAATAAAAATATGGTCACTTTTGCTATTTGCCTTACCACACATTATTTTTAAATGAATAGTAAATGTATTATTTGACTGAGTAATTTAAATTTGTGCCTTTCACTTGATTGTCTACTCTGAAACATTTTTATTAAGACATTCTTATTTATCTATGCTCTGTCTTTGTAGTGTTATATCAATTTATCAGTCATAGACAATTTATGGTTCTAAGGAGAAATAGAAAGGATTTAGCATCCCATTGTAAGTAGAGTATTCTGAAACATGTTTGGAATTTGAAATAGACTATGTTGTCATATATTTTATTTTATAGGAATATTTGGATCGCAGGAAGATGACTGAGTTTGGTAGCATGGCATTAATAGAAGAGGGAAATGGGGACGATGATGACGTTGCCATTCCTCTTCCAGGAGTTAAGAGAGGTATTAGTTAATTTTAATTAAAGCTCTCCAAATCATGTGTATTAGATTTATTTAGATTTTCCTGATGAAAAGGGCAAAGTTTTAAACAAGTCCTTTTGTTTCCTCTCATTTTTACAAAATGATTGAATTTTAGTTTGGAGATCAGCCAGTGTCTTTACTAAGAAGCATTGCCCCAGGTTATGGCCATTGGAAAATATTTCAATATATTGAGTGTTTTATGACAAAAAAAAATTCATTATCTGTGATTGTTTTAGCTAATTCAATGGTTTAATAACACTTGCACTTAATAACCATTAGTGTTTTCACTACTGCTTTTACTATATATATGTATTGCTAATCCCACCCTCACCTGGTTTTCTCACCCTCCTTATATTGCCTGAATTTAATTAATTTGGAATAATTTATAACAAGACAAAATCGGCTTGGTCAATAAATACTATGATCCCAATATGCTTCTAAAGGTTTGTAAAGTTGGCAACTGACAAATGTAAATGTTCCAAATGATTGCTGTGAGGGTAGCAACTGCATGCATCACATAAACATTTGTACTGGTTAATATGTTGAACAAGGACAGTCATTTACTTCCCAGGGTTGTCATGATTTGGATGAGGGAACATTGATGGAGGAAATGCCCTGTCCAACAATTTGGCTTTGTTGGGATATACGTTTTTTTTTTAGAAAAGAAATGTAAATGTATCTTTGTGGTTCTTTCTCTTGCCACACTTCTTTTGTAGAAAGAATCAATTTACAGTGTCAGCACTGGTTTGTACAAGGAAATTATTGTAGGAAATTATGTTGCTTTTTGCTTTCTTTTCAGGTGATATGAGTTCTCGACATTTTAAACCAGAAATAAGAGTAACATGCCTCCGCTTCTCTCCTACTGGTAGGTTTTTAGAGGTTCTTTTCATTACTTGAAAAATGTTCATTTCTTTGTCCACCTACCCTCCCACATCTCCATAGTTTTAGCTAATATCACAGTGCTTCTCTTTCAGGAAGAAATTGGGCAGCAACCACTACAGAAGGTCTTCTTATCTACTCTTTGGACTCTAGTCTCACCTTTGATCCATTTGACTTAGAAATTGACATCACTCCTAGCAATATTCGTAAAGTATTGCACCAAAAGGAGTACACTAAGGCTATTGTCATGGCCTTTCGACTAAATGAGAAGAAAATGATTCAAGAGGTTCTAGAAACTGTGCCATATGATGAAAGTAAGCTGGACTTACTACTATTACTAGTGTGATGTGATGGTTGCAGAAAACAAGATTTCCTAAATTTCTAAGTTGTTAGCAAAACTTGATATGTGTGTGTACTAAAGAGAAGGAAAAAGATAATATCCTGAATAATTTGAGTGTTTTAAGTGAGTAGAAATTCTCTAATGATTAAATTGCACACGACAAAAGGGAAGTTGAAAAAAGGAATTATGTCATGCAATATAGTGTTTCCTTGCCTTCAGTTTCCTTTGCTAAAAATGCAGACATTTTCCTTCTGCACACGTCATGACACGTGAACTTTTTTGACATGTTTACTCATTTGTTGTCAACTAATACATCCTCTTGTTTGTTGTAAAAAACAGTTGATATAGTCTGCTCATCGCTTCCAGACTTGTACATAGAAAAGGTCCTAGAATTTTTAGCATCTTGTTTTGAGAAATCTCGTCACTTGGAATTCTATCTTGTGTGGACTCAGAAGTTGCTCATGCTGCATGGATGCAAATTAAAAACAAGGTTAGTGAACTTACCGTAGCTTAATATGGTTGAAAAAGAGAGAATACACATTATCAGTTGATAATTTTAAAAGAAGAATTATATCTACCATCAGAAGGCCAGTAATTAGAATGTCAGTGAAACTCCATTCTTTTTTCATCGGTTTATGGTGATTTGACTGAAGACTGGAATACAAGGGAAACAGCAGATATGCTTCCAACTGCCATATCCAAGAAAAGCTGCAACATGTATATCTGTATGTCTGTTGTAACTACTAGCTATTTTATTGGTAATACAATAAAGATACTTTTTCAAGCTCATTAATACTTTGAAAATTAAATATAAATTAGCACTTGGGCTTTTATATTTAGCATTTCTAGGACTTATTTTTAGAGTTGTGCAAACGTTTGAAAAAATGTGCATTGGCACCAAGAAGCAACTCATTCTTTGCCGTTTTTGTGGTTTTGACATTTTTTGTTGTGCTTGTATGTGTATGTATGGCGTAGTTTCACTACTCTGAAATGTAGGTGTAGGTAAAAAAAATCTTGTTTTTATACTAATGCTTCTTTTTCAAGAGCTTTGCACAGTCCTCATTTACAGTGTTAAATAGGTTGGGAATAACTGAGACAACCAAGGAAATAAGGATAACCCTTTTATTTTAGCTAACAAGTTTAACCATATGTCAAACCGCCCGCTAACACTTGCGGCTGATAGGTGACAAAGCAAGCCATTCTGACAGCACTCCTTTTATAGTGTGCTGTCAAACTCGTCAGCCAATCAGCTGTTGCGCCGTCTCCCACTCTAACTCTGGACCAGAGTAAAGACTTCATATGCAACACTCCTCTCTCCTTGGAGTGCCCATGCTTAATTTTGCAAATACGCTGGGCGACGCCTGTTTCTCAAAGATCTTCGCAGTTGGGTCTCAGCAGTGGCATCAAATGAAGGGCTGTTTCCACTCGACTCTTTTCTCTTACTTCCTGGATCGAAGTGGGTTGGTAAAACAGCTTCCTGTGGTTCTAACTGCGGGTGGAACATTTCTGCAGGCTCCGGATCTGTGGGCTCCGGATCCTGCTGCTCAAGTAAGTTCCGGTCGGCCTGGCTGGTAGTGGTTGGTTCCAGGCCCGGGATGGCAGTAATATCACTCACTGGGTCCACAGTTTTTTCAGAATCAACAGGGCGCCTCCTCAGCTGGTCAATGTGCCTTTGCCATTGCCGGCCATCATTTAATAATATCTTGTAAGAGCGGGGGCCAGTTATTTCCACTACTTTTCCAGGTACCCACAATGGATCTCCCCCATAGTTTCGAGCAAAAACTGAATCCCCTATTTGAAAGGTTCTTATTTTATTGGTTGATTCTTGGGTGCTCTTGGGTGCATAGCTGGGGTGTAGCCTGTCTAAATTTGTTTTCAGGCGTCTTACCCATTAATAACTCTGCTGGGCTGTATCCAGTAACCAGGCTAGGGGTGATATGCTGGATCAGTAAATAGGATGCTACCTTAGCTTCCCAATTACCTGGGCCCATGTGTGTTAATGCTTCTTTTGTGGACCTCACCATTCTTTCAACTTGACCATTGGCCGAAGGATTAAAAGGAGCTGTTAATGCATGCCTAATTCCCTGTCCCAGCAAAAATAGTTCAAAGTTTGCTGCAGTGAATTGGGGCCCATTGTCAGATACCAGGAGATTGGGCAGGCCATGGGTTGCGAAAAAAATTTGTAACACTCTTATGACCATATCTGTAGTAGTGGAAAACATGGGTATAATCTTCAACCATTTGGAATAAGCATCTACAACCACTAAAATGATTTTGCCTTGAAATGGACCCGCCAAATCAATATGAATGTGTGACCAGGGGGCCTTAGGATATTCCCACTCCGTTGGCGTGGCCTTTGGGGCTGCTGGTCGTGAGGCTTGGCAGGGATGGCACCCAGAGACCAAGGTTGTAATGTCATTGTCCAGTTGGGGCCACCACACAAAACGTCATGCCAAACTCTTCATTTTGATTATTCCTAGGTGACCCTCATGCAGGGCTTCTAACACCTGCTTGCGTAATGTTGTTGGAATAATTACTCTACAACCCCATAGCAAACATCCCATCTGGGCTGAAAGTTCATGCTGGTGTGCAAAAAAGTTTGGAAATCTTTAGAACTGACCTGTGAGGGCCACCCTCTTTTTACCTAGTCCAATACCTGCGAAATTATTTTGTCTTTATTGGATTGTCTGGCAACGTCAGCTGCTGTAATTGGGGTGTAGAAGTCGTCTATAAGCAGTATAGATGATGCAGGAGCAGGATCTTGTGCAATGGTTGGCAAGGGGCATTGACTTAGTGCATCAGCATGTCTTAGTTTTTTTCCAGCGCGATGTGTCAAGGTATAAGTGTAAGTGGCCAAAAATACAGTCCAACAAATCATGCGTGGTGATAAGACTTGAGGTGTCTGCTTATCACCTGCCAATAGTCCTAATAAGGGTTTATGATCTGTAACCAGTTGAAATGGTCCACCATATAAGTAATCATGAAATTTTTTAACCCCTGCTACCAAAGCCAGTGTCTGTTTGACTATAGTTACATTCTGCTGGGGCAAATATTCTTGAAAAGAATACTATTGGTGCCTCTCTACCATTGGGCAATTTGTGGCTGAGTACTGCCCCAATGCCATATGGGGAAGCATCATAAGCTAGTACCAGAGGTAATTTGTCATTAAATTGAATTAGTACACTATCTGAAGTCAGAAGAGATTTTACAGCCTGAAATGCTGCAGCCTGCCTACAGCCCCAAACCCAGGGGGTATCCTTATCCAGTAACCTATGTAAAGCTGCCAGAGGCTTTATGCCGTAGGAATATTGCATAGAAATTTAAAAGGCCTAAAAAGGCCTGTAACTCATTTTTGTTCTTGGGAGTGGGTGCCTGGTGGATCGCTAAAACCTTTGACTCAGTGGGGTGGAGACCAGTGGCATCAATTGAATATCCTAAAAATTCCATCCTTTTTAGTCCCACTTTGCATTTGTCTTTGTTAACTTTAAGACCAACTTCTTGTAGTCTGGTAAGAACTGTAAGCGATCAAGAAGCTCTTTTTTTGGTGGTGGCAGCTACCAAAATATCATCAAAATAGGGAACTGCTCCCTGTATTCCTTGTAATAGGTGCTCCATCAAATTTTGGAAAAGGCCTGGGGCTATGCTGACACCAAATTGTAAACATCTGCATTTAAAAGCCCCTTTTGCGTAACTATGACTTGTGCTTCAGCAGTTTTGTCATACACAGGTAACTGTTGGTAAGCCTGAGATAGGTCTAACTTTGCAAATATGCTGCTGTTACCCAGTGAGTGGATAAGATGTTGCACCACAGGTACTGGATAAGAGTGTACCTGAAGAGCCTTATTGAGTGCATTTAAAATCGGCATAGATTCTGCCTGAACCATCTGGTTTAATGGGAGTTACGATAGGGGTCTACCATTTTGAATGCTCTACTGGCTCAAGCACTCCTTGGGATATTAACTTATCAAGCTGTTCCTCAATTTTAGATTTTAATGCAAATGGCACTCTGCGAGGTTTTAGCCTTATTGGAGCTACCAAGGGGTCCAAATTAAATGAAAGTGCCTGTGTATTTTCCTAGATTACCATCAAAAACGTTTTTGAATTCCTGAACCAACCCCTCTAACTCAGATTCATTAAGGGAATTGATACCACTAATTCCCAATCCCAATGCTTCAAACCAGCCCAATCCCAATAAACTGGGTAGCATTCCCTCTACAATTACCAAAGGAAGTTTCCCACAAAATGTTTGAAAACTTACTCTGAATTCGTTGACTACAATTGGATTGGTAATCACGTAGATGGAGACTGCAGGGCTGTAACCATCTCTTAGATGCCCGGGGCATGAGTCGTTTGAGAGTGCTTAGGAAATGATAGATAGAGAAGACCCAGTATCTATCTCCATTTTACAAGGTTTACCTTCAATTTTTACAGTAACAAAAACCATTTCCCCCCCCAATTTGGTTGGTTTGGCCAATTAATTCTATTGAATCCTTGTCATGCTTGGCTATGGCATAACAGTCTTCAAAATGAGTGTTCCCTCTATCTTTTGAGGTCTGGAAATAGGTGCCAGGTGTTGCTGGCATTATAGCCCTGCACACCTTAGCCAAATGCCCCTTCTTTTGACAATGCAGGCAAATTACATTCTTTTTTTTTTATTGAAACAGTTTTACAT
>JAOYMU010000274.1:48144908-48157842 GCA_025802295.1 Psammodynastes pulverulentus
CGCCGCCACTGCTCCAGCGGTTCTGAAGGCTCCCGCCACCCCCCACCACTCCAACTCTTTGCAAAGAGACGCGACCTCAAGTTATTTCTTTTCTTTGACGCCCAGATTGATTTTTCTCTCCCCCCGCACCTGCTTTCCAGCGGATGAAAAGCTGCCATTGTCATTTGCATGTGATTTTAATATTTTAACATCTCTAATCGCCTCGTTTACGATGCTTGAGGGGAAAGTTGGTTTTGTGTGTGTGTGTGTGTGTGTGTGTGTGTGTGTGTGTGTGTGTGTTTTTAAACTAAGAAAGCAAAAGAGAAAAACACCTGGCTGTCGCCAAGCGGCCAAGGCAGAGCTGTAACTCCAAGCTGTTAGAACAGGCTTGGTTTTGCATGTAAGAAAGTCCCTGCTGGGGTGGAAACTTAGCTGAAGAATTCAACACGAAGACTATAAAAAGACACTGGGGAGCATCCTTCCACAACTTGTGGCCAGCTTCCCCGGGTGATTTATAACGTCATGCAATCATTGCTTTGCGGTTGTGCCACAGACAGGGACTGTATTGCTATAGTAATGCTTGGAAGATGCTGTCAGATAAGGTGCAATTGCTACCTTGATAAGACACATTGAATAGCTGGCCCGTAGCTGCCTGTGCCACCCAGTGGCATTCACGGGATCTTACTACTTTGATCAAAATTATGAAAGCAGAATTGCGAGCTCCACCGTATTTGGGAGAGTGTGTGGCATCCTGACACACAGCCAAAAATGGTGACGTTGCTTTCATCAGTAAGACTCCTTTGCCCCTGCCAAATGCTACACTGTCACCATCTTTACTCTGTCCTGAACCATGGTGTGTGGCTTTTTTGTGGTTACCTACAGTTGTAAACCCAGAACAACCACGGTGTCTGGTCAGCATGAATTCCAACTTGAAACAACCACCGAAGGTTTCAAATTGAAATCAGCATTTACTAGCGTGAGACTAGGCTGAAGCTAAGCAGCCATAACTAAAGATGACGCAGGCATCTAAGGACAACAAGCCATGAATCTTGTCTGAAAGATCCCTTTAGGGAGTTACATAAGAAGGAAACATGTTTTTAAGAAAACAAAGGAAAAATGTTAACTGAACCAGACAAAGGAAGCTGGTCTTGAACACACCCTCTTCCCCCCCCTCCCATCCTACCAATAATCACCAGCCTTGTGAATTTACAAGGCAAGCGTAGCTGTCAGTCTTGTGAATCAACAAAGCAAGGACTTTTAGGGATAAAAGGGGTCCCGAAGCATGACCCACTTTTTGGATGTCAGCTTCCATTGCTCTAGTTCAGGGGTCAGCAACCTTAAACACTCGAAAGAGCCATTTGGACCTGTTTCCCACAGAAAAGAAAACACCGGGAGCCACAAAACCCTTCTTGTGCCTGACTATTTCCTGAGCAGCCACCGAACTAGCATATATAGTTGAATTAAAGATTCTGTTTTGTTTGGCTTTATTCTTGTTGAAATAAAGGTTCTTATCTAGCCAAAACGAGTTACAATATATCAGGTTCTTCTTAGCTTAGGCGCTTACTTTAGCCAGTAAACTGAGAATGTAAATTTTCAGTTCTGTGATTTATTGCCAAGTTTTAAGGAGAGGAGTCTGACAGCTACAGACAGCCCTCAATAACATAGTTGGATCATTACTTTATGTAGGAAAGCAAACCACGCTAGAGATCCCAGCATCAGCAGTAATGATGTGGTAATAATGATGGCACCAACATTAGCAGTAATTTTGCCATGTTAAAATTTATGGGATTAAGAAAAGCACAAAGCAAAGCAAGAAAGCTACACATAGTCCAGCCTATAGAAATTAAGGCTGTCCTATATCGGAGCAAAAACTTTGGAAGAATTAGATCTTTCTTTTTCCCCATTGCTGTCATTACACAGCCCAGAAATGATACTTCTACATTGTACTGTACAATGTAGCTTTTATTGTGGATCGTTTAGAATATGTTAAATTGTAAAGATGTATTAATTATTAATATTAATCTAAACTAGAGGGCAGTACATAACTTCTCTCCGCACATCAATGAAAATGTGCATCCACTGTTATCCAATGCATTGCCAATATGTTTTCTCGAATATTTGATGTTTGTTGAAAAGCTGAGTGTTGCCTTGGCCCCGAGCTGGTTTCCCATCTCTGATGTTATCAGGGGAGGAGACACAAAGAGCGAAATACAATGACTGTGGGTACAAGATATGAGGAACATAGAATAATAGGGTTGGTAGTCAAATGTTTAAAGTTTGCAAGATGCACTTATCTCACCTGTGCATGTGTATCCATGTGCATAAGAGTATTGTGAAGTTTCCTGAACCCACAGAAACACCCCACTTCACTTACCTAAAGAAAATCAGATTGAGTTCAAAACAAGCCTGTTGTGTGTGAAAAACTTACCACTTGAGACTGTATCTCACAGGGGATGTGTTTTCAGCAGGGCCACTTTAACAACTGTGCCTCTTTTGTAATTTTCATTCCTTTCTCTCCCATAGTCTTGAGGGAAGCGGTGGTGGTGGGGAAAATACATCTACGCTGCCCACCAGAGTGGGAAGGCAATGCATTTTGTTTTTTGCAGGGCCTAGAAGAAAAGCCTTCTCTCTAGTGGCTTCCTTCTCAGTGGAACATCGTTGCCCTGGAAATAAGGTTGTTCTCAGTGGTGGGATTCAAATAATTTAACAACTGGTTCTCTGCCCTAATGACCAGCTGGGTAGGCATGGCTGGATGACCATGTGACTGGGTGGAGCTCAGGCAACAGGAAGTCTGGGCATCCTGCCAAGAACCTTTTAGCTGTTCTATGGGTTAACCAAGAGGCAGTTTCTGTAAGCAGGGCAATAAAGATTAGGTTAGAAACACCACCAGAATGTTTCCTTCCTGCCTTACAGGATTAGCCCTGTAAAGTGGAAAGAAACAAAAGGAGATTTCTTGCAACAACCGGTTCTCTGAACTGCTTAGAAAGTTAACAACCGGTTCTCGCGAATAGGTGCGAACCTGTTGAATCCCACCACTGATTGGATCCCTGATTCTACCTCATTCAACATTTTAGATTGATTGAGAAAATCGATTTGATTCAATTCAATATTTTGGAAGGTCAGTTCAATATAGCAATTCAATTAAATGACTTTTTAACTGATTCCCCAGATTGAAACTTTACACTGCCTTTGTACTGTACTGCCATTTTTTACAGATGGTGGAAATTACAAACTGGACTATTGATCTGGTAGATTCTCATAAATTGGTAATCCAAGATGCCAGATAATAATTCAACAATGTGGTTCTAAATGGATTATCCAAGCTAATATGGTCAATGGAACAGATCATATAAAATTAGAGCTGAAATAATGCAGGACCCCTTCTCCAAAGCTAGTGATTATCCCTGTGTGGTATATTTCTGAGCAAAGAAGAGTTGCAAAACAGAGAACAAGTGTCGGATATCCCATAAATTTAATCCAGAGAACAGACTAATGTTGAGGATATTGATCATGCAACTTCACTGTACTTTATGTCAGTTGTGCATGCCAATACATTCCTGTTGTGCAATCAAGCAATACAGAGAAGAGCAACTGTCATGCTGAGCTATGTTGTGCCAATATTTCTTCTTGTATCGTAATGGGCTTCAGTTCAAATTATTCCATTCCAGAGATATATAGTACAAAGTTCCAAGTATTCACCTATTTTGTTATTCATATATTTTTAATGTCATGGTTCAGAAACCAAATCCAGGTGATATGCTTGATTTTTTTTCCTCTTTCCTTGAAGAAGGTCAAAATCAAATATGGGTTTTATATGATCTACAGCAGTTTTTTGGAACTACATGCATGCTGCATCACAAATATTTATTTGGCTTTAGTGATTCCCATTGGCCCATCCAGCATGTATCTACCCATAGGACTCTCCATCTTGTTAATGCCTCTACAATTAATTTTACAACTGAAAAGACCCACCTGAATATTTAAAATCAATTGACCATTTATTTCCAACACATTAAATGGGTATCCTTTTTAGGACACTGTAGGGATTGAGAATTTATATTGATTATTTAAATGGTATTTCTTGGTATTTCTTAAAAAGCACTTCTTTTTTTTTAAGACCAGAAAACATTTTATTACAAATAGTTATTTAGAAAAACTATCAAAATAAAATATATATTAATGCAAGTATTATCTTTTCATTGTTTATCATTGATCATTTCCCTTTTTATTCTTCTTGTGAGACATTTGGAATCATGAATTATGATATTTCTATATGTTTATCAGGGCATTCTGTTTATATATATCATTTGCATTTTAAAATTTAAACCTGCATTTACTAACTTAAATATATTCAGCATGAAATTATGCATGTAACTTCCTCAAAAAGGAATGGGATGAAAAACCACTTAAACCGAAATTTAAAAAGCAAGAGTTGGATGATATAGCAATACTATGTTTTTAAACCATATTATGAACAGATTGGAGAAAGAAGAGCTTAATCAGTAGCTTGATGCAAATGAATCTGGAGATGAAATTATGTTCAGCATTAGCATAATTGTTATAAACACTGAAAATTATCTTCATAATTTCATCTGCACAGCAAGATATTCTTTAAAAAATCACATTGCAACAGTCATCTTTGCTTTGGATTCAAGGTGAAAGATTGGCTTATGAAAAGGCCCTAAAATAGTCTTTCAAAGGAACAAAAAACTCTTTAATCAGTGTAGCTGGACGTTGAGCGAAAATTCTAGATCTGCAAATGTTCTCTGCCAAGAGAGATAAATCCATATTCAATGCTGAAGCAGAGTATTTGCTAGAAAGGAATTTGAAAATGTTTATGTAACAAAAACAGTCAGACAAACAAGCACACAAAATAATCTACATTTTTCAATGGGCTGTTCAGCATTTCACTTACATGTTTATTTCAACCCAACATAAAGGATTACCGTATCCTTTTTTTTTACCTGGATCATTTTACCTTTGGCGATCTTACAAGGCCTCATTGTGCAATATAGCATGTAGTTCTACATTTAAAGATGCTGATACCAAATTCATGACAAAAGAATGTATCTGGACACCAATATGATGGGTAGATTTTTTCCCCCTTCTTCCATGTTCCTGTTCAATTTTGCGTGTGTTTAAAGCACAGAACTTCTCTGGCTAAAAGGTAGCTTTTCAACATACTATACAAGAGGAAAGTCTTTCTCCTTTACCCTTTGTATTCTTGAATAAAGTACAGGCAGTCCTCAACTTACGATTACAATTGAGCCCAAAATTTCTGTTGTTAAGTTGTTATGTGAGTTTTGGTCCATTTTACGACCTTTCTTTCCACAGTTGTTAATGAATCACTGCAGTTGTTAAGTTAGTAACATGTTTGTAAAGTGAATCTGGCTTCCCCATTGACTTTGTTTGTCAAAGGATCACAAAATATGATCATCAGGACACTGCAAACGTCATAAATCAGTTGCCAAGCATCCTGAAGTTTGATCACAATGCTGCAATTGTTGTAAATGTGAAAAACAATCATAAGTCACTTTTCAGTGCTGTTGAAACCTTGAACGGTCCCTAAACAAACTGTTATAAGTCAAGAACTACCTGTACACCCTTATATGTATGGTTTCCATTTTAGGGATCAAATAAAAAAAAAATATAGAGCAAACATTGCCCTTGGCTATTAGAGAAACTTCTGATAGAAAAATGAAGCCAAACTAGCCACAATTCCTCAAAATGAAAATAGCTAGTTGACTCATATTTTCAAATGTTATTTATTATAAACAATATTGTACTCTGCTGTCTAGTCTTATTTTATACCTCTTACTCCATTTAGAGAAATTATACTGTAGTTCTCATGACGGAAATGCAGAAAGCCAAATTATATTTAACAAAGATGATTATACAAATTAAACTACATTGGTATGTCTTTTCTTGCTAATGCTATACATTCATATGACATATATTTGGAGAATAACTGCAAAATCTCAAAATTACCAAGAATTACTGTATACAGTTAGCTAAAGCACTCTTGGAACCATCCTTTATAATGGCATTGGTAAATTATTTAACTGTTGCAAATCTTATCTACTTACCAGATGTGTTGTAGGAATTGGTTTAAATTGGAATCTGACTTGATAGTCAAATGATAAAAAATTTTGTGTGACAGTTCATATGAAACATTACCTAGCTTCCCTTGGTGCGTTGAACAATAGCTATAGTTCCTGGGAATGAAAGGTACCATAATCCAGCGAAATATCTGAAGGAGACCAAACAGCTTACAGCACACTGTTATGTTGTTAGGAGATAGGGGAGAGTGTTCTAATTCATATTTATCAACATTCCAGTTTACAGTAGATATGTACAAATTCAGGCACCTTTGCTATACCTAATTCTGAAAATGCGTTACTGCAAATTTGTTATTGCTTTTTTATAGTTTAAAAAAAGCGAAGAATTGTTAAAGAGGATTTCCTAAATTATTTACAACATTTTACATTAATTCAGTTTTAAAAGAATATGCTAAGTTAAACTGAAAAACAAATTACTCGCCTATTAACGGATGGAATGTTACTCCAGATATGCACTGCGTTCTGTACATTGCTGTCATCTTGTTTATATCTGAGAACTGCTTCCATCTATAAAACAAACATATTTATACCTCAACCATTAGAATGTTGTCTCCAAACAATGATCATTCCACATAATACAAAACTATAGGTAGTCTTCAACTTATGACTATTCATTTATCAGCTGTTCAAATTTATAATGCTGCTGAACAAAGGAGCTTATGACCTTTGTTGAGGTGCCCCCATGGTCATGTAAACAAAATTTGGGCATTTTGCAATACATCCACCCTTATGACCAACTGCTGGGATGCTGCAGTTCCCTCCTGCCTATCTCCCCACCTTCCATCCTTCTGCATTCCTATAGGTCTTGAGCAAAGGTGGTATTTAGCAGGTTCTCACTAGTTCTGGAGAACCGGGAGCGGACATTTTGAGTAGTTCGGAGAACCAGCAAATACCATCTCTGACTGGCCCCATCCCCATCTATTCTTTGCCTCCCGAGTCCCAGCTGATTGGCTGGGTCTTCTTTTGTTGCCCTGCACAGGAGAACAGAGCTGGAAAGCAGATTAGTAGGGTGGTGAGGGAATAGGATTTTGCAGTAACCTTCCCCCAGGAGTGGGATGGGAATGGAAATTTTGCAGTAATCTTCCCCTGGAGTGGGGTGGGAATGGAGATTTTACAGTATCCTTCCCCTGCATGCCCACCAAGCCATGCCCACCAAACTCACAGAACCAGTAGTAAAAAGAATTGAATCCCACCACTGATCTTGGGCCTGCTTGTATGCTCCACCAGGTCCCCGCAGGCCTTGGACCTGCTTCACGGTCTCCTTCCCACCCTTAATTTTAATTTTTGGTAGATTTTCAGGAAGCAGCTGCTCCAGTGCAGGATCTATTTAAACAGTGGAGGCCATGTGACACTGTCCTGGAAATGTGCACCATTTTGGGAGTGGTCGCAATGAAATGCTACCCACTTCCTAGATGGTGTCATGCAGCCTTCAGGAAGGCCAAAGGGTAGAGCAGGCCAGCACTCCTCAAACACTATCTGTGGAGCTCCAACAATCCATCCTTTAGCCTTCCTATACAGTGGAACAGGTCATGTGAGCTAGAATCAGACCATGGGGAAGCTGGGGAAGTGCTGCAGTGCAAGTCTGGTCCTGTGTTAGGCCTCCCAATGATCCATGTGGTTGTTTAACAACTGCAATGGGGGGGGGAGACCAGGTATTGGGGTCATTAGATAAGGTAGTTATGTGGGCACCTGACTTAATGACTATTGTGACTGTAATAGGCAGGCTGCATTACAGACATACATCAAGGACTACCTGTACACAATTTCATTTAATTTGGCCAGGAGACTTTGAGTTTTGGTTCTGATGTAGTCATAAAAGCCAGCTGAGTAACTTTGGACCAGTCTCTCTCAGCCCACAATATCAGGCTCGGGTAACAAGCTGGTCAGTCAATTCCTGTTGTAACCAATGGATCAATATTCAGTTGATCTGAAAAAAGCAGACCTTGCACTTGCGAAAAAACACGAAGAGGAAGAAATAAAGGACTTCCAATAATTACCATTTTGCTCTCAGCCTGTGACAATTTTATCATGGGAGGAGACTCTGTGGATCATCTGGGAAGCGTGAGGTCTGCAGATCCCCACACAACACAATGTAGAATGCTTTAATATGAGGCTTGGGAACAAACTAGGAATCAACTTTAATGCAAGCTTGCTGTAATCACATGTTTGTGCATTCGAGTTTCATTGTGAATGCCAACTGAATGAATTGAAATCTCTCCTGGATATGTCAGGGCCAATATCATATTTTGTATTGTTCCAGTAAAAATTTACATGAATTTTAGGTATTTAAATAATTAATGCAAAGTCAGTTTATTCACTTCCCAATAGCAACTGATTTCCAACTAACCTGAAAAAAGCGAGAAGCTGCATCCCTCTCTTCTTCATCCAAGACAATGTTGTCTACAAATAGCCAAAAAAATGGCTTTTTATTTTTTTCTTTAGGACTTCCATACTGAAGTATACGAAAATATTGGTAAAAATACCAGGCTTTAGAAGGAAGGAAGAAGTTTGTTTTCTTGTAAATAGCTTTTGAAAATGGTTTCTAAAAATAAATTACAGTCTTTTTAAAAAGTAATAACTACTACACAATTTTTTTCAGTTGTCCAGAATCTTGAACCTTTTCAATAACATTCAGTTAGGGCAGAGGTGTCAAACTCAAGGCCCCGGGGCCAGATCCGGCCTGCGGGGTGCTTAGATCTGGCCCGCGAGGCTACCCTGGAAATAGCAAAGGACCAGCCCACAGTGCCTCTGCCAGCGAAAACGGAGCTCGCGAGGGCTGCACAGGGTCCTCCTAAGCTCTGTTTTCACTGTCTGAGGGTTGCAGGAGGCCATTCCAGTCAAAAACAGAGCCCACGAGGGCTATGTGGGCCCCCTGAGCTCCATTTTCGCTGGCAGAGGGTTTCAGGTAGCCATCACAGCCAAAAATGGAGCTTGGAAGCCTGTTTTTGCCAGCAGAACATTTGGGCCAACATAGGCACCCCCAAAACAAGTGACATGCTAGTCATGCCCACCATGGCCATGCCCACCCCAGCCTCCTGAAGTCAACACAACCATGCAGCCCTCAATGAAATCCCTGAGTTTGAAATCCCTGCGTTAGGGAGTTGTCTCATATCAATAATTCACTGGCACATAACACAGGTAACTATTACGGCTGCAAATAGGACTGGAATTTCAAATGTACGTCATGATGGTTGTAAATCAGGGGTGTCAAACTCAATTTCATTGAGGGTCACATCAGCATTGTAGTTGTCCTTGGGGGAGCTGAGGGGGCATTGCTGGGGGTGTGTAGCCAGGTGGTTGCAGCCCAATGGATGGGCGTGGCCAGGTTGGACTTGATCAGCTTGACTTTGCTCGCATCGAGGGGTGCCTGTGGGGCATCAGGCAGGGCTGGGTGGGATAGAGGGTCTCTGGCATAAGGGGGCAGTATCAGGGTGGGTGCTGGGGCCTGATCCACTGGAGGAACAAAGACAGATAGGGGTTGCGGCGAAGAAACCCAGCTGGTCACTGTCATCACTATGCTGCGGCCCCTGCATGCTCAGCCCCCACCATCAAACCTCATCCTCCAGCAAACCTGCTGACCACCCTCTGTCTGCCCCATTTGCAAAGGCCCCAGCAAACAGGAAAGGCAGGGAGCCCCTTCCCCAAAATGCAGCTGGGATAGCCCCATGTACTTGGCCTCCTCCCTCAAACCTCATCCTTCAGTGAGCCCACTGCCCACACCTCTACCCTCAAAGCCTTGGCAACAGGAAGGGTGGGGAGCAGGCTCACTGGAGGACAAGGTTTGTTGGTGGAGGCCTAGTGTGCAGGGGCTGCAATGTGGCAGTGACAGGCTGCACTGCCTCATTGCAACCCCACTATCTACCTTTGTCTGTGGCTACCATAGCTGGGACAGAGCAGGTGGGTCCACAGCAGCCGGTGCATCTGGAGGCCCTGTGGTTGCATGGCCCAGCAAGCAGGCCAGATCGCCTCAGCCTGCTGCTTGGAGTGTCAGCCCAGTGGTCATGAGGCTTGGACCCACCTGCTGCTCAGGCTGCCGAATCCCAGTAATCTCTTGGGGAGTGGGACTCTTGCCTTTCCCATTTGGTGGGCCTTTTGTGAGTGGGGCAGCAGGCAGAAGTCATCCCATATGTGCAACAGAGTGAGAAGACGAAGTTGGACAGCTCTACTCCTGCCCTGCAACTTGCTTCCCCTCACCTCATGGCAGTGGCACCGGCAGCAGGCGAAGGTAGAGGCATGGGGAGGAGGCACATGATCCAGCCTGCCAGATACACTGGGTGTTTTCCCTGCCACCTGCCCTGTCCCAGCCATGGAGGCTGTGAACAAGCAAAATCAGACAGTGGGACGGAGGATGCAGGTGGGTGGGCGGCCACTCAGCACTTCCACATGCTTCCTTCCCCATACCTCTGCCTTCACCTCCTGCTTAGAAGGCCAGCCTGGTGGTTGCAGCACCCCAGATGCACCTGCACTGTGTGTGCTGCAGAGCCGCTCATCCAGCAGGCTGCTGCCTGACACCATTGGCCCCCGCATGCTTACTGCCTCCTGTGCGCATGCTGGTGGGGCATCTGGCTGGGATGGGTCATGACTGGGGCAGCAGCAGCCAACCCCTCATTGTCTTCTGGGTGGCTCTGCGGGCCAAATCTAAGCCTTGTATTTGACATGTCTGATTGAAGGCTTCGTTCCTGTCCTCAAACAATAAGGCTGATGCACATGAGGACATGGGCAGCATTGGTTCCTGTGACTGGTCTTAGATCTGACCTGTGGGGCCATACTGCCCCCTTGGCCCCACTCCCTGGATAAGTGCACAGGAAGCGGCACTGTACTGGGTGAAAGGGAGGTGCTCAGAATGCAGTTAGATTGTGGGGTCACCAGGCTCTGCGCCCTCTCACCATCTCCTGTGTGTGTGCCCAGGGAGCAGGCTCTCGCTGACACCAGGGATTTAAGCCCTGTCAATTTAAGGCTGGCTGCATTCCAGTCTGGATGATAACCACCAGATTGTAGATCAGCACCCAGTCCAGAAGTGGTATTCAGCAGGTTCTGACCAGTTCTGGAGAACCGGTAGGGAAAATTTTGAGTAGTTCAGAGAACTGGCAAATACCACTTCTGACTGCCCCATCCCCATCTATTCTCTGCCAAGTCCCAGCTGATCAGCTGGATCTTCTTTTGTTGCCCTGCACAGGAGAACAGAGCTGGAAATCAGGTTAGTGAGGTGGGGAGGGAATGGGATTTTGCAGTATCCTTCCCCTGCCATGCCCACCAAGCCACACCACACCTAAGCCACACCCACAGGACCGGTAGTAAAAATTTTTGAATCCCATCACTGACCTGGTCGGCCTGGGCCAGCCTGAGGTGTCACAGGCTGGTCCTTCGCTGCTTCCAGGGCAGTCCCATGGGCCAGATCTAACCACCTTATGGGCTGGATCCGGTCCATGGGACTTGAGTTTGACACCCCAGTTGTAAATAAATCAAGCTCACTTGATCAAACCTAAGCGGTATATAAATCTAAAGTGCTATTATGACTGTTTTTAGGGAAATCATTAGATAAATCACCTGGTTCTAAATCTGGAAACACAAAAAACTGACAAGAAACTGACAAAAGAGTCACAAATTGCAGTAACGTCACTATGGGATGCTGCAAGCTGTCATAAATGTGTTGTCAAGTACCTGGAATACAGGCATGTGGCCACATGAGGTAATACATTTTACAACAGCTTAAAGTCTTTTGTTGACTGGTCATAAATCAAGGGCTACCAGTAATGTTAAGTTTTATGTATATAAATTGGTGATCTAGTAACTTCTCCCAATTTTGGTTGTTATGAATGATGGAAGGTATACTACTGGATCTTGAAATAGCAAGAAGTTACACCAAAACAACATCTAGCTCTTTGGCTACTGTCAAAAATGTCAATGGCTAAAATAATCCCTTACAGCAGTGCTTTTCAAATTTAGGAATTTTAAAATGTGTGGACTTCAACTCTCAGAATTCCCTAGCCAATATGGTTAGGATGCAGCGTGTATAAATTAGAATAATTTTACTATACCTACAAAAGGGGAAAGTTGTTGTATTACTAGTAATTGATTCATGTCAGCCATAGTTCTATAGTGTGAATTTCAACCTATACTTATGGGCAGTGATAGGAGAGAAATGCATACCGTATTAAAATTCTTAAATTGATAAAATATAATATTGATCTATTGGATTTATGGTACCCACCTTTTTATTTGAGTCTTCAAGTCACTTTTTGACTCCTGATAATTGTCTGTACTAGTCCCTGCAGTTTACCTTGGCAAGGTTTCTCTGAAGTGGTTTGCGCTTCCTAAGGCTAAGAATGTCTGGCCCAAATTCACTCAGCTGGCTTCAACCCTCATGCAGAATTCAGTCCCCAGGTTTCTAGCCTGATAACCTTTATCACTACACCAAACTCTACTATATAAACAATAGCCAATAACAGTGAGAACAAATGGGTTATGTCTGAACTAGGACTAAGATGATTCAGATTCAAGTCCTCATTCAGCCACAAAGAGCATCAAAACAAGACAGTCACTATTGCTGAGTTTAAACTAGTTTATAGAACTTTTGTCAGAGTACACTAGGATGCTGTCTTGAAATCCTACAGGGTACAAAAAGGTGAAATTGGTTTGTGATATGTTCTACCTTCATTTAATAATTGAAACAGACTGTAGTTCCTCCCACCACTGGGCACAGTTTAACAGGATTTATTTTTTTCTGTATACCTGAAGCTTTATCTGACAAAAAGATTTTATGAGAGAGAGAGAGAGAGAGAGAGAGAGAGAGAGAGAGAGAGAGAGAGAGAGAGAGAGAGAGAGAGAGAGAGAGA
>JAOYMU010000274.1:48547262-48558843 GCA_025802295.1 Psammodynastes pulverulentus
AGTGTTTAAGGTTGCAGAAACAGGCAGCTAAGTGCCTGAAGGACCCCATCCTGACACTGGGAGACCAGGCACTTTAGCAAGCAGTGGACTGGATTCATATTAGTGGTCCGCAGGATTTAAAATTATGAATTTAGTGGTCCCTGCGATCCAAAAGGTTGGAGACCCCTGACCTAAAGAACCCACCTCATCCATGTCAGTAAATGAATGGATGGACTTTTTAAAAAAATCATGAAAAACACTAAGTGGGCTTTAGCAAAAGCTGCGAAAATCTATAAAATGCAAGTGGACAAACACCGCTCTCAGCAGCCACAATTTAAAGTGGGGGATAAAGTTTACTTGTCCACCAAATAGTTGAAGTTACAATTGCCTTCAAGGAAGTTAGGACCAAAGTTTTTAGGTCCTTTTGAAATAGTTAAGATAATTAATCCTGTCACCGTACAACTTAAACTCCCCCATCTGTTAGGGAAAGTGCATCTGGTTTTCCACAGTGGCTTGTTATTTCAGAACAACTTGGGTGAAAAGTTGGAAAGTAAATGTTCACAGGTTAATAAAAGTATCTCATGAGAAGAATCCTCACATGCCTAGTGGGGTTCCTGGGGGTGGCAGTGGAGGTTAGATTTTACCTAATTTATTGTGGTTGTCTCTTTACAGGAAGTAAAGGGGGCAGCCTGTCAACCCTGAAGATGCCTAAGCATAGCCATATTTTATTCTAGCTTTTGTCCATTTTTTTCTTTAGCTTTTTTAGGCTTTCTGCAAAAGAATTTAATGCTACTTCAGGTTTTCCACTCTTTAGCTGGTGAGAGGGGGGCTATAGAGTTAAGGGAGGGTTGTTAGGTCTAGGTGGCATTCTTTCCCATGAGTACATAGAAAGTGCCTGCAGCTGGAGGAAGGTGGAGTCACCGGACTGATGGACTGTAAATTGATTGGAGCTTGTGATTCTGGGAGAAGTTTCAAACTTTTGCTTTTATTGGGTGTAATTCCGCATTAAAAAACAACATAATAAACTTTTGGAATATCCTAAAATTGGGAAATTATACTCTTCAATAGCACAGCAAAGAAAAGAGGTGTGGCCTTATATATTAAAGAAACAATAAATGCTAGACAAATCTTTGCAGATGAAGAAGGAAGAATTTTGATGGTGGAGGTAACAATGAACTATAAGCAGATACTCTTAGTAGCAATATATGCACCAAATAATAAACATGAAATTTTTTATGAAAAATTACATTAAAAGATTACAGAATTGGGATATGAAAATATTTGTGCTGTAGGAGACATTAACGCAATTTTAGAAGCAGAACTTGATTATAAAAGCAGTAAAATAAGCAAAAAAGTTGGAAAAACACTTCCAAAGACTTTTTTCAAAATGGCGGAAGAAATAGGTATTCAAGATGTATGGAGGGAGGTAAATCCTAAGAGAAACCAACACTCATTTTACTCAAATAGACATACGTCCTGGTGAAGAATAGATATGATATGGATGTCACTGGAGTTAAAGTCAAATGTTCAAGAAATAGAAATAGAGGCAAGTGTTTAGACAGACCACAATCTAATTGGAAAGGACAAAAAAAAATGGAGATGGGCATTGAATCAATCAATATTAAAAGACAAGGAATTTATACAAACTATGGAAAGAGAAATGTATTTTTTTTTCAAAGAAAATAGGAAAGAAGAAACCTCACTACAAAATGTATGGGATAATGCTAAGGTGTATATTCGTGGATTAGCTATAATGGGGGGGGAAGGGAAATAAGAAAAAGAAACAAAACCAAAAGATATTAGAAGAAGAATACAAAAGATTGGAATTAGAATTATAGAAAGAACCACAAAAAGACTAAAAAATCAAATGGAACTAATAAAACACAAATTGAATCTGCTACATAAAGAAGAATTGGCACAAAAAATTTAAAATGCAAAACAGAATTTCTTTGAAAATGTGAATAAACCTGGAAGATGGCTGGCATATAAATTGAAAACAGAGAGACAAAAGAAATTGATACATAGATTAGTAGATAAGAAAGAAACTATATCACCAAAATGAGGACAAAAAAATAATAATTCAAGATTATTATGAAAAGCTGTATGAAGAGGAGAAAGTTCCAGAAGACAGAACAATATTTGGAAAAAACAGTTCTATCTAAAGTACCAGAAACAGTGAAAGTTATGTTAAATGAATGAATACCAATGATGGAACTGTCAGAAGTGATTAAGAGGCAAAAGAGTAATAAAACACCAGCTCCAGATGGGCTGCTGGCAGAATTTTATAAACATTTACAAGATATTCTAGGCCCATCAGTGTTGGAACTTTATAAT
The DNA here is from genome assembly GCA_025802295.1 of Psammodynastes pulverulentus. Lineage (NCBI taxonomy): Eukaryota > Metazoa > Chordata > Lepidosauria > Squamata > Psammodynastidae > Psammodynastes > Psammodynastes pulverulentus. Next base: position 48,549,576 of record JAOYMU010000274.1, read on the forward strand.
GAAGTACTGTTTGAAGCGAAGATACCAAATTCATGGATGGAAGCAAACTCTTATGCTGAAAGAAGATTCAGATTTAATGCAGATAAAAAATTATAGACCCATATCTCTACTGAATGCAGATTATAAAATATATGCTTCAATAATAGCAGAGAGGCTGAAAAGGGTTTTGAACAAATATATACATTCAGATTAGAATGGCTTCCTGCCTAAGAGACAGATTAAGAACAATATGAGAATGATCTTAAATACATTGGAGTATTATGAAGCACATCCTGGAAAACAAATGGTATTGATTTTTCTGGATGCACAGAAAGCATTTGATGATGTAAATTGGCAATTTATGATGTTACAATTAAAATTTATGGACTTTGGTGAGAGATTTATTAACATGACGAAGGCAATATATCACAAGCAAATGGCAAAGGTGATGGTAAATGGAGATATGACAGAGAATTTTAATATAAAAAAGGCACAAGACAAAGATGTCCATTATCCCCTTTAGTATTTATATTAACATTGGAAGTGTTAAATAGAAATACTAGACAAGATAAAGAAATTAAAGGTATGGAGATAAGAAAGGAAGAGTATAAATTACAGGCATTTGCAGATGATTTGGTTTTTATTCTGGAGGATCCACAAGAAACTGGACTTAAATTAATTTTAAAAATAGAAGAATATGGCGAAGTTGCAGGATTGAAAATAAATAAAGATAAAACTAAAATATTAGTTAAAAATATTACAGATACACAGAAAAAATTAACGAGGAAGATAGGCATACAGATAGTTAAGAAAGTTAAATATTTAGAAATTCAATTAATGGCAAGGTGTGCAATGATTAAAAATCTGCAATTGTCATTGATGGGAAGAATAGCCACTATAAAAATGAATATCTTGCCGAGATTATTATATTTGTTTCAAACAATACCAATAAATTTGGAAAAAATACTTTGAAGAACTAAATACAACAATATTAAAATTTATTTGATAAGGGAAAAAAGCAAGGATAAGTTTGAAAATGTTGCAAGATTCTAAAAATAGAGGGGGTCTTGGGCTACCAGATTGGGAATTGTACTATCAGGCTTTGATACTTACTTGGGTGACAGAATGGATTGGCTTGAGGAATAAAAAACTATTGACCTTGGAGGGACATGATCTCCAACTGGGTTGGCATGGTTTTTTATAGTATGGAAAAAATAAAATACATAGCTATTTCCAAAGACATTATATTAGGAATGCATTATTATCAATATGAGACAAAATTAAAGAACAACACTATTTGAAAAGGCTGGTCTGGCTCTCCACAATGGAGGCATTGATTTACCCAAATGTTATCAATATGGAGAATATTACCAGATATCAAGGTATTTTGAATGAAAAGGGGGAACTTAAAACCAAACAGGAACTGAGTGATTAAGGGATTGAGATAACATGGTAGTCATATCTGCAGATACAATCTAGATATGAGAAGGATGTCAAAATGTATGGTTTCTATAAAGAACTAACTGAAATAGAACAGTTGTTAACAGGGACAGATGAAAACTTAATAAAGAAAATATATAACTATTTACTAAGTATTAAGATGGAAGTAAAAAAGACAATGATAGCATGGGCTAAAAATGTGGGTTATCCGATTGAGTTAGATAAATGGTAGAAACTATGGGATAGAAACTATAAAGTAACAATGTCTACTGTGTACAAAGAAAATCTTTATTAAATATTTTATAGATGGCATTTTCCACCTTCAAGATTAGTAAAGATGTTTAAGGACAAGTCTGCAAAATGTTGGCAATGCCACAAAATACCTGGTTCATATTATCATATGTGGTGGATATATCAAAAAACAAAAAAATATTGGGCAAAAATCCATACATGGCCGGAGAAAATAATAAAACAGCATATTGATTCAGAGATATTTTTATTTGGCATTTTACCGGATAAATATAATAAAAGGAACACATATTTGATTTTACATGTATTAACTGCAGCCAGAATTGTATTTGCACACCAATGGAAAAGTGAAGAGATCCCAATGGATGAAAATGTGATTAAAAAATATTAGAATGTGCAGAAATGGATAGACTAATAATCAAGGGGAAAAAAAGAAACCGAATACTTTCTGACTTGGGACTTATTTTATCAATGTCTACTGAAAAAAACAGGAGCTAGAAACAGGGAAATATATGGAAAGGATCAGTGATGTAAGGAAGATATGTTGAATTGGTTAAGCAAATAATATTGCTATTAATATTACTAACATTATTATAATTAATATCAATGTAATACAGAGGTGGTATTCTACCGGTTCGCGCCGGTTCAGCCGAACCGGTAGCAGTAAAAAACTGCCGCTCGGGTGAATTGGTAGCAAAAAAATGACTACCGGTTCGGATAAACCAGTATCTAAAAAAAACCTCTGTGTGCACGCGCTCCCCCCTGCCTTGTGTGCATGTGCGTGCCGATCATCTGAGAGGACTCTTCAATCCTCTCAACTGATGGGCACACTTTTTTTAGCTACCGGTTCAGCCAAACCGGTAGCTAAAACAAGTGTGCCAATCATCTGAGAGGATCAAAGAGTCCTATCAGATGATTGGTGCGCACATGCGTAGTAGGCACGCGCATGCACAAACAGGAGGGGAGAGTATGCACACAGAGGTGGAGCGCATGCACATGCTCAGAGTCAGCAAACCAGTGGCAACACCGGAGGAAACCACCACTGACGTAATGAATATTGTTGTAAACATTTTGATTATTATTTCCTAAAACTATTTGTACCCAGACAACACGCTGTTCAATTGAAATTGGAATTTTAAAAAATCACTGACATTTGCTTTCATTATAATCATGATTATGAAGGAGTATAGTGATCAAACTAATATTGGCTATTTGCTTTTATTATGAATTGTTTATACTACTATATATTTGTTATTGATTAAACCAATATTTGCTGTTTGCTTCTGATATGATATACTAGAAATCATTTGTTATGAACTAACCTTTGTTATTGGCTCCTGCTTATACTGTCAGAAATTAATTGTTAGGAACTAATTCCAGCTTAGTAAATTATAACCTTGATACTGGTTGGCATTAGTGCAAAGCTTGTTATCTTGCTTCTGTGTCTCTCTAGACACATCCTTGAAAACATAAATTGTTACCCAGGAATATCAGGCCCCATAGATAAAGGAATCAGGGTAGGGAGTTACCTGAAAGCATTCTGCTCAGAGGTGGTATTCTGCAGGTTCTGACAAGTTCTGGAGAACCGGTAGTGGAAATTTTGAGTAATTCGGAGAACCGGTGATAACCTTTCCCCAGGAATGGGGTGGGAATGGAGATTTTACAGTATCCTTCCCCTGCCACGCCCACCAAGCCACACTCACCAAGCCATGCTCACAGAACTGGTAGTAAAAATTTTTGAATCCCACCACTGATTCTGCAGAATAAACAACTTGGCTACGGAGGGAAAACCCTCCCTGACACAGGGCTATAGGGATGCTCCATAGGCAAGGAGGGCAGAGACAGGGGCCTGAACAAAGAAACCTTTGAAGATAAAGACCCACGTTGGTAATGAACTTTTGTCTCTGATTGGGTAAACTTTGTCTGTAATGGGGAAAAATGTATATAATATTCTGAGCCACTCTTGCAGGGGTGTGACTGTTCCTTACATGCTTTTGTCTATGTTTTGGAAATAGTATTCACCCAGCTTTTGCTTTGGCCAAAAAATTAAAAAGTTGTTATTTTTTGAAAGCCTTGTTTCAAGTCTCATTTTCTTTGGCATCTTAGTGGCTCAGGGAAACTTCTGGGACCTTACAATTATGAGTTGATGTTTTGTCATGAAGAATTAAATAGCAAGTCACCATACTGTAACTAAGTTTTTCCCCTTGAAGTTCTATTTTATTTCTTATGTAATCAAGTTTTTTCCCAATAGTTTTTCTTTATTGACTCCAGTATTTGTATCCTGGAACAAGAATGAGAGAAATGAGGAAGCCTTATTTTTTAGAATAAATCACATCCTTTCAGCACTATGGGAAAATATACTGTATATATTAAATCACACACTCACAAGTACACAGAAAGGCTTTTTGAGATTAAATTGTTGCAAACACAAATACCAGTGAAATGGAATTGAGTTACAACATGGATTTTATAATGTAGGCCAAAACTGAAGTGCAATTTTTCATTATTTTACTTGCCTTGGCTATAAATGTGGCCTATATTTGAAGCTGTGCCTTTGGGATTTTAACTTTGAATGACTTCTGTTCCTTCAACAGGATATCCTTTATTTGTCTCCATGATCATTATGATGAGCCAAGCTTTTTTGCATGCTGTGTTTTTTGATGGGTGGGTCAACAGCTACTCCTAGAAGAGGAAAGGTAACTATAGCAACAAATGTTATCTGCATCCTCATGTATTTCCTTGTGCCCACCCTAATTCATACTCCTTCTACTAAAGCTACCAACTAGTTGGTAAGAGAAAAACATTCCAGCCTTTTGGATCACATTCTCTTCTTTTGTAAATGCTGCTCAGTTAACACTGAGAATATTAGAACTTAGGTAGACCTAAGAGATGCTAGAGATGTATTACCTTGGCTCCAAATTCCTGCTCTCTCTTCTGGGTTTCACTGTGAATTGCAGCCTGTTCTTAGAAGCAACCGTTTCCCCCTCTTCAGGGCCCCGAGTCAAATCCAGCTATACTTTTGGTCGGACCTTTTTGGGACTTGATAAGTGCAATGCCTGCATTGGAACATCAATTTGCAAGAAATTCTTTAAAGAAGAAATAAGGTCAGAATCTCCATACCATATTTGGGATGGGATGAAGGGAAAATGAGATTTATTTCTTTGGAGAGGAAAAAAAAACCCCTCAAATATATAAATTTGTCATTACGCAACCTGGCACGCATTTATACGCTAGTAACACATATAACTTTACTGAAATGATTAATAAATCCCTAAATCATTTAAAGATGCAAACATGCATTTTTGCCCTAGAAAGATCTTATATCAATATTGTTTATATAAGTTCCTTATGATTAGCAAGAGTTGACTTTAACAATTGTACCATAAAATATAAGTAAATTTATCACTACAATATGCCTTAAGTTTTGACTCTAGTTTGCGGTTTCCTTTACATTTCAAACATTTTGGCTAAGGAAATGACATGGGGAAGATTGCTATCATGTATTTAAGTCCAATTAATTTCATGCACATAGTTAACTTTCAAAATGAAATCAATGTAATTTATTTTATTTATTTGATTCATATCTGTGCTTACATTACTAGTTTTATGAACTCTGGAAGCAGCTCCAGCTATGTGATGGTTGTTTGCCTAAATATAGTGAAAATAAAATAAAAAATATTTGGCTTCCACTATCTAGCCAAGAGCTACAGATGATAAACTAATTCCAGACTCAAATGGTCCCTCAAATAAATAGGTTTTGTTATCACTTCTAAAATTAACAACAGACTGGCTTGATGTGGTTCTAAAGACACGGCATTTCACAGGCGCTCTGCAACAAAGAAGGCCTGAAATTTTTGGCTAACTGCTGAATGCTCTGTAATGGTGATACCAAGATAAACTATATGTGATCATCTTAAGAAAGTTCAATAAGAACATAGAGGATATGAGAAGATAGCATATTTTCACCACAGGGGCTTACTCCCTGGAAGTACATGAGATTGCAATTTTAGTGCTCCTGAAGTTGGAACAAGCATTTTTGTAGTTGGGCTTTCATCAAATGTGCTTAGTTCACATCATTTTGAATGAACTAAAATATGAATCAGGCTCAAGTATTTTTATCATACTTGAGCTATGCTAAAGGAGCATGGCAATTTAAGCCAATATGTTTTTCTAATTTGCAGAAATTATTAGTGCTCTTGTCATGATTTGTTCAATTTCAGGTTTTCTAAGAGGAAAAATAATAAGATAGGCTGAGAAAGTTCTGAGAGGAATGCTCATTCTTTTCCAATGATTTATATAATTTTAAATGCTATAAAACAATTAGTAGCACAGCAGAAAGAAATTGTTGTGCTAGTAAACTACAGTATAATTTTATCCGATGCTTATTGCTACTGATTCTGAACCAGATAGATATGCTGACTAGTATAATATAATTATAACAGCCTTGGTAAAACCTAATACACATATTTTTAGCTATTTTGTATTTGTATATTTAAATCCCCATCACAGACACACATGATTGGACCTACAGATTGCAAGGGATCCTATGGATGTCTTGTATATCTCTGTATTCTTTAAACTTTTGGAAATTCTCTGAATGGGCTGAGGGATTGGTGCATCTTTCCCTCCTCCTGCTATTCAATATGAATATTCAATGTGTGATTGAAGACAAACTGGGCTCACGTCGGAGGTGGTATTCAGCAGGTTCAGTAGTGAAAAATTTTGAATCCCACCACTGGCTTACGTTATGTCTAAAATGCTCTGCGATACACACACACACACACACACACACACACACACACACACACACCACTTTTAATATTACTTTCAGGTTCTAAATACTTTGTAGCAATTGAGTCAGTCTTTGGGATGAGTTAAAACTTAATTCATAAAGCCTTACAAAAATGTTACTACCATTTGACAACAGCCATACTTCAGTTTTACTTTATGGTTATAAATCCTATCAACACCGACTACTATATAGGGGTATCAACTATATTGGGGTAGCGAGGGTCATCAAGGCAAATAAGTTTCATTCAAATAAGGATGCACCTCAAAAGTTCCCCTGAATTTGTGAAATGATACTAGGTTTGTATGATCAATGTAATAAATTCAGCAAGACAGTGAAGGTGGAAAGGATACTCTAAAATCATTTTTGTTATTAATCTCCAGGAATATTGGGGTTAGCTATTAAATTTCCAAGAAGTTCAGCATGATAGAAAGTGAGTAAAAAAACACCATCTGCTTTGCTGCATTGTTCAAAACTACACTGGATCTTTACCTGATCTTCAATGAGATGTGGTGTATGCTTGTTTCATTTCAACTTATGAAAACTGATGTCATGCATTTAAGCTAAAAAAAATGAGTATATTTCATAAAGATGTTTTATTATAAAAAATAATGTGCATGAGAATTTTTCACAGAAGTAACTGTATGTCTGGTTGCTAGGTTCAGCACTCTGATTCTTCCAAATATTTTGGACTTTTATTATTATGAGCCCTGAGTAACAACAAGGAACTCTACCACCAAGTGTAGACCATATTTGGAGGGCACTAGGTTGCTTCCTTTTGCCATACTGAAGAAACAGAAATAGAAAGCATATTATTAAAAATTTCTGTGCCAGAGTTGGACAACTTTTTGTGGTTGGCTTTTTGTTATCTTCCAAGTATCAGCTTCCAAAGGACATAGAAAGAAATGGTGGCAGTGTGCTAATGTTACTGGAGGAGCTATGTCAAAACTTGTTCTCATACTTTTTAAAATCCCATTTAGGAATGGTGTTAAACCAAATATTTTACTACTACTTATTTTAAAATAGTCATGAAGAATCACAATTCTGGGGAACTTTAGGGACTGAAAAAAGGAAGCAGTAAGTCATGTGATGCTGAGAGTTGTCTACAGGTAGTCCTCAACTTATGACCACAATTGAGGCCAAATTTTCTGTTGCTGAGTTTTTGTTAACTGAGTTTTGCTTCATTTTATGACCTTTCTTGCCATTGATGTTAAGTGTATCACTGCAGTTGTTAAGTTAATAACACAGTTGTTAAGTGAATCGGGTTTCCCCATTGACTTTGCTTGACAGAAGATTGCAAAAGGTGATAAAGGATCCCGGAATACTGCAACTGTCATAAAAAATGCCAGTTGCCAAACATCTGAATCAGAGGTAGTATTCAGCTGATTCGCACCGGTTCACATGAACCGGTAGTGGAAATTTGGCATTGGTTGCCGAACTGGTAGCAGCTTCTGCCTGGCCCCACCCCCACCTGGTCATGCTTCCCACTGCTTTCCCCCCCTTCTTGGACCTTCCCATTGTTCCCAGCACTTTCCGCAGCTTCCCGGTTCTTCCAGCTAACTTCTAACCTCTGAATGCTGGCTGAGAAGCCACTTGGCCGCACTGGCCAGGAAGAGGCTCACCTGCCTGGCCGGGAAGCTGCCTGGCTATGCTGGCTGGGAGAGCATTCTCTTCTCTCTCCCCAGCCAGGAAGCTGCCTGGCTGTGCTGGCTGGGAGAACGGGGAGAGCTTTCCCTCCCCCCTGACTGGGAAGCTGCCTGGCCATGCTGGCTGGGAGAAAGGAGAGATATTTCCCTCCCCCCATCCAGGAAGGCTGTGCTGGCTGGAAGGACACTTGCCCCAAGCAACACTGCTCACCTGCCTGGTCAGAAGAGAGGGAGGCTGAAAAGTTTGGCCAAGTCTCTTCCTTCTCTGGCATACACACAGAGCGTGTGTGCTCATGGTGCTGGAGGGACTCCCCCATGCGCCATCTCCTCACAGATGGTTCTAACCTCACGTGCAGTCACACTCTCTGTGTATGCCCGAGAAGGAGGAGAAGACTTGGCCGAACTTTGGAAGAACTTTGCCCAAGACCTCTTGTGTATCCAGGGGCTATACCTCTCCCAACAATGAGTTTGGTGGCAATCTAATGAAACATCTTCCAGTTCTTAAAGATTGACTTTAAGAGCACCCCCATGGAAGAAACCAGGAACCAAGAGCAAAAGTAGCGACAGCGGGGGCAACAGGGGGGTGTCCCTCCACACAGACACCATGCCTCTGAAGAAAAGAGGAGGCAGCGAAGCCCTGGCTGTCACCTGGGACGGGGCCGCGAAGGAACATGTCACACACCCCTGTCGCTCCCGCAGCCACTACTTTTGCTGTTGGCTTCTCGGCTTCTTCCACAGGGGCGGTCTTAAAGTCAATCTTTAAGAGCTGGAAGATGTTTTATTAGATCACCGCCAAAACTCATCATTGGGAGAGGTGTAGCCCCTGAATACACGAGAAGTCTTGGGCAAAGTTCTCTGGCTTTTAAAATGCATATGCGTGGTGTCTGCCTCCTTTCACACTCCTTGTGCCCTTCATACGCCGGGAGTGCCTAACTGGATCAAGAGAGCACAAAGTTGGCTGCTATGGGGCAAGCACCTTGGCTTCTCCTCTTGCTCCTCACAGTCGCCCTGAGCCGGCGCAGTTCTTTACTTGGGCAGCCAGATAGCCGCAGCAGCATCTGCAGCAGCAAGAAGCAGAACCCAACAACGAGGTACAGTAAGATTTGGTGGTGTAAGTTTATCTCCGAGGGACTTCTGGCAACCCCCCCCTCAAAACCACCCCATT
>JAOYMU010000274.1:48611965-48624451 GCA_025802295.1 Psammodynastes pulverulentus
ACCAGTAGCTAAAAATTTGGCTGCTGGTTTGGCTGAACTGGTAGCTGAAAAAAGTGCTGGTTCAGCTGAACCGATAGCTAAAAAAAGTGCGCCGATCAGCTGAGAGGATCAAAGAGTCCTCTCAGATGATCACATGCACATGCGCAGAAGGGAGGGGGAGCGCGCACATACAGAGGGGGGGAATGTGCATGTGCGCACACACACAACCAGCAAATTGGTGGCAACACCAGTAGGAAACCACCACTGGTACCATCATTACTAAATTAAAAGTTTCCCCTGCTTTCCCCAAAACAAGAAGTGAATTACAGGTGAATGTTATATTTTTAACCAATTCTATATGCTGTGGGGTTTTTTTTTAAACCAAAATGTCTTTATATATTAATATGACTTTGATGAAGCTCAGATCACATTATAGGTGAAAATATGCAGGTTATGCATTAATGCAAGATCTGAAAAGTTCAGTTTCTGTCATCCCCATAATCAGAGGACATTTTAACATTTTCTTCAGTTCATATTCTTCAGTTCATATGCTTCAAACTTACATAATCTTCCTAACTTCTCATGTGTATAGAGCTCTCAGCTTTCTCATTCTCTGCCTGTTTGAAACTTTATTCTTAAAAGTTCAGAAATTACCTGAGTTACTCAGGAAATTATTTTGAAAGATCCAGACAAGTAAAAGGGATGGTGGAAATCACTGAAACTAACACCTAAGTACATTAGAATAAAATAGATTTAAAGCCAAGTGCTTGAATCCGAGGGGATACAAAACTTGCTTTGATTTTCTTTTGACAAAATGGAGCACTCTCCAGTGTATCAAGAAAGGTAGGAACATATTAAATATGTTTAACAAAAATATTACTTGCAGAAGTGCAACAGCATTAAAAGAAACTTCCCATGAGATTGTACAGAAAACCAATTAATGGGCTAAGAAATGGAGGAGAGGCCCAAGTCAGTCAAGAAGAATTTGCTCTGAAGTTTCACTTCCAACTCTGTTATTCTATTATTCTGCTAATTTTCTGGAAAGTTGAAGAAGATAAACAGATCTGCTCACCTAGAACCTATTTTTACTATATTGAAATAAACCTAAGCAAAGCAATTGACAAAACGAGGATGTCAAGGTTGAATTGCTTTTCAAACCTAATGCTTTCCAACGTGCCAATGACTGAGGGGAGGGAGATGGAATGTGGAGAATGTATGCAGAGATCGTGAGAGTTTGGAGCCAGCAAGGTCACTGCTACAGGTGCTTGAGAAAGAGATGGACCATTCTTATAATAAAAGACTGTCTCATAATTGGACAATGTGAGCAACCAGAGATGGGGGGAAGGAGAAAGGATTGTTTAACTGGGCAAGCATTTGCACAGGAAACCAGAGCTGGTTTCATTTCTTCAGTACCAACATGGTGCATCCTATAACGTTTTACTTTTAGGAAATCTCAATTCTTCTGAGAGTATTTCCTTGTTTGGGGTTTGCTAGTGGACAGATATGGGGGACATAACCCAAGTCATCAAGAGATAGATAAGGAGCAACATGAATGAATCTAAGCCTCCAGGATCAAACCAATTACATTACAGGAACTTGCAGATTTCTCCTTGGAACTATGATTTCTATGATTTATGAGAAATAATGGAGGTGAGGCATGGTGCTTACACTTTTAACAAGGGGAAACAAGAGCTTAATAAGTAATAACTATGGACCAATCAACTTGATGTTAAAACTAAGCAGTAATTTTGGATTATTTAGCAGTTGATCTATCAACATTTAGAAAAGAATGCAGTGCATAGAGACAGCTACCATGAGTTTATCAATAAACTAAACAATCCGTGCCCCATCGAGTTGCTTCAAAGATATTTCCCTACCAGATTCCTCAATGACTTCAACAATGCCAGAACTTCTATTGTATTACATCATAAACTGCTTCATGATGTTTATGTCATAAAATATTTCATACAATTTGCCAAATTTCAATTCCATAGAAGTCATGGATTCTTGGTTTTGGACACATTCTATAAGTTAGTCCATTTGGGATAACTTTGTTCAAAAGGTTTCGCCCCCTGATCTATCATTTTGCTCAGTTAAAAGATTTAGGAACCAGAGCTTTTTAATAGTAAATAGATTGTACCTAATCAATCCAATTTCCTTTTCATAGAGGGAAAATGACTATGGAATGTGGTGGTCAATCCTCTGTATTTGTATTGACCAGACCTCATGCAGAACATTGCAAATGGCTCTGGACACTGCATAAAGGAAAGATATTGAAAACTGAAGGGTATCCAGAGGAAAGCCATCAAGATGATCAGGGGACTGGAAGGAAAAAAATATATTGAACAGTTGGGAGGAACTGGGTATATTTGATCTGGAGATGAGAAGCCTAATAGGAGACATGGCACAGAATTGTTTTGAAAGACAGATAAGAAACAATGTATTTACATTACAAATAAGTAGCTTTTGGCTGGACTTGGGAAAAAGATCCCATTAGTAAATGTTTCGGAGCAATAAACAGGATTGTTCAAGAAGTAGTAAACTTCTTTCATTGAAGGATGGGGTGAGGACGTTAAAAAGAATTTGGATAGCCATTTATTAAGGGGATACTGTAGTAGCGGATTCTTACAAGATGTAGAAACTTGGATAAGATGATCTCCACGATCATATCCAGTGCTACATTTACAAATGCATAGTTCTCTAATTTTCTGTTATATTACTTCCATGGGAGCAAGGCTACTTGCTGAGTTAGGACATGGGAAATAATTTAAAATCTAAAAATATTGTAGCAAATATTTTTCTAGGGGTAAGGAGAACACAGCCAATATTCAGCTGATAGCAGTCAGTCCAGTTTCATATTGCATTAAAAAGAAAAAAAAGAGAAGTTTCTTGTTAAATGTGCCTCTAAGACTGCTGAATTAAATTACTGGTAGTCCTCAATTAACAAATCTAATTTGGACCTGCAATTATGCTAAGCAAAGCAATTGCTAAGTGGGAAAATGACTGCAACTGTGCTTTCTGAATGAAAAAGACAAGACTCCTGTATTCAGTTTCACATCTTCAGCTTTTGTGTGCCACTTTCCCATCCTTTGGCATGCTTGAATGCCTGAAAAAATGTGATTGTACAGGCAATCTAGGACTGGTAACCACAGGAGTACTGAACAAACAGGTTACTCTCTTGTAATTCCATCCTTTCCAATCTCTTCATTCTGTGAGAAGGTGAGAAACAGTCAGACAAAGGAAAGATTGTCTACAGACATTGCTTCTTCCCCACCAGTGTGAAGAGACTGGAGAGAAAGAAAGTATAAGAGAATAATCTGTTCCTATAGCTGCCTGCTCCCAGCAGATGACACAACTGCATTGCTTTTGACGAATAGAACAACTTACTCTATTGCAATCCCTTTGGAGGAAAAAAACAGGACAACATATACTGATTGAAATGGTAATCATGTGATTAAGAGACACTGTGAAGGTTGTAAATTGGCCATAAAGTTATTTTTTCAGCAACATGGTAATTTTGAACAGTTGCTGACTGAGTGGTTAGTAAGTGAGGACTATCTGTGATTATAAACCCCATCAGGAAGTCATCTTTGTCCTTAACTTTTAAATGAACAAGATGTAATGTGTTTTATTATGCATTTATTGAGTGTACTGCAAATACCAGGCTGTCTAAAAATCAAACAAAACCAATTCTGGTATATGTAGAATTTATATGTTCTTTCTGTGCCAACTCAGCTAAAACTGCCCAAGGAGCTGCTAATACAGTTCTACAGAGGAATTGTTGAGTCTGTCATCTGCACCTCTATAACTGACTGGTTTGGTTCTGCAACCCAACAAGATAAGACACAGACTTCAGAGAATAATTAAGACTGCAGAAAGAACAATTACTACCAACCTTCTTTCCATCAAGGACCTGCATACTGCACGAGTCAAAAAGAGGGCTGTGAAAATATTTACAGGCCCCTCCCATCCTGGACATAAACTGATTCAACTCCTACCCTCAAAACAACACTATAGAGCACTGCACACCAGTACAACTAGACACAAGAACAGTTTTTTCCCCCAAATGTTATTGATCTGCTAAACAAATAATTCCCTCAATCAACATTGTCAATTATTACTAAGTCTGCAGCATTAGTACTATTAATCTCTTACTATTAATCTATCACTATTAATATACTATTACTCTTCCCATCCTTCCTTCCACCCATCTCCTCCCACTTATGATTTCATGACTGTAATTCTGTTGCTTGTATCCTTATGATTTTTATTGATTGTCTCCTATTATGATTGATTGTTTATTGTATCCTATGACTATAAGTGTTGTAGAATGTATCTTTATTTTATGTACACGGAGAGCATATGCACCAAGAAAAATTCCTTGTGTGTCCAATCACACTTGGCCAATAAAGAATTCTATTCTATTCTTTTCTATTAGAGAAAAAATTAAGTGAGAGATGACTTAGGGTGACTTCAATTCTCTTCAACTACATGGTAATATCTGCAGGCACAACTAAGTAATTTTGCAATTTATATTCTCTGAGCTCTATATACCCTTGCAATATCTCTTCCTGACATGTCCAGTTGCCCTGCTTCTCACAGTGCCATTTCCTGGATAATGAAAGTCATATGTCATGGAATGTATGGCTATCAGGTCATTTTAAATTATCATCATTCAGCACTCAAGGAATGAATTTGCTTTATAGAAAGAATACAGATGGACATACGTTAATTTGGAGCGATTAATAAGCTTTTGTTTTCTGAAGTTAATAATTTAATAGCATTATTCAAATATATTTTATTTACAATAAAGGATTCAAAGTACTTTGTATCTTCATCACTTACTAATGTAAATTGGTCATAGATTTGCATTAGATCCTCCATTCTGTATTGTTCTAGCACCACAAAGTTTTCCAGGTTCCCACTTATCTTTCGTGCACAGTCTAGGCAATTTACAACATAGTTTTTTTGAGAATTGCTCTCATTTGTAACATAAAGCAAATTGAAGACTTCTACCTGTTGAATTACAAAAAGATGATACAACTAATGTTAAAATAGTAGACAAAGTTAGAGGGAAAATCACATCAATTTAGGATGTACGTGCAAAGTCTAGTCCTAGATAAGGCATCACTTTCATAGAAAATAAACTCAATTACTCATACTACCATCCAATGAGAAAAACAGGAGTTGCAAAGGCTGTGTGTGGGGTGTGTGTCTGTGCTGAAATAAGAATAAAAATCTATGCTCTGAATTAATAGTATTCTTCCTTTAGCCTCTGGTGATCCAATTCCTCAAAAATTCTAATCAGTGCCCACACAGTGACCAGTGTGGTTGCTGGTCCAGTGGAAGCCCCTGAGGCAGGTTCTTGCCTTGTTATCTGGGAACAGTTTGACCCTGTTGCTCCCGAGGAAGTGGACAGGATCCTAGGGAGTATGCATGCAAGCATCTGTGTTTTAGACCCATGTCCCTCCTGGCTTGTGAAAGCTTCCCAGGTGACAGGTGGGTGGACTCTGACGGTGATTAATGCTTCCCTACAGGAGGAGACGGTGCCCCAGCACTTTAAGGAGGCTGTGGTCTGCCCCCTTAAGAAGCCATCACTGGATTCTACTGGATTGGATAATTTCCGACTTGTCTCCAATCTTCCCTTTTTGGAGAAGATTGTTGACAATGGTGGGGTTCAAATTTTTTTACTACCGGTTCTGTGGGCGTGGCTTGGTGGGCATGGCATGGCTTGGTGGGTGTGGCAGGGGAAGGATACTGTAAAGTCTGCATTCCCTTCCCACTCCTGGGGGAAGGTTACTACCGGTTCTCCGAACTACTCAGAATTTCTGCTACCGGTTCTCCGGAACTGGTCAGAGCCTGCTGGTTGTTGAGAAGGTGGCCCTGTGGCAGCTCCAGAGGTTTCTGGATGAAATGGATTATCTCAACCCCTACCAGTCAGGATTCAGGCCTAGATTTGGGAGAGAAATGGTATTGGTTGCACTTTTCTATGATCTCTAGCGGGAGAGGGATGAGGGTAGTGTTTGCTCTATTTGACCTCTCAGCGGCTTTCGATACCATCGACCATGGGATTTTCCTGGGGTGGCTTCGGGGGATGGGAGTGGGAGGCTTTGTGCTGTCCTGCTTCACTTCCTTCCTCTGCGGCTGCTCTCAGTCAGTGTTGATAGGAGGGGAAAGATCCATCCCTCACTCACTGCTTTATGGGGTTCCGCAGGGCTCGGTATTCTCTCCGCTCCTGTTCAACATTTATATGAAGTGGGTGAGATCATCTGTCACCATGGATGGAGGCTGTTAGGGGAGGGATGGTGAGCAACGGGCTGAAACTAAACCCTTGCAAGACCGAGTGGCTCTGGATTTGGGGTTTGTTGGTTCAGGGAGAATTGCCACTTTTAGTCTTGGATGGGTGGCACTACCCCAAACAGATCCTGTGTGTAATCTAGGGATTTTCCTGGACTCATAACTCCTGCTTGAAGAGGTTGTGGCCAGGGCCTTTGCACAACTGCGGGTTGTGCACCAGTTACGCCCTTTCCTGGACCAACAGTCCCTACTCACAGTCACTCATATCTTAGTCACTTCCCATATCTTGACTATTGCAACACACTCTACATGAGGCTGCCCTTGAAGAGCATCTGGAAGCTCCACTTGGTACAAAATGCAGTGGCCTGCATGGTTTTGTGCAGACCCCGGTGTGCACATGTATCACCTTTCCTGCGGGAGCTGCATTGGTTGCCAATTTGTTTCCAGGTGCAATTCAAGATGCTGGTTGTCACCTTTAAAGCCCTTCATGGCTTGGGACCAGGTTATCTGAAGGACCATCTCTTGCTGGTCACAACTACCCGTCCCATCAGAGCAGGGAGGCAGGGAATGTTGCAGGTCTCATCCCCAAGGGAGATACACCTGATGGGACGCAGAAGTAGGGCCTTTTCCATGGTGGCTCCCTCTCTCTGGAACATCATTCCCCCAGAGATTAGAATGGCCCCCACTCTAATACTCTTCTGGAAGGTGCTGAAGACCTGGTTCTGCCAGTGGTCCTGGGGAACCCAGAGTGGGATGGAGCCCATCAAATGGCTCTTGTGATCTGCTATTGTCAGGGCAGAGGGTGGGAGTTGTGGGGTGATTTTGTTATATTGTACTTTATTAATTTATTTGATTCTTTTTGTTAGTTTTTATTGTTTTAAATGTGGCTTTATGTTCTGTAAGCCGCCTCCAGTTGCAATGGGCAAATAGGCGGCAATATAAACTCAATAAATAAATAAAATATAAACTCAATAAATGAATAAAATAAATATTATGCCCACAGTATTTCGCTTGTCTACTAATTTGGTCACTATGTTGAATGAAATAAAATTGGTTTGGCATGATGTTCTCCCATTGCTTTCCACACTCCACTCAGGATCTGCTTCACTGTGTTGCCCCTCGGTGCCCGGTCTCCCATCTGCTGCACTGCTGCTGCTCCTGGCTCTCTGGCCACATGGCTCCCGTTTGTGCTGCTTCTTGCAGCAAACAGGACTGCCTGTGAGCTCGCCTTTTGTCTTCTCTCCACAGCTAGTTCCCCTCCTTTCCTCCTCCCTGCTCCCCTCTCTCACTGGATCAACTTTTTCTTCTCTGCTGGTTGTTGCTTTGCCCTCAGTTGGGTCTCTTTTCTGCCCAATGGATGATTTTCATCCCCGCTCCAAAGCTGGGCTCTCCTTGTTCTCTGCCAGTTTGTTTTGCCTCTGTGTCAGCTTTGGAAGCCATATTAGAACTTTCATGCTGTCACACTTTGGAGCATGGGAAAATGGGAGGGGGAATTTTATGGTGAGTTTGTAGTGAGACATAATAGCATTCTTCTCTGGAGTCAAGGTCATGTTATTCCTGCACCTGGAAAGCGAGGGGGTGGAAGTCTAACTGGGAATGGATGGTGATTGGTACATGTGATGCAGTGATGGGTGCAGGGGGTGGTTTTATGATTTCTAATTGTTGGAGGAAAATCCAGAACTTTCAGATTTGGATTTTCCCAGAAGTGCCAGTATGCCTTCTTCAATAAAAGTGAACTTTGAGATAATACCTGACTCGGAGTTTTTGTTTGGGAGTTCGGTTTTTCTGGAACGCTGACATTAACCCAAATCTCCCTTATTTTTCAAAGCAGCACCTCTTTTCAGGGAGCTGTATGGGGTCCTGAGCCCCAAGCACTGACCTGACTTCCAGGCAGGGTGAAAACTCAAGGAAGATGGAGTAGAAAGAGGAGATTGTAAAGGGAGCCTTGGGGACAGATACCGGGGAACTCATTGAGACCCAGTATTTCCCCTCGGAGGAAGTGATGCGAGCTGTCAAAGCTAACCAGAAGGAACAAGAAGTAGGCGCTTGGTCTAAGGAAATGGATTCCTGGAAAAGTTGCCAGTTGGAGCCAATTCCTGAAGGGGGACCGGAGGAAAAGTGGCTCGAACCTTGTCCAGTTTCCAGCTCAAAGGGAGCTGCCCAGGACCCAGAATGGAGGAATTACAGAACCATCATTGTGGATAGCTCCCAAGAATTGGGATTGTTGCCCCCCCCCCCCCTCGAAGCCAGTCAGTGACCGGACTCCCAGAGTGGTTCGAGAGAGTAGAAGTGGGAAGTTATGTCTCGAGGACCCAGCCAGCTCAACAGAGGTGGAACCTCCCGCAGCCAAAGTTCACTTTTCCTGATCCAGGGCCTCGCAGTGGAACTGGCATTGCATTGGCCTCTTCCCACTCAACCAGGATGACAGAGGGATCAGTTCAGTACACCAAATCCCCACCGAACAGGGGAGATCACAGATGGGCTTACCTCTGCCACTTGCCAGCCCCCCTCACTAAACGATTTTTTAAAATCTAAAGTAGCAGCCCCTGTATTATTTAAAGAAAAGAAAGATGGGAGCATGAGATTATGCATGCATTTTTGAAATATCAATGAACTGTGTATCCAAAATACGTACACCCTGCCCCTCATGAAAGATTTGCTGAATCACTTGTCAAAAGGCAAGATATTTACCAAACTTGATTTGAGAGAAGCATATTACCGCATGAGCATCAGAGTGGGGGAGGAGTGGAAAACAGCTTTTAACTGCACCCTGGGCAGTTTCCAGTTTAAGGTCATGCCTTTTGGCCTTCAAGTGGCCCCCACAGTATTTATGCAGTTAATTAATGATGTTCTACATGACCATCTGTACAAAGGGGTCCTGGTCTACTTGAATTATATCCTTATATACAGTGAAACTTTGGAAGAACATGTGAAACTTGTGAGACAAATCTTGAAAAAACTTCTAGTTGCTAAGCTATCAAAATGCGAGTTTTAAACTAAATTTTAAATTAAATTTCAATTTTAAACTACAATATATTCCGGGGGGGGGGGGAATATATTGGCAGATGCTTTGTCTAGAAAATCCCAATTTGACAGTCGCCGAGAGGAACTAGTGCATGCCATGATTTCAGAAGCCCAACTGACAGCACAAGCGACCACCAGAGCCCAGACCAAATGCCACCAGGGGCTCCCTGAGGATAAATTCACCAGCAAAATAAAAGCGGCACTTTTAAATGACCCATGGTTTGCTGAAAATCAATCTGATTTGATGATGAGGGAAGGACTGGCTTGAAAAGGAAACAAAATATATGTACCCAGTACCATAAGGTTGATGATGCTGAAACGCAGTCATGACTCTCAGTTGGGGGGGGGGCACTTTGGGTTTTTAAAAACTTTACATTTGTTTAGAAGACAATTCTGGTGGCCAAAAATGAAGCCAAGTGTTGAGGACTATGTAAAAAGCTGCTCAATTTGTGCCACCATGAAACAGGATTGGAAACCCCGCCATCTTCTCCAACAAGTAGCTGATCCAACAAAGCCATGGGAAGAAATCGCGATGGACTTTATTGTTGAACTACCAGAAATTGGAGGGAATACGGTGATTTGGACTGTTATTGATTTGTTCTCTAAGCAAGCCCACTTCATAGCATGTCATGGATTACCTTCAAACAATAAACTGGCAAACCTGTTTGTGAAGCACATTTATCAGTTTCATGGGGTGCCTCGTCAAGTGATATCAGACCGAGGTGTTCAATTTACTGCTAAGCTTTGGAGGGAATTCTTAAAGTCCATTGGGTTGAGTCAAGGACTCACATCAGCTTTTCATCCTGCTGGCAACAGAGATTCTGAAAAAGCGAACGCCATGGTGGAATATCAGAGGTTATATTAATTACCAGCAGGAAAACTGGGTGGAGCTGTTGCCATTTGCAAAAGTAGCGTATAATAATGCAGTACACAGTAGTACTGGTTTAATCTTTCCAGGTTACTCCTGGCATGGAATTTGTCCCTATGCCCAAATTACCTAGAGAACCCCCTACATCCATATCCTTAACTGATTGGATGGAATCCTTAAAGGAAGGTTGGGAGAATACCAAAAAGGTGTTAAAGGAAGCAGCAGAAAAATATAAAGCACAGGCAGACAAACATAGATCTGTCCAATTACCTTTTAAGCTGGGGGATAAGGTATTCTTGTCGACCAAATATCTTAGATTGAAGCTCCCTAGTAAAAAATTAGGGCCTAAGTTCCTTGATCCCTTTCCCATAATGAAGGTGATAAATCCAGTGACTGTTCAACTTAGCCTTCCTCGGTTTTGGGGTAAAATACACCTAGTCTTTCACAGCAGTGAAAATGGGAGGGGGAATTTCATGGTGAGTTTGTAGTTAGACATAATAGCATTCTACTCTGGAGTCAAGGTCATGTTATTCCTGCACCTGAAAGGCGAGGGGGTGAGTGGAAGTCTAACTGGGAATGGATGGTGATTGGTACATGTGATGCAATGATGGGTGCAGGGGCTGGTTTTGTGATTTCTAATTGTTGGAGGAAAACCTGGAACTTTCAGATTCGTGTTTTCCCAGATGTGCCAATACGCCTTCTTCAATAAAAGTGAACTTTGAGATAATGCCTGACTCGGAGTTTTTGTTTGGGAGTTTGGTTTTTCTGGAACACTGACACTCTGCTCACCTCGCTTCAATGGATCTCCGGACTCTTGGGTAGGCTTCTCAGGTTCAGTTGGGCTTTTCTCAGCAGGCCAAGTTCACTGTGGATCATTTTCCTCCTATTTCTCTAATCTTTCCTCTGCTTTTCCTTTCTCTATTTTTTTCTTTCTCTATGATTTATTCTATGATTTATCTTTCCTCTCCATCTGTTCTATTGTTTATTTTAGTATAATAGCAACTTTTCTCTTCTTTTAACTCCCTGCAATGTAACTATTGCTGCCATTTTGGATCTCTGTGGGAGATATGTGGGAGATCAGTACATATCTCCACAGAAATGCACATGCTCAAAGATAAAAACCCCTCCAGAATGTATATGGGTCAATATAAAAGGGGAAAAAGTGACACTGCCATAAGTGTATATTACAGGCCACCCAACCAATCAGAAGAAATAGATGAATTCTTTGCCAACCAGTTAACAAATGTATGCAGGAAGCATATCACGGTAGTAATAGGAGACTTTAACTATCCAGATATCAAGTGGGAGACCAACTCGGAAGTGAGTGGGAGATCAAACAGATTCCTAACCAATGTAGCTGACAACTTTATCATCCAAAAGGTAGAGGAGGGAACTAGAAGTAAAGCTATACTGGATCTAATTCTTACTAATAGAGAAGTGATACAGGATGTTGAAGTTGCCAGAACTTTGGGTGAAAGTGACCATATCATACTGGAATTTAATATAATGCAAACACAAGCCATAGAAAATAATCCAACTGGTGCCTTAAAATTTAAAAGATCTGATTTTAACAAACTCAGAGAGACCCCAGGAAAGATTTCATGGATGAAAATCCTAAAGGCAAAACTAATGCAAGAAGCATGGGAACATGAAAAATACAATCATAAAAGCCCATGCCAGTGCAATACCATTGAAAAAGAAAAACAAGAAAATGAAGTTAGGAAAGCAAAGGCTCAGAATGAACTAAGGCTTGCTACAAAAGTCAAAGATAATAAAAAAAAAATCTTACAACATATTAATAATTAAAAAAATTAAGGAAACAGTAGGTCCACTGAAGAGAGAAGATGACAAAAAAGTAACAGGCAGTAGGGAGAAAGCATAGCTGCTTAACTCATTTTTTTGCATCAGTCTTTACGCAAAAAGAAATTATAGTCCAACGTACCAAAAACACTACTGTAAAAGACAAACTAGAAATAAAAGTTAAAATAAGAAAGAAAATGGTAAGAGAACACCTATCTGACCTTGATGAATATAAATCACCAGGACCCTACCAGAGTTTTGAAGAAGGTGGCAGATGTTATCACAGAACCACTGTACCAAATCTTTAAAAAATCCTGGAGCACAGGGGAAGTACCTGAGGATTGGAAAAGGGTGTTGTGGTTCCCATCTTCAAGAAAGGTGGGGAAAAAACAGACCCAGGAAACTACAGACCAATCAGTTTAACATCAATACCCGGGAAGATTATGTATATAGTTAAATAAGGAGCCAATGAGCAGGGCTCCCAGGGAACGCTGCTCATTGGCTCAGCCGCAGAAGCG
>JAOYMU010000274.1:48675422-48686500 GCA_025802295.1 Psammodynastes pulverulentus
TTTTTCTTTTTTAGTTTCCTTTTTACTGTCATTTTTCATTTTTTCTATTGTATTAATAGAAGGAAAACTGCCCCAAATGGTTAGAAATTTTAAAATTTGAGAGATGTTGATGTTACCAGAATATAAAACTCTTTTTTGATGGTGGATGTGGGGAAAAAAGCAATTTTTGAATTTTTATAATATGTGTTCAATTATTTAAAGAAATTTTCTTACTTCAGAAACAGAAAGTTTTAAATTTGTACTTTAGTGATAATGCTAAATTTCAATATTAAAATTAAGGTTAGTGTCTGCATTTAAAAATGATGTTTAGTAATATTTTGTCCCAAAATATTAAATTAGAAAGAATTGTGAAAATATACATAGTTAAAACAGAGTTTAATATACAGAATGTAAAACTTCTATTTTTCCATAAAAAATTACAGTGCTTTCTTTCTTCAACCTTTTGGCCATGCAATTCTGTTCTTTTAGGGAACAAAAGAGCAGGCTCACATAGCTACAAGGAGTTATTTTCAACTCCAATTCTTTTAAGTTGCTCTGTTCTCCTGAACAAGCAAGGCAATCAAATCCTTTTTTCTAATGCAATATCTAGAGCAGTTAAACTTATTGCTGTTCAACACCACAGCCTCATCCTTTAGATGCCAAGAAGACAGAAAAAAAATCTACCAATCTCTGTAAAAGTGAACCATAAACCCCGTAAGTGCAGCAGCCCAGGATAAAAAGAACAGGAACCAAAAGTGTACTTTGTGCCTAGCTCTATGCAGGGAAGGCATATTGGGAGAGGAGACTCCTTCAAGTTAAATAAAACCAATCCTTTCCCAATGATTTCAGTGGGGCAGAGGAGAATATGAACATTTACCATATTTACTGTGGATATAAAAAGTCTACACACACCCTTTTTAAAATGCCAGATTTTTAAGATGTGGAAAAAATAAAACCAAAATAAATCACTTCTGAATTTTTGTACCTTTAATATAACACATAACAGGAGTGTCAAACTCGCTGTGTCACATTATTGTCATGTGATATATTGTGACTTTTTCCCTTTCGATAACCCTGGGGTGGGGGTGGCCAGTGTGTGACGCACCCAGCCTGCCGGCCACGAGTTTCACCCCCCCTCCCCCGACATATAAGGTAAACAATTCAACTGAAGAACAAACTGAAATCTTTGGGGGGGGGGATAACAATAAAAAAGCACAATAAGCTGGTTGCACAAGTCTGCACACTCTCTTATAAGTAAGGATGTGGCTGTGTTCAGAATTAACCAATCAATTCAAACTTGTGGTAAATTGTAGTCAAGACCCACCTGCCACCAATTAAAGTGACTCTGTTCAAGCCCATATAAAGTTCAGCTGTCCTGGTAGGATTTTCCTGAGATTTACTTATTTGCCTCTTATACCAAAAGCCATGGTCTGCAAAGAGCTTACAAAGAGTCAGGAGAAGAAGAAAAAATTCCAAGTCATAATGAAAAGGAATGTCACCTTTCAATATGACAATGACCCAAAGCATACCTCCAAATCAACAGATCAATGTTTTTGAATGGGCAGGTAGAGCCCAGGCCTGAATCCAATTGAAAATCTGTGGGGTGACCTGAAGATGGCTGTACACAGAAGATGCCCTTGCAATTTGACAGATTTGGAGTGCTTGTGCAAGGAAGAGGGGACAAAAATTCCCAAGGCAAGATGTGCCATGCTGATAGGCTCCTACCCCAACAGACTGAATACTTTCAAAAAATCAAAAGGTGTTTAAGCAAAGTATTAGTTTAAGGGTATGTACACTTACGCAACCAAATTACACAACCAACGTTTTTTATTTTCATTTTTTTCCCTAAAAGATTTCAATTTGTTTTTTCAATTGAATTCTACAGCCTATAGGTTATATTACAGGTGGAAAAAAATTTGAAGAGATTTATATTGGTCTGATATTTTTACAACTCAAAAACCTGGCATTTTAATAGATATATATAGTTTTTACATCCACTGGCTCTTCAATTATATTTCCAATACATATTCAAACACAGTTATTGTATATATTTGCATAAGTTTTGTTTTTAAAAGAGCTCAAAAGTCAAAACACATTAATTTTCAATGGGACAACAATAATTAAAAACAAGAATCTATAAAAACAAGTATCTATCTATTATTGTACAATTTAATGATTTTTATTTCAATAAAATTAAAAATATTTGGGGGGCATACAGTATATACAATATAAAATTGTTACTTGTAATTAAAGAAGTTTGTGTACTTACCTGCATGCTTTCAGAACCTCTGCAGAACTTGGATATATAGATACCGACATAGATGGTATGAGCGGGGAATTAGGTTTGTGTCCAGTAAGAGGAGGATTGATTTTTATGGGGCTCTGAGAGTCCTCCAATGCCTCTCCATTAACTGCATGTCCACTGTGAGGGCTGTTAAGGCTGGTAACACTGTTTGTGGTAGTCTGTTCAGTAGATTTTGGAGAAGGTGTTGCTGTGGAAATGGCTGAAGATGGTGAGGAGGCAACAGAATTCTCAGTCTTTGTATGAACAGTTGGATGGATGTTATTGATTTTGTCACAGGTTCCAGTACCCACATTGTTATTGGCTTTTCCCATCAACAAGGCAGAGAGCTGAGGATTGTCTGAACTAAGTAAACCTGGTGACTTTGAATCTCCATGGCTAGGGCTAGAAACAGCATCTGCCGTCACCTGATGGACATGATTAGGAAGTCCTTCTACACTGGCAGTGCTGTTAAGTGTCTCTCCAGAATGCCTGTTTATGTCAGGCACTGCTGATGTATTTCCTGAAGGCTTGCTCTCTTTGGTTAAGGTAATGCCTTGTTGTCCACCTGAGGTAGCAGTGTGAGAGGGGAGGTGATTGAGAGCAGCCCCCTGTGTTACTGAATTGCTAGGCATGGTAGGATGTCCATTTTGATTTTGAATACCAGTGCCAGCTGCCTGGAGATGCTGGGAAGGCCCAGTGGAAGAGAGAGGTCGTTCACTATTAGGACCTGCCAAATGTGAACTCTGACTTTTTTGAAGCCCCTAGGGAAAAAAAAGATGATTTTATTTAAATACTTGAACGTATATTTTACGGATTAGGAATCAGATGTAACTTCAATATTTTCCCAACATTGTCCAATTTTTGTTTTTTTCAAATAGTTCTCAATATTTTCAACTGAAATTCAAAACATGAATTTCAAAAGCCTTGAAAAGAAAGTATCAGAAGGTCTCACCTCATTGCTCACACTTCCAAATCTCTGCAAAAGAGCTGTAGCAGCATCATAAAATAAACTATAACATAGAAGCCCATTCTCAGAACAGCATGAGACAAATGATGGTTATTATAGCTCAGATTCGAAAACTATGGAAAGCATTAAAAGGCTTAGCTATCTGGATTTATAGTGGAAATCATCTACTTAAGTTAAAGACAACTTTTATTAGTCACAAATGGTAACTTTCAAAACTATTTATTTATTAAATTTATATATAGCCCATCTGGTGGTATGTCAAAGCTCTCAAAATAAATAACTTAAATATAACAATAAATCTGGGAACAAATTCAGGACAATTTAACACATTTATAAAACCTTAAGGAAATAAATTTACAGCAAAATACCAGCAACAAAACAAATTGTGCTTTTTTTCCCACCAATGGCACTACTAAGAATGCTCTATTTAATGTAACGTACTTTAATTTTTGTAAGTTATTGTTTTAAAGTGAGCAAAGCTGCAAGTCCCCTTTCCAGTTAATTCCTTTTCTTCTCTGAAGGGTAAGGGAGACAAATATTTAATATTAGAAATTATAATGAAAGCCTTAATGGAAATACCTAAACCTGCTATACTTAGCAGGTCACTCTAAATCTTAATAACTTATTCTAATTAATATTTTTAGTTTGCAATAAACTTAAAATTGTATAGCCCATCTTACTTCTATTTGTTTAATGATTAAATAATGGCAAAAATAAATAAGGAACTAAATTGGATTAAAGTTTAAT
Source organism: Psammodynastes pulverulentus (assembly GCA_025802295.1). NCBI lineage: Eukaryota > Metazoa > Chordata > Lepidosauria > Squamata > Psammodynastidae > Psammodynastes > Psammodynastes pulverulentus. The sequence goes on from JAOYMU010000274.1 coordinate 48,679,400, forward strand.
GCTTTATTAACTAGTTTGCATACTATAAAGAGGATCTTACATTTCTCGTTGGGCAGAAACCTGTAACAGATTTGATATAGTTTTTTTCCCCAGTTGCAAGTGTTGCAGTCACCCAGCTATCTAATAAACTCATTCCCCTCCTACCCACCAGCAAACATATGTGCTCATAGGAAGTATTGAGGCATTTGCCTAAGATATAGCATGAACAATGGACTCACATGAGGCATAGGGCAGGAGTTAGTTGTAGAGAAGTATGGCAGCCAGCCTCAGTGAGCAAACACTGACATAAACTACTGCCCTATGCCTTGATTTGAGAGTATAAAATTTCTTCAGCTGCATTTCTACAAAGTGCAAGATCAAACGAGTCTCTCTTTGCATGCTTTGTGAATCTAGACATGATCTAAATGTAGAACTAGAAACATATAGTCAATCCAGCGCTTTCCCCAGCTTTAGCTGGTTGCCAATTGCAGTCTTTCCTGGGATCCACTGAGGATAGTACTTACTCATACCCTTGTCACCTGTAATCCCCCTTGGACAATTGTAATTTATCGTACAGGGGCTGCCCTTGAAGACCACCTAGAAACTTCAATTTTGCAGAATGTAGCTATATGTGTGTGTCTATGGATTGGTCCTATTTTTATTACATTAAAAAGTAAAGGTAAAGGTTCCCCTCACACTTATCAAGGGTGTCAAACTCACATTGTCATGGCAGAATCACATAGCATATAGGGACTTTTTCCCCCTTCGTTAAACTGGGTGGGGACATGGCTAGTATGTGATGCATCCGGCCCATGGGCCAGGAGTATGATAGCCCTGCCCTATATAAACTGATATTTGAAAATATTAGAGACTGCCTTTTCTGTATACAATTTTCTTGTCCCAAACATGTATGAGAGTTTGGGGAGAAGTTGGTGTCCTCTGTGGGAACTTCTCCCTAAGAATAGTCGTTTCCAAAGGGAAGAGTTTCCTTTCCTGATGACTTCCCAAAAATTGTCAAGACTAAATTATTCTGAAGGCCTCTGAAGATTGTGCACCTCTCCAGCTTTGCAAGACAAGGACACAGCAGCCCAACTTGAAACCAAAGGGCTTTCCCAAAGTTCCATTGGAGTGGGACCCTCCCAAGGTATATGTGTGTGTGTGTGGATGTCTTTTTCTCAGAGTGCAAATAGGGGCAGGAAGAAGCTACCTTTCACCTTAATCGCTGCATGTCCAAGGGAATCCCTCTCTTGTTTGCACCTTTTCCAAGACCGCTAGATTCCATTGCACTTCAACTGGAGTTTTTTGCTTTTGTTTTGATGCTCAAGGGTGCCTTGTGTGTTTTGGCAACATCCTGCCTGTTTTTCGTGGTTTGTTTTGATATGTGTGTGTTTGCATGTGTGTTTGTGCTTAAAGGGCTTTCAACGCTTGCTCCAAGCCTTTGCAAGCTGAGGCGACTGCATAGTTCAGGTTTGTTTGCAAAGACACGTACTATGCCAAGTCAGTTTGGTATTTCTTGGTTTTTTAAATTGTTTTCTCAGCACTTGCTCCAACTATCTCTTCTTCTTCCTCCTCTTTCCCCTCACTTTCTTCCTCTCTCCCTCCTAGCACAGCAACAAGGCTCCTCCCAACAAGGCTCACACTTTGCAAACTCTCCAAGTTTACAAGCCAAGCCACCCATGCTCCAACCCAGCTTGGAATGGGGGAGGGGGGTAGCTACTGTTCCTCTCTTAAGCAAGTGCTGTGTCTTCAAAATAATCCCTCTTCTTTGCACCTTTTCAAAGATTGCTGGGCTTTGATTTGTTTTGCTGGAAGGCTTGTAATTGTCTCTTCTCCCCCACCTTCCTTCTCACTTTCTCAGAAGCAGAAAGTCATAGGTCAAATCTGGAAGGGAAACACTGTGCTGACCCATTGAAAAGTGCAGGTGGTTGTCATTCACTCTCTTTTTGCTTCTCCGGATCTTTGATAGAAAGCCCTTTCTAGTGAAGTCTTCCCTGTGTGTAGCATGGGATAAACTGAGCCTGGTTTGTTTTCAGTCTTTTAAGTGGCCACAAACTACTAGCAAAAGTGGCACTTGATCATTAGGCCAGGAGGCATCAAGAAATGCTTTCCCTTTTGCATTTGAGCATCCAAGAAGACACAGGAAAGGGAGAAAGGGAAAGAGGAAAGACAAAGAAAAAGAAGAAAAGTGGGAAAGAGAACAAGGAAGGAAAAAAGTAAAGAGGGGAAGGAAGGCAGAAAGGAGAGGGAAGGAAAAAGAAGGGAAAAGGGAGGGAGGAAAGTTCTCCCACCATGACCACTCCCACCTTGGCCTACCCCCCTGCCCTCCCCATGGTTCACCACAACCCTGATGCGGCCCTCAATGAAATTGAGTTTGACACCCCTGCTTTAAATGTACACTAAGCAGCATACATTAAAATGAAACTTAATGTTAAATAAAATGTTGCATGCTAAGCTGGATTTATTTTCACTGTATGTTGTATATTTTGTGAATTGCGTTTAGTTTAGTAAATTATGATACAGTATATTGTGTGAACCTAGAAACCGATATAATTTGGAAATGAGGGCAAATGAGATTTAAACCACTCTTTAAAGAACCTTGTCTTATGATGGAAAAAGTATTGATTTAATTTTCTCACACTCTTTACATTATTAAAATTCACATTTTTGTTACCTTTATGAAGAAATCCAAAGACCTTAAAGGTCTTTCATTTTAAATTAAACACATACAGTTACCACATGAGCTAACAGTTTTCTTTGCTTAGCTTTCCCAAATTATAATCTTCAAATTTGGGCACACTGATTTTTGTCTAAGACAGTGAATTTTTTTCCACTGATGCAGTGTGCCTTAACTGTTTTTGAAAAGCATCATCTACATTATAATTTTTTTGCATCCATATCTTTGTAGGCAATAATAAACATCAACATCATTTGTCTTTCTACTTCTCTCTCAAATGCTTTTATACTACAAGTTGAAGCCTGTCTTATTTCTCATACTGAGTATTAGTATTTAAATAATGAAATTTAATTAATTCATTCCCTATGACACTCCTGAAATGTCTTTTTCCTTTGTGAAAAGTCATGGCCTGTTTCTTCTCTAAGGGTTTGATATGTATTCCTTGAGTTTCAGCAGCACAACTTTTTATTGTCTCTTATGTTTAGTGTTACATATGTTCATCAAATATATTCCTTTGACTAAAAAGTGGATTCTTAGTCCTTTTAAAAATGTTTCATAGGGGAATGCAAAAACACAAATCTGATTCATAACAACATGAAAAGCAGTAAGGGAAAAAGTATATTTTTCTAAAAGTAAACTTTAAACAACAGAATCAAACTAAGCATAGAGCTACAAAGAATAAAATTGGGTGGAGGGGGGAAGCACCTTGAAAAACATCAACTGCAAGATTCACAAATGCAAGTGCTGACAAAATCAAAGTGTGATATTACTGTCACCTTCAAAACTGAAATGATCTCTGCTATAAGTATTGCACACAGTCGATTCGCCATGCTTTGGATAAATAAGTAAAAGTGTTACTGCTATATAGACTGTCCTTCAAAGGAAATCCATCAGTTGGTACTGAGCCAATTAAAAAAACTCTAAAAAGGAGGACTACAGCTAATGAAGCTAGCCTCATATAATACACTATATAATGTGTATTAATACATATTAATACATGCATTAATCAGTCATATTGGAATTTTACTTAGCTCTTCTTAGCAATGGGAAAGTGGAAGTTAAGTGAAGAGAACAGGAACTCAATTCACCAGTAAACCATACCTTTTCCTGCTCTAGTGAAAAATGAAGAGATGGAAATTCAGATCAATGGGTGGATTCTGAGTTCCAGCAAAATGGAATAACTATTAGTAAAATGCCCTTCCTGTGAAGTAGAATCAAAGAATCAAATGCAAAAATGCAGAAATCTTTTTGTTGGGATTTTTAAAAAATCATTAGGGTATTCTAGTAGAGATCTGCAATAATTTCTTTAAATAAGATCTGGAAGCTCATTAAAGTTTTCCAAATTACAGGAAGCTCTTTTCTACTGATATAGACCTGGGTGTTTAATTTCCAGGTAGATCATATCCTTCAAGCTGTCATTACATGGGAATGGGTTTCCCATTTAAGAAACCTCCAGTGGAAACACTCCACTAGTTATTTCAACAAAAAGGAAGGAAGGAAGGAAGGAAGGAAGGAAGGAAGGAAGGAAGGAAGGAAGGAAGGAAGGAAGGAAGGAAGATAAAGTTATTGATATTTTCGACACTAAGCTAGATTCATTATTTTTATCTAAAGTGAAATTAGTAGGAATGCGGAGTCTCAGGAATGGCAAGAAAAGTGCTGAAGAATATATCATATATTAAGAATTTGGAGAAACAATAATATCAAGAGGTCAAGCAGACTGAGTTGTTCTGGTTGAAAATTCAAACAGTAATGGTTTTACTGGCAAAATCAGGGAACCTGATTATTTTTCTTTGATTTTTCTTGCAGAAAACTAGTTGGAAAATCTACAATAGAATGGTCAATGGTTAATGATAGAACTTCTGGAATGAGGTAAATAACAGGATACCAAAAACACAGTAGCTTGTCCCGAATGTAAGAGCCTCATTGAGCATAAAACCAATGTGCTCCTAGACTATTATGTTAACTGAACCAGATATAATGGGAGGCACCTAGATTGCTGACTATCTGCACATTCTTATTATAACTGAGTTTTTTTAACAGTTATGTATATCTGTACCAATGCTGCAATACGAGATGCTTAAAATTTTCATTTTCACAACACAACAATAATTAGGATGGAATGGCTGCAGTGGTCTAGTTTTGTTAGGTATGTTGTTGTTATTATTTTTTTCTGTCTGTACACAATGACCAAGTCCCATCTTATATTAGTTTGTGTTGGATTTTTATAGTAATATATTGTGAGCAACACATGAGTCAGTTGGAGTTAGGCACTGTCTAACTGAATAAATGAACTCTGACAGCGAAGACAGGAATCCAATACCTGTCCTTTCTCCAAACACAAATGATACAAAAATGTTAATATGAAGGGAAGCTTACTTCTAAATTTAACAAATTTTAAAAAGTGAGTTTTCTGGGTCATAAAGTGCAAAGAGATATAATAAATGTGGTGCTGCAATTAAAGTCACTGGATCATAGCATTATTTATTTATCTATTTCGGTGTTTTGTTTCTTTGGACAAATTCCAGTATCAAAATTAAATAGGAAAAGAGAAGAGGAAATATTTAGTTATTTATTTATATTGCCACCTATTCGCCCATGGCGATTATAGGTCTTTGCACAGATCGCATCTTGATGGAGAGAGAACATACTATTTCGGTGCCTCTGGTTAGATCCGGCCTATTGTCCTGGTCTACCCACTGCGAAGAGGAAAGATTAGGCCAATGTTGCTTTGGCCCAGTCTACCCAGTGCAAAGAGGAAAAATCAGGCCAGAGTGGCTTCGGCCCGGTCTAGCCAATGTGAAGAAAGTGTCAGCCCTATAGTCTTCCTATGAGAGAGTCTATAGGGCTGCCACAGCGATGGTCCAGCTAACTGTGGGAACGAAACAGGGGAGGTGTAGATATGGGGTTGTAATATCATAACAACATTCTTTCCCCTGGGAGCCAAGGACGTCCAGCTGACACCTGGGAAGGTGTGATCAAGGTTGGTTGAAGTGGAAAAGTGGAGATGATTGGACCATGTGATGCAACGATGGATACAGGGGAAGGAACTTTTGAGTTTTATGTTGGGTGGGGAAAATGCGGGCTTTTAGATTCAAGTTTCTCCAGATGTGCCAATAATATGTCTCCAATAAATTTAGACTTTGAAGAAGAAATTCGCCTTGGAGTTTTAATTTGTTTGGACGTGTTACTTAGAACCCTGACATTAACTTGAATCTACTTCTAAAACCATCAAGCAGCTCCCTTCACTAGGTGTTTGCTATCCAGGGTCCTGAGCCCCGAGCATCTTCCTGGACAATTGGACAGCGTAAAGACTCAGGGGAAATGGAGGAGAAAATGGTGACCACTGAAGGAGCCACAGGGACAAGTTCAAAGATTGCCTGCGGGACCCTCTGCTACCCTTCAGCGGGCATAGTGGCTGAAGCAGAAGCTGTAGAAGCTGAACTTTGGCAGGGCACCCGGCCCAAGGACCTGGCGCCTTGGCAGATCACACAAATGGATCCAGCTGAATGGCAGGGATTAGAAGAAGCCCACAGCCTCAAGAGCTAGTAGGGGGGACTGAGCTCCAGGAATCACAGATCGCAGTGGGCTGAGCAGAGTGCACCACGATCCACAAAGGAGGACCTTGATGCCACTTGAACTCAGCAAATCCAGGAAATGGGGCCTCATGCAGTCATCTCGAAGCCAATTGCTAGCCAGTCTCCCAGAACGATTCAGATAATTCAGCATAAGCAGTATTGCGTAACTCCCTCACGGCCGACCTGGCTGGGTACTGGCTCAACTGATGTTCATGTTCCCGATCCAAGGGAACACCACCAGCAAGAGTGGGGCATCAGTTTCGTTCCATTCAGCTCAGAGCAGGCCGTGCCTGAGTCCCCCCCCCCCCAGATCCGATCAACTGGGTTGACAGCTCAATCGGGAGCATATGCTGGCCAACAAGCCGACCCTCTGAGTCACTCAGCCAGGGACACAAAGGCTGACTGGGAAGTTGACCAAGCCTAACAGCCCCCCTCACCAGCTGCCTCCTGTAGACCAGATTCCACTCAGAAGGGCATTCTACCCTGGCCATGTTGGGTACAATACCAATGAATGCCAGCCCCAATTCCACAGCCTGCACTGGCTCCATCACCAGCACAGCCAGCCGCTCCTCCTCCCCTGTTCAAAGTCACGCTTGACGGGATCCTGGGGAAGTTGGCATACTTCCTAAACTGAATCTGATCAAACCTCAATCACTATGGAGCTCAATATCAATCAGATCAAGAAATAATCAAGCAATCGCAGACAATATGCAGGAGGGAGACACAGCAGGCTGAATAGCCCAACTATACAATGAAGGAGCTCCAGGGATTCGACTTCCGGTTTCCAGCGGCAACAGACGTCTGCGGGGCTTTCTCTTTGCCCCCAGCGCCCGAATCCAACCGCCGCTGAGGCCCCTAGGGGCCAGGTGCCCC
>JAOYMU010000274.1:48702309-48712462 GCA_025802295.1 Psammodynastes pulverulentus
CTTCCGCCGAGGTGGCGCTCAAATAGAGGTGGCGTTCAAATAGAGGTGGCGTTCAAATAGAGGTTTTACGGTATATTACTGACTGGTCAAATATCTTGTTCTTTTGTATATTGAATTGTATATTTTTTAATATTTTTAATATTTTTACTGTTTTTACTGTTTTATTGTTTTAAAATAATTTTAAATTTTAATATATTTTCTAAATTGTAAGTTGTCCAGAGTCATTGACTGAGATGGGCTGCCATAGAAATTGAATGAATGAATGGGTACCAACAGGATTTTATAGCTTTCTAACACATTTCTAAATTCATTATATTCAAAAGATACCATAAACTAGAGTAAATTGATAGTAAATGATGAGAAATCTTTAACACAAAAAAGAGAAATGCACAGATTTACTTAGGTCAAAATTCTACCTGTTCTTGTGAATTCCCTGAGAAAGTATGATTATCTATGAAAAACAGTTTCAATATTATTTTAATTGTACACTTTATTATTTATTATGCAATTACCTAAAAAGAGGTCAGATTTTTCATTTTAATTATCTTTTTTAAAAAAACTTTTCTTCTTACCGGCCCTTAGAGGTTCTTGCCCAAATATTCTTTCCCTCTAGAGCACAGGTGTCAATCTCACAGCGTCACATTGTCATCACGTGACATATCACAACATTTTTTCCCCTTTGCAGAGCTGGGGTGGGTTTGGCCTGTGCGTGACGCATCTGGCCTGCGGGCTGCCAATTTGACAGCCCTGCTCTACAGCATTCCTGTTAAATGAGTTTATTTACACAGAACTACTTGGAGAAGTAATAAACTGAAGCACTTCACAAGAAGCTATAGAAACTGATGGAGAAAAGATTAGAAAAAATAGTTTTTATCCATCATTTTCTTTATAAACTTGATACATTTGAAACATTCATTTAGATTGTAAAAGTCAAATAAGATTCCAATTTACCATTCAATTTAACTGACTTAAAAACTGAAACTTTTCCCCCCTTGCTTTCATCATACTGTAAAGCAGTCAACCTAGATAAATATAGTTTTACATATTAAAGCCCATACAGAGGGAACCAATTTTCTTTTGCTGTTCCCATAAACTTTAATTGGTCGAAGTGGTGCATGATTGGGCAACATACAACATATAAAAGATATTTCAAATGGGCTAACATACAGAATGAATCCAAAATCCGGGACCCATGACTCCTGTGAAATTGAAATTTGGCAAATTTTATAAAACATTTTATGACCAAAATTATATAAAAAAAACAGTTTATGACATAATTCAAAATGTCACAAAACACTTCCTGTGCTGATGTTTGACTATGCTATAAAGTTCATCATGGGGTAGTTTCAAGGCAGATACATGTCTGAATATCTACCTGAATTTTTAAGAACTTTTCAAGTATACTAGAAGCTCTGCCATTGTTGAAAGCATTGAGGAATCTGGTAAGGAAATCTCTCTAAAACAATGACCCAAGGAGGCATGGGTTGTCTTAATTTTTCCTTGAAATTGAAAAAGAAAAAATCACAAAGTAGAAATATAATAACATCCAATACACAAATAACATGACTACTGAATGAAAAAGAGGAATGTCTTGACACCTCACATTCAGATATCCATTTGGAACCGTATCTGTAGAGACATATGGTTACTTAATTAAACACCAAATGTATTATGAATTCCCTAAGAGAAATAAATTCAAAGCTCAATATTTACTAAATACACGAGTTAAGTTCAATGATAAGTTAAATTCATCCAAATCAATCCCCTTAAACTTTTGGTTAAATTTTTGATTGTGTTTAGAATTTCATTAATATGTTTCTACCATGAAAGCTGATAAAGCAAATAAATTATTTTTGTGATTAAACCCATTTTGTATTGGTGGAAGAAAATCATATTACTTTTCAAAGTAAGACATAGTTCTATTGTAATAGTTATAAATTAAAAAATTGATGTCTTATTTTAAGTTTTCAAAATAAAAAAACCTGTATTTTCTTGGCTAACATTTCCTATGTTTATGATTTTTTTTAAGAAAACCAAAATTTTATTAAAAATATATAAATACTTGAATAAAAACACTGAAAAATTCTAAAATAATGAATCCACTCAATTGAGTTTACTTAGTATATATAAATATCACTTGATGATTCAAATATTTCATGTTCTTTATGATCAATGAATGTTATGCTTTATTGTCATAGAGTCATAGAATAACAGAGTTGGAAGGGACCTTGGAGGTCATCTAGTCCAACCCCTGCTCGAGCAAGAGAGTCTATTCCAAATATTAGCCTCTACCTAGGATCGAACTCATAGTCTCCTGATTGTGAGGCGAGAACTCTTAAATATATCTGTAAGTATCCTATAAACTGTTCCATTTTGGAAGGCACTTTACTTAGTAACATAGATTAATGATTGCAATCACATGACCCTGGGACACTGAAACTGTCTCAAATACATGCCAGTTGCCAATCACCCAAATTTTGACTGTGTGGCCATGGGGATGCTGTGATGGTTATAAGTGTGAGCATAGCTCATAAGTCATTTCTTCCAATGCCATTGTAACTTTAAACGGTCACTAAACAAATGTTGAGGACTACCTGTATATTTCTACTGAATGGAAACTGTCATTTGGAAAAGAAAGTTATACTCTTGCATCAGCATTTTTCCTATTAAAAATTAAATTGATATATCATTTACCTGAGTGGAGTTAGATAGTTGTTTTTTCCACGGCTCCTCTGCGCTGCTGGTCAGGTTTGTGCGGTTATGAGGTAGAGAGAGTGCGTTTCGCTGCAGGTAAGGCACGTTTCCATTACTTCCACTTCCTGTTATGTGATTATTGCCTATCAAAATAGTGTCTGTACTACTCAGCGTTTTTGCTGTGCTGCAGGGAACTGAGCCTGCTGGAAAGGGTCCATTTGCCATAGGCTGCCCAGGACAGGTTGGACGGATTCCGTGCTGTGTGATGTTAGGCACTCTGGTTAGAGCAACCTGTGGCTGCTGACCAGAGACAGAGTTTGTAGGCAGTGATGAGTCAGTTGTTGGCCCATTAGCAATTCCAGTAGATCGTACCTGTGCAACTCCCATCTGCCTCATCTAACAAAAAGGGAATAAAATATTTAAAAGATTGGCAAATTATAGTTATGATTTCCTCAAACATTTTTGGTGGAGCTGGTATTAAAGCCAAAACTACACTCTTCTAAAGTTTATGAATACAAAAGTATCCCCCATAAAAGATAGTACAAAATTATACAACTTCATAATATGGCATACGAATCATTCTGTCTGAGCAAGATCATATTGAGCAGTAATGATGAAAAAAATGTTATCCCTTTGGCATATTTTATAGGCAAAAGTTGCATTTATGAACATGGTTATCATTCTTAAGTCATTGTGTACTTGTAACACGCAGCAATGTATTTCTCAAAAGCACATTGGCAAAAATGAAATAAATACAGCAGCAGCATAGTAAAACATAATAATAACAATCCAGCAGGAATCAGGAATGAGTGATATAGCCAGGAGCAGTATATGCCTCAACATAAAATGTTTGCTACAGGTTTTCTGAAAGAATACAGTATTAAAGCCAGACATATTTTTTTGACAAACTATTATGCAAAAATATGCATCTTCATTAAAAAAAACCCTATGCTTCAAGTAGATATCCTGTCATCTAATAAAGAGAGGAATAATACTGTAAAATAACACTTTTGAGGTTTTACTTCACCAAATTTTCTAGCATCTCCATATGTTCATAATTAATGACAGAAAATAAATGCCATGTTATGAATGTGTACGGCTTCCATGTCAGTAATAAATAATTACACTATATTATCTCATTGCCTCTGTGAAAAAAATAAGCCTATGCTAATTCCCATATGAATTCCTTCTAATCTATTTAATCTATTTATTGATACATCCTTTTTTCCCTACTTACAACACTGACCAAAAATGACTAAAACATTCATAAATATTTAAAAACCTAGAATTTTAAATGTCCAACCAATTTCATTTGTAAGAAATCTGCAAAGTAAATGTGTTTGCTGGCACCTGCTGGTGTTGCTGCATCAAGACAAACTGACTCTCCAGCTGTTCCAGCATAAGTTTCTGTGCTGGATTTAAACTATTTCTATTTGCACGCAGCTGTTCCAAGTGCTGAAAAAGAAATAAAAATATATCTCTTATCACATTATGACCAAGGTATCTCCTTATTTATTTTCCTTTTAAAACCATTTTTTAAGTTTTAACTTTTTCAGTTATGCAATAACAAACTAAAATCCATGACGGTTCCAAATGGAATTTCTTATGGTGAGACAGATTATATAATAACAAAGTTGTTAATTTTTATGACAGATGCTGACATCTAGTCTTTGCAAAATTCATGATATTTCATAGAGAATGCTACACTGTACAGTATACATAACAATAAATATTGATGGTTTACATCTATCCCTACAGTTCTTTCAGCTATTTTTCTATCAGCCCCCTTACTTAGAAAGAAAAAAGATACTGGTTTAAAAAAGCATTTAGTCTGTTGAAAAACCAGAGCTGTCCCATTTTTTTGATTCAGTATACCAAGAATAACTTTTGAGTATTTCATTTATTTATCAAATATTGTAGGGTATCAAAATTATACCCTACAAAAAAAGTACTCTCAGAGCAAAAGCATTGTATGAAATGATTACTATTCTGTGATGTTTGTCATAACAACCCATTCAAACAATAAAAATGTGTTTTCATACAAATAGTGCTTTCAGGTAACATGCACAATATATACAAAAACTGTTTTAACTACAGCAATAATTTTTATGAATTTAAATGTCTTAAAAAAGGAAAACAAATACATAAATAAAAAAACCATTTACACTCACATCGACACACACATATACAGTAAAAGAAAAATACATCAGAAAAAAAATAGTTAAGTCATGATGCAAGATGTCAACATCCTGATTTTATAGTTATATGTTATTAAGTTTTTTTAAAAAAAAAACCTTCACCTGTAATTTCTGTGGTGTCAAGCACCAAGAATGTATTTGCTGCTGTACCGGAGGAGGATGTGACATTGTGTGGCCACTGCTCCAAGCCTCTAAAGTGTTCTAAAAACAATTAATAACAATAACAACAACAATAACGTTAGTAAAGTATTTAAAATTCAAATTGTCTCAATGATGCTCACTACAAATCAATACTTAAAGGAACAGTACAATACTGCTAAATACAATAAAATATTGGTTAATATGTGAGATAATGCAAAAAAACAACCAATTATGATGAATAATTAAATAAAATTAAATGATATATATTTCAAAGTTCACCAAAATACATTTTAGTTTCTATAATACCATCCATATGATGATTCAGGATTCCAAATATAAGCAAAGATGATAGACAAAATGGCATGGCCCTTTTCATACCTTCTGCTATGGTACTGTTACAGCTATTGCTAATGGCGAACTACTCCAATGTCACAGTTGTGAATATTATAACTATTATAAGATCTATCTTGGTAATGGCCTCATTTTTTTGAAGGCTGATTCTTGAAACTAAGTGGGGCTCTTATATGAGTATATATACCTTGGTTGGACTAGATGGTCTTTTCCTCTTGGCTGGACTGGACAGGTCATCTACATGGCTAGAAGGAATCATGTGTAGTGGCAACTGCTGTGAAATAGGTGTCTGACTGAGGCCTAGTACAGGTTCAGTATTTTGATGAGGTTTACAAGCCTAGGAATCAGAGGGAGAGAAAATATGGTTCTATTCATTTTAAACTATTCCTTGAATAATATCTTTTATCAGTTGTACATTTTAAAAAGGGCTGTGAATTTACTCTGAACTTATTTATTGAAAATCAATTTCATAGTATCAAAGTAGTGTGTACCTTTCATGGGTTTGTTTTCAAAACAGATAAGACAAAAAACTGCTGTAAATTCTATGTGGGATATCTTCGTGATAATTATGAAATCCACAAAGGTTCTAAAATGGTACCCCCATATTTCTTCCATGACAGGGAGGTTTCTTAATCTCTCTCTGCTATTTAGTCTTATTACCAGTGAAAACTAACTCTGGGCTACAGCAAAATAATTTTGACTACTACGATTGATTGAAAAGAACGCTTAAAAAGCTGGGCACCTGCAGAACATAACCCAACTTCTCACCTGCTGTGTTGTGTTCATGGCACCCTGCCTGGAGGTAAGCTCTGCGGGGATTGGTAGGCTCCATGCCTCCTCAATACTAGGAAGTAATTTAGTTTTATTCTGTAGACTACCTTGTGGAAGGTTACACAACTGAGCCTAGGAAAAATTATGTAAAAAGTGAATTTAACACAAGCCTAATTTAGTAAGATCAAGTCCATGAAATTTTCCTAAATTCTGTACTCTATTATGTCTTAGAAAGGATCATTTTAAATTTGGGACTTCAGAGAAATGCTAAGGATAAAGAGGGTAACCAGATATAAACCTTTGTGAGAATTGGAACAAAACTGAGCTCTGATTTCAGTGGTCTCATTAATCCTTTGGTTCTGAAGTTGCTAACAAGAGCAAAAGATAGTGTGTGTATTCTCTTACTAAATGCTATGATAACTTAAAATGTAGACAACACAAAATATGCATAAATTATATCAAGATACAAAAAATACTTAAGAATAGAGACCCACTTAAAATGAAAAATCAAATGAAACTGCAAGCTATGGCATGTCCTGAATGCATATGGAAACAGACTGTGAAGCTTATGAAACAATCACATATAAAATGTCTGTGTCCTTATTTTCCTCCTCCTTTCTAACTTGATATTATTGCTAAATAGATCCCTATTTTAAAACCATGTTTTTTACCTGTAAATACTTTATTCGAGCTGCAAGTGCAGAAGTATTACTACAGTTTTTGCTTCTGGTTGCATTTAAGTAGCATTTAATGGCATCTTGAGACTGACTGCAGGATTCATAGAGAGTGCCAAGATCCATCCAGGCTGCAGCATGGCCATGGTCCAATTGTACAGCACAGATATAGGCCTGTAATGCATCCATAGGCTGATTCTGTTGTTGGTACAGCACACTAAAAAGGCAAATACTCAATTGTAAGTAGCAAAATCATCTCCAAAGTTTCATCATTTGTCTCAATTTGTACTTAACTAAATGATAAGCATAATTCTCTAGAATAATAAAGCTATAAAACCTCAATTTACTATAATGGAATGTTGGGAAGTGCTTCAAATATCTTTTTAAACAGAAAGTTGTATTGTACTGTGCTTAGTAAATTTTGCCTAAAAGTTAGCCTTAACATTAACTTTGAGAAAATATACATCTTAGATGCGAAGACTATCTAGCATAAGAAATTCTAATTTTATATTTCATAAAAACAATTCTAAGATAGTTATATGATAAAATATCTATAAAAAACCATCTTGCTGAATTATATTGAATTTTGTTACTTCTTTCATAATCTCTTACCCTATAGAACACCATGTGTCTGCACTTGCTTCTGATTTATCAATAGATTGCCTATAAGAAATAAAGGCATCCTGAACTTTCCCAATACTTGAATAGCACCTGAAAGAAAAGATGGATAAAAACAAATATAGAGCCTGATTTTATCATTGTTTACTTTTAATATTGCGTGGATTAATTTCAATTCATGTATTCTTACAATTTGCTGTCTAGTTCAATTTATCTTATCAATTACCAGAATCAATTTTATCAGAACCTTGCAACCATCAAAACAAATTCTACCATTATGAAATACAAGTGGCAATTGTATGCATCATTCATAGGTTATCTACTTATAATAATTGCTAATATTACATAATAAATGAAGAACCAATATAGAATGAAATGTGAACTGAAAACAATATTTTATGTGGAAAATCTGCCTTTTATTTCTCTTCTCCCAAACTAAATTGAAGGAATTAATTGCAGAGCCCATAACTAAGGCTACACAGAATTAATTTAAAATAAAGAATTCAGTGATGTTATTCTAGAATAAAATTAAACATTAAAATTGGAATAGAATATAAACCATCAGGAGTATTTTTCTACATTCTGCAAACTATTAAACAAAGAGTTACTACAAATTATATACTTTCCTAATAAAATCTCAGACTTATTTGTATTTCATACAGCAAGTCCTTGACTTATGACTCCAATAGAGACTGGAAAATTCTTCATTAAATGGAGTAATCATGACACCGCATTAAATCAGAGCATCACATCCAATTTTATTATTTTTTGTTGCAGTCATTAAGACATCATGTGACCACAGCCTGCAACCTTCCTGATTGATTTCCCAATGACTTTGCCTGTAGGAAGATGGCTGGGAAGGTTGCAAATGGCAATCCCATATGTTGTAACAGCCGTAGATGCATGACGGTTGCCATGCCTCTGAACTTTGAATGACTACAGGGCTATTGCAACAGTCCTAAGTGTGAGAACCAAACATTAAGTTGCTTTGTTTTAGAATCGTCGCCAACTTCAAACAGTTGCTAAATGAAAGGTCATACATGTAGGACTATCTCTACATAGGCACAGGAAGACTGTCAGAAACAATGCAAAATTGAGGAAAAAAGAATCTTTACTGAAGTATTTTATAGACATCATACATTAGAAATAGGATCAGCTATCTCTTGCTACTGGGCATACAAGCTATGATAATAAAGGTTTTGAAACTGAACCAAAAATATCTGGAGGATTCCAGAATACAACTTTCAAAGTGACAAATAAGCTAAAAGAAGAAACTCAAAACATAAATCAGTGCTTTCTTATTTTTGCAGCCTAAATAATATACAAGAACAAGAGGCTTAGCAAGTTTCAAGTATGAGTTGCTACAACTGTATAATTGCCATTATTTGGCTTAAAACTTGGAAACTTCACAAATTTAAAGGATGACAATAGATCAAACAGCAAGAGCAGAACTTGAGATAGATTAAAAAAATAAGATCACATAAACATCTCTCTAAGTAACCACATGTAGTTTTGCTAATGGTGTTATCTTTATATTTATTCTGAACAAGCCCAGGCATATTACAAAAATTATCAGTATTGAACGTTCTTCTACAAAATAATTGTCTTCAAACAAACCACAGATAGGCTTAGTTAACAACCATTTGTTCAGTAACTATTCAAAGTCCTGAACGAAGAGGATTATAGCTGGTCCTCAAATTTGCAGCTATTGCAGCATTCCCAGTTACATGATCACAATTCATGGCAAATGGCTTGCAATTACGACAGTTGCAGAGTCCTGCAGTCACATGACCACCATTTGCAACCTTCACTACTAGCTTCCAACAAGCAAAATCAGTAGCAAAATCAATGGGGAACCTGGCAGGAAATGGGGATAATGTGATCGTGGAACACTGACTGCATGGGGTTCGTCTAACAGCCACAAATAAAATTACCATTGTAGGTCTACGCAATCACGATGACACATTTTACTATTGCATTGCTTAGCAACAGATTTCCTGGGCCTAATTACCATTATTAACCAATTGTGATGTCCGTGTGGGTTTTACTCTGCTAGTCATAGCTGACTTTAGGGGGTGAAACTTGTCTATTTCTTTAAGCCATTTCCACGATCATGTGGCCAGCATGACATCATGCTGCAGTGTAAAGCATATGGCAAAACAAGGAATGCTGTAATGTTTACACCGAAGTAGGACCTATTAATCTACTGCATTTATATGCTTCTGAACTGCTAGGTTAGTAGGAGCTGAGGCAAGTGATGGGAGCTCATGTCATCATGTAGTGGTTAGGACTCAAACCGCTACAGCATAGATCTTCTCTGGCATCTTTTAAACCACTGAGCCACCATACCTCAAGGAGTAACTGTATAAAATGTAGTAATTGTATAAAATAACATTACTCCATCTTATAAATCAGGCATTTGCTTCCTCTACCTATATATTTGATGAACCATAAACTTTGTTATCGTAATTCATTCTTACCTTCCAAGGAAATACCAGGATTGGCCAGAGTTTGGATCTGCCTCTAGAGACTTTTGGAGACACTGAATAGCATAGTTTTCCTTGGTGGCTTTATCTCCTAATTGATCCACTGTATGATGCATCCAGCCTAAGAAAAGAAACATAAACACACATATATATATATATATGTTTATATATATTATTTTGTGTTTATATTTTAGAATGAACCAGATTACTTATTATTTTT
>JAOYMU010000274.1:49032073-49043774 GCA_025802295.1 Psammodynastes pulverulentus
ATAGAATAGAATAGAATAGAATAGAATAGAATAGAATAGAATAGAATAGAATAGAATAGAATAGAATAGAATAACATGATTTGAGAATCAAAAACCTGAAAATAATGATGAATCAACTGGCCAGAGTCCAAAGAAACCATCACAGTGCCATTCCCCCATGAATCTCAGATCAGGCAGATCAGGTCAGATATTTTGTTCCTGTAATCTTTGATTAGTACAGTGCTGCAGATTTCAAGTGATCGATAATACAAAAAGGTACTGAAGAGCTTTGAGAATTTGGCTGCAAAATTTCTTTGTTCTGGGTGAATCTGCAGGTCAGAGCTTAGTTAACAGACTAGATATTTTGCAAATGTTGTTCTCTTCAATTTGCAGGGGTGAGGAAGATGGAGTATGTATGTATCAAAGAAGGCTATACGGTGGCCATAACTCTGGAATCAAAGACCTGCTACTTTTCTACATGTGGATGTCCCTTGTGCTGAGCACAACAATTATCAAAATATAGATAGAAAATGTGTATTAATCATTAAAGTCACAGCAGTTGGTAACTTCTATCGTAGCTGGGTTGGGAAATTCCCAAGAAATTCAGGGGTTCTGTGTTGTTGCCAAGAAACCTTCACAGACTTCAGTTTGCCTGATTTATTTACTTAATTCAAATTAAGCACTGCCTGACTTCAACTGACTTTGGACAATTCGCAATACAATACCATAACAACTAATATCAACCAAAATGAAGATTTTTGTGCTTGAACAGGGGGTTAGGACTAGAAGACCTCCAAGGTCCCTTTTAGCTCTATTCTGATTGCTTGCTTGCTTGATTGATTAAAGATGGGATCTGCACACAAAAATATAATAAAAATAATAGTCTCCTGAAGAAAGGGCCCCATTTATGTCATCCCAAGGTCTGCTGAAACAACCAGATTTTCAGATCTTTGCAGAAGTTCAACAGGGTGGAAGCCACATGGATTTTAGGGGAAAAACATGAGGGAGTCATTATCTTTCTTCATAATTATTACCCTTTATATAAGTGCTCACTAGAGTTGTAAAGCAAGGTATAAATCAAATATATAAATGAAAAATCCTGAAGACAGAGGAAAAAGGAATCCGAAGATTACTACCATCACTGAACCTATTATGATTGGTCGATTTTCATGGCTGGGACTCGTTTGTTGACTAGGGCTAATTTCCAGATGTTTGGTAGGCAGGAGGTATTGTCACGTTTATTCATGTTATGGGGGTGTTTCTCTATTTCAATGGCTTCCATGATTATTCTCTTGTTGGAGTGTTCTGTTTTGGCAATTAATTTTGAAGGAACCATGATTTCAATGCTTGAGCACTTTCACCTGTTGCTTTCACTTGTAAAGATGCAGGGGCTTAAAACCGTATTGTAAGTTTCATGGAATGGAAATAAATTTTGGTTCTTGAAGGTTTGATCCTTAACATATTGCCTTTTAATAACATGTATTAGTCAGAAAAGATGCTATTAGATTCCTGATTTTTTGTCATTATGGACTGTCACTCCTTTCTTTTACAAGAAGAAAAGGAACCCTTACATTATATCCCAGGGGCTGGCTGGCTAGAAGAACTGGCTCTCTTAAGCCAGCCTAAAACCAAAGTGGTCCACTTACTTTCCTCCCAGCCAAATCCAACTATACACATCAAGTTGAAGAATGTTTCCTTTGTTATGTATGCATGATAGTTACTCATCTAGCAGCCATTCCCCTTTTAGAGGAGTCTATTTTTACAGCCTAATTTTCCACTTGTCTTTTGATCTTTTACCACAGAAGAGGCTCAGTTATTAACAACACAGTCTAAAGAGACTGTGACAATATGGACTCAGGATTTCTGCTAGTTTGGGAATCAGGGGCTCCCCGCATAGCAATTTTGGATAGAAAGATATGAGCTTCACTTTGTAGCTCAGAGTGCAAAGCTATTATTTTTAATGGATGACACTGAGTTGTATTGTGTGAACTGGTACTAATCCTTTGAGCATAACAGCAATATACTGTAGGGTCTGTGTGGCAAAGGAACAGGTTTCATCCTATGTTAGCCCAGTCAGTATCAAGGAATGAGAACATAGCATCTATTACACTGGGTGCTTTTCTGTGCTTAGATTTCATCTTATCCAACATTGAAGGGACATGGTGGCTCAGTGGCTAAGACACTGAGCTTGTCGATCAGAAGGTCGGCAGTTCAGCGGTTTGAATCCCTAGCGCTGCGTAATGGAGTGAGCCCCCGTTACTTGTCCCAGCTTCTGCCAACCTAGCAGTTTGAAAGCACATAAAATAATGCAAGTAGACTTTGGTAGGAAGGTAACAGCACCTCTGGTGTTTAGTCATGCTGGCCACATGACCACAGAGATGTCTTCGGACAGTGCTGGCTCTTTGGCTTAGAAACGGAGATGAGTTTCCCTAGAACTGGAAACAACTAGCACTCATGTGTGGGGGAACCTTTACCTTTACTTTTATCCAACATTAGAAGTGGGTCATTAATATCCTGCCCCTAATACTTCAAGGTTAAGTTGAAAGGATCAAGCCAATAGCAAAGGACATGGAGGGGAAAAAAATGATAGCAAAAGAAATTGTGGGCAAGTATGCATTAAAGCTTCATGAACAAACTATTCTCTGAGTTTTAGACTTTAATAAAAGAGACTTTCAAGCTAGTGGGGAAAACATTCAGAATTACAGTTCCATGTCTATAAAGACTTCATGTTAGGCTAGTATGATATGTATTGCCTGATTGACTTCTCTAAGCTGATCCATCTTCTCTTTAGGTTCCAAGCCATAAACTGGGGATAAATATTTCAAATACTGTACGGTGCCTGATTTTTCACATCTAGTGCATGTAAGCATCATCAGAGTTATGTGAAGTAAGTTGCTCTTAGTACTCATATATTCTGCACAGAGGGCTTCAAACTTTCATGTCTTCCTAACTTGAAGCATTGTATATTTCCATATATTAACATACAATTATGCCTCTCTCCAATGAGAAACCTCTGCAGAACGGAGTTAGACTGGTGGAATTTAGTGATTTCTCAGATAACAAGAGCTTCACGTTTCTGCAAATTCCCATTTGCTGGTGAATTGCTGCTGCTGCTGCTGTACTGCTGCTGTACTGCTGCTGTATGGCTGTAGCTTGCCTGATTGATCGATGGCTGCAATGGCACTTTTCCATCTGACATTCTCTCTCTCTCTCCCCCTTGCACTCTCTTCCCACTTGCCCACCCCCCTTTTCTGTTGCTTAAACAGCAGCCCTAACTTTTGTGTGTTGCAAATATAAAAGGCAAACCATGTGATAGAGGGGCAGAAGAACAAAAGCATTTGGAAGTAACAAGACCTCATTTTAGCCCTCCGTCTGGGGAGCCCAATAGAAGGGAAGGCACAGTGCATTTTGCAAAAGGTAAGCAAGCATATCGCCAAAAGCTTTGGTTCAAACACCAAATATTTCATTTGCTTAATATCACTAGTTGATTTTTTGCAACCCAAGGTTATTTGAATATCTTCTTTGAAGCTTAATAAGCTTTGTTTTAAAGATAGATAACTTTGGTACCTACATCTGTTTTATTGCCAACATGTCTTTGAATTATATATCGGCTAATGATGTTTGTGTGCAGTTAGGCAGCAACAGAGAATCTCTTGGCTATCAATGGGTTATGTTAAATTTATGTCTTTAGACTTCTCTTCATTTGCACAAAACCATTATCTGACAGCAGATAATATTACAAAATATTAGAATTTCATATGAGTTCCAAAAAGGATCATGATTCCCACAGCACTGTCTCTATATACCATCATAATGGGACTCTACGATCACAGGCTAAGCATCTGCTTTGAAACCAATGTTTACTTTTATTGCAACTTATAGATATTGGTCATCTGCCAGTCATCTGATAGAATGCTTAGAATAATTGGAAACAATGGCAATATTTATTTCAGGCATTGTCTGTCATCCTTCACAAAGAATAGTTTTAGGTTTTGTATATGAGCATGTGTGCATGTGTGCGGAGGTAGCGTGGAGGTCATTTAAAAAAAAACTTCATTAAATGTCCTGGGAAGTTTTGCCATAGAGTACACAGCACTGGTTATGGATTAGAAATAGATTTAATATGGGCATGTGATTGGTTAAAGGGAGTAAGTAAATCCATTGTGTTTGTCTTGGCTGCAGAACAGAGGAGATATATTGAGCAGTCGGCTTACCCCTTCTGCACAACCATTAATGCAATGTGGATGCCTGTTGGCAGATCAAACTAGAGGATGCTCAACAAAAAAGCAGTTTAGAGGAATCATTTGCCAGGTCTTTAGTGCCTGTCCTTAAGAGAAGTTTCTTCTATCTTAGAATGATGTTTTGGTGGGCAGGAGATTAAGTGGTTCTTTTAAAGAAGAATTATCTTGCAAGATAAAACGGTCATGGGATTTTAGGATAAACGTATAACCAATGTTAAAACATGAAATTACAGAGAACTTTAAGATAAAATATGGAAAAATCCTCAAATATTATTTTATTAAAAATACAAACTACCACCAGATGCTGAGCTAAAATACACAGTCAGGGATAAATGCTTAAAACTAACAATGTGGGATTAAGAACATTGTCATTTAATTTTTTTAAAGGTTGCATTTGAATTTGAGAGATTTCTGTCTGTTAGCATGAAGGATGTCAGCAAACCTTTTTAGTAGAATGCCAATTTTGGAATCGGCACATTAAAGAAAATTCAGTGTACATGATGAAAGATTACCTTACAAGTAACTTCCCAATCACTATCTGAAATGGGATGCTATATAGGAAATGCATCAGCCAGAGTCAGGCAAAAAATAGAGAGAATATACCCCAAATCTCTTTAATAAAGTGATTTTTTCATTTACAATTGGAATTTACTATTCCTCCCTGAATGGAAGGTAGCAGAAAATGTAGCTATAACGTGGAATATAGTT
Source organism: Psammodynastes pulverulentus (assembly GCA_025802295.1). Lineage (NCBI taxonomy): Eukaryota > Metazoa > Chordata > Lepidosauria > Squamata > Psammodynastidae > Psammodynastes > Psammodynastes pulverulentus. Next base: position 49,037,002 of record JAOYMU010000274.1, read on the forward strand.
TCATTATCTCCTTTCCAAAGAATTTCCTCTAGTTTCTTTGTCCTGGATCACCAGGCAACACCACTATTAAACCACATGATATGACCAAAACCCATATGCAAAATAATGACTGGGATTTAAGTGGATGCATGTTTGACAGCTTCAACCAAAGATTTACACAAGGAAGCACTTGGGGTGACAAAGAGTTGCTATCACAATCAGTTTCCTTACATAGAGGGAAGGTGGCAGGGGGATTTCACCCAATTCTTTGGCTGTAATACATGCTAATGTAATCCAAGGGACTAGAGGGGGGGGGAAGCTAGCTTAAATCCTTAAGGCAGCTATTGTGGCTTCCTAACTGTCTGGCAAGGGCATTCTGAGTTTTAGATGGATATTTTTCTTGTTGTATAAAGACTGAACCTTGCAGCTCTTGTTTGCAAATAACTGTTATGATAGAAGATAGTGTCTTGAGAGAGAGAGGGAGAGAGAGAGAGAGAGAGAGAGAGAGAGAGAGAGAATAAGAGGTAATAAAAATTCTACTTACCAACAATAATAAAGTACACAGCCTGCCGAAGAAATAGACTTCTTTCCATAAAGATAAGACAAGATTTTCTATGATAGTCATACCTATGTTGATTTGCATTTAGCAGCATTCTTCCCGGCTTTTCCTAGAGATGCAGCCAATACTGAGAAGTCTGCTACTGTAACCTGGAGAGGCAATCCTAGGCCACAGTGATCCCAAACACATTTTACAGCCTTTAAAAGGACATGCACATGCACATACCCCTACAGTTTATGTTGCTGAAGTGTTGGGGCCCAAAATACAACATTTTTAGAAGGAACAATTTTTAACTCAAGATAAAAGTACCAAGTACCCATCATACTATAAACTTTGCCAACCCTCTCATGTTACCCAAATGTTCTTGACCTTAATCACATTGTCCTCAGTCACAAAATAATAAATGCAGTATCCAACATCAATAAGATTTTCCAGTTTGGATTCAGAGAATTCCCAAATAACTATGTACAAAGGAATAGGAAATCTAGGTTTTAGATCTCATGGGGACTCACTGTTGTAGCAACCTTCTCTCTACACACACACACCCATTCCAAGATAGTTACAAAAGTTTGTTTAATTTTTTTTAATTTTAAATATATAGTTAATCTTTTACAAAATGGTGTTTATTGCAAGTTAACAATACTTCACAACAAATTCTATTTTGTTATGTTAGTTATAATAGTGCCATTATCGGGTATATAAAGCAATTATAAGATGTGGATTTGTGGGGAGTTCAGGGAGAAGAAAAGTAGTGTGTGTTTTACAAATACTACATTATACATTGGGGCTGTGCAGCAGTTTGGATATGAAGGGAGAAATGGGATTCAGAGAAAAATGGGAGCACCCGCCAGAAATGCCTTAATCCAAACATGGCTACATAAGGCAGCCACTTTAGTTCAGGAGAGGTCCATCTGCTTTAAGGTGTTTCTGACAAATGCTACATGTCTCTGAAGCATATGCCTCCCTTTGACTCTAAACTGCTGCACAATTCTACGGCACATGGCCATTTACACTTAAACTAATTTGCCAGTCCCACTTCTCTCATCTGCGATCACATTTATTCAAAGATAGTGCCATGTATGCCTCATGAAATCAACTTCTTGACTGTCAATGCTTTAAATACAGCTCTGGGGACCTATCTTCGGGGAATTCCACCTTGCATCCCAAGGAACAGATTTCCATTTTCTTCTTAATCCATCAGTGTACTCCACCACTTCTTGAATGCAGGAAAGGATAACATCATCATCTCCTCGCACCCAGCCCATTGCAAATGCACCCACACAATTTTTTCCAACTCAGATTCAAAACTATAGTTTTATGACATCAACAGTCTTAAGTTCTTTAGCGTAGAGGATCTCCAGAGTTTCATTCCATTGTAGTAAGAGCCCTAGCTCCAGAGGTGGGCTGCTGCCAATTTGCACCAGTTCGGGCATACCGGTTGTTAAGATTCTGCGCAGTTTGGCGAACCTGCAAATCCCACCACTGGCTGGCCCCGCCTACTCCGCCCCACCCTATCTTGCCTCACTTGCTTTGGCTGGTGGCTAGAGTCATGCCCACACCCAGCTACTCTCTAGCTCCTTTGCTCGCTGCCCAGACCACATAGCCCAGCTAATCTTCGCACTTTGCTTGCTCTGCTCACCGCAGCTGCCCATGAGGGCAAGGTGCTTGGCTGAAGGGCTGCCTCGGGGTGGGCACAGTGAGGCTTGGCCACCTTTTGGGCCTGGCTCTCGCCATTCATCCACCTGCATGCTGCCCGTTCACCCTTCGTCTCAGGTTGGAGGATGCGCCAGTCCCTGGTTCTGCTTTCCGCCCGCATGTGTGGTGAGGCTTGGCCGCCTTTCAGGCCCAGATTTGGCTTCTGCAGGGCCTTCCAGGTACAAGGCCTGAGAGAAAATGCCTCCCCCGAGGGCTGCCTGTTTGCCCATCTGCCGGCTGAGCTGGACTGGCCTGGAAGCAGCATGTCCCTTGTCGTGGGCTGGATGCAGGACCCAAGCGGAGCAGAGGTTGAGCAGGTGACAGCCCAAAAGGCAGCTGAGCCTCACCATGTTCCCCCCACTGAGAATCCTGCAGCTGCCACCTCTTTGCCAGCATGAGAATCCTCCAGCTGCTGGTCTTTGCCGGTGTGACAAGCCTCCAGCTGCTGCTCCTGGTTCAGTTCTGACCGGCAAAGAGGTGGCTGCTGCAGGCTCTTCATGCCAGCAAAAAGCGGCAGCTGCAGGCTTCTTGTGCTGCAAAAGACCGGCGGCTGCAGGATTCTCACACTGAAAAAGACCAGTGGCGGCTGCAGGCCAGTGTCTCAGGGCAGTCGTATGCCCAGCTGCACCAACAAAGGCCAGAGGTAGCTACCTGCTGTTTCCTGCTGCAAACCCCTTTTTAAAAACCCTGACTGTTGGGCAGCAAGATCCAGCAAGAGATGAGGTGTCGGAGAATCACGGTTGCTGTTGCTGCACAAAGGTATGTCTAAGGCTCTGGCCACCATCACTTCAGCCTGCCTGTGCCGCCCCACCTTGCCGTGACATTGAGTTGGCCATGCCCACTCAATGTCACATGATCCTCCAGCCATGCCCACCCAGTCTTTAGGATGAACCGGTTGTTAAATTAGTTGGAGCCCACCACTGCCTAGCTGTGATGGAATACGGTGCTCACATACTTCTCTCCCCTCTAGGCACTGCTCTGCAGGCACTGTTCTGTGTTGTTATTTTATCATAGACTGGCAAGCTGGCATGTTCTCTGCTGGTTGACAACTGCTATTTTTTTATAATCCCATATTGATCTAGCAATGCCCTTTTAATTCAACGAAATCTTTAGAAATGTATGCTTCATTCAATCCTTGCATCTCTTAGTGGGCACTATTTTGGTTTCTGCCCAAGCTGGGCAAAACATTCTCCCCATTTTACCTTTCCTTACGCCAGTACAGTAATGTATGCAAAGCTTCATTACTCTTCCTCTTTAAAAAAGTTACAACATAAGAAAGTCGCTACTTTTTTTTCCTAGGAAACTGAACCATCAATTCTTTCTTCTTACAAGTTTCCTGGACCTAAAAAGGGTCTTAGGATCTAACGAGCAATGATAAGGAGAAAGGAAGGGATGTAAAGGCATTTGTTTATGGAAATCTCTGGGAAAGCAAGGTGGAACAATCCCTCAGAAAAGAAAAGAAGAAAAAAGCAGGCACTGGTAAAGTGGTTTGTGTAGACAGTGAGACTTGTCTTTCCTGCATATATGAGAAGAGCAAGGAGTGGGAACAATCAGTTAGGTCTTGAGGTGGACATCCTAGCCCTGTGCCCAATGTTTTGCAACCAAAATCTGGAATTTTTGAAGACAGCGTAAAAACCAGCCAGGAACAGCATAGGAACCAAATGGCTTAGGGCAAATTGAACTTGAAACATTTAAGATGACTTGGATTAGAAAACAGCTTGGAATCAATTTTAGAAACACAAACACCAGTGCACTTGACTAGACAGCATTTTGGCTCTCTCTCGCAGTGGATCCTTCCACTGTAAGGAAAGGTTAATGGTGCAGTTAACAGAGGGAAGCATCCCTTCTTCATACTCAGCTCTTTCTCAGGCATGTTTCTGCTGGGGTGAGTTGTCCTCAAACTGCAGAAGATTCAGAATCTAAACTTTTTCTGTTTCATAATTGAGCTAGAAATATGGGGAAGGACAGTCCAAAGACATCATGATCAGGCGGCCCTCTTTTCCTTTTCACAAAGTCTAGGATTGACAATGGTGGAGGTTGTTCTATTTATTCTTTCAAACAAAAGAGCTAGAAAAAAGGATGATGTTTCCCCTTCCTATGCCTTATAGTCCTGGTCTAGATTGTATTACAGGTACTTTCAATAAAGTAAATAAAATCTGAAATTGAAGCACCATGGTCCATTCATACCTATCTTTCTGTCTCTCATCTATAGCTATCATTTTATATCTAATCTTAGTTCAGTGGGACTGAACATGGGGATTTAAGATGTAGTCTGGATCAGAAATAATGACTGGCCTAAAATTACTCAGTAAGCAAAATGATAAACTGAGAAATAGAGATGTGATGGCCTAGAGGTGGAGCTCTCACCTCACAATCAGGAGGCTATGAGTTCGATCTTAGGTAGAGGCTAATATTTGGAATAGACTCTCCTGCTTGAGCAGAGGGTTGAATAGATGACCTCCAAGGTCCTTCCAACGCTGCTATCCTATGTTACCTTAGGCACCTGTCTTGCTTAGCCCTGAGGAAGGAATTTATTGTAGCAATTCTACTGCCTTTCTTACACAGACTGTATATACACAAATGCTCAAAATCCTTTCTATGGTGAACATGCAATTCTTTTTGCCCCAATGAATTTAATCTCACAACTGTTTATTGGTTGTGGAGACAGAAAACATCCTGTCATAATTCATGAAAATGGGAAATGAGGTCTTCATTTTCAATTTTCAATGTATATGAAGGGACCAGGAAAAGAGAGAGAGAGAGGGAGGGAGAGAGAGAGGGAGAGAGAGGGAGAAACTTTTGTGAGGAAATGCTGGAGAGGAAAGCCGTATTGGTTTTCTGATGCTTGTGTTCTGAACTATACACAGCAAATCTGACCAGTAGGAGGAAAAAATGCAAAAGCCAAGATGAGCATCCTGCAGTTGCATTCAAAAGAAGTCAAGGGAAGATGGCCTTCCATTTGAGCACTGCAGTGGCATGCAGATGGTGAAAAAAATGGCAAGAATAGGTATTCTGGGTAATCTTTGCTTGAAAGGTTAAAAAGCTTCTGCTGCTACTATTAGTCAAAGTGGACACTATTGGGTTAACTAGAGAGAACAAACCAGATAAGCCACTTTCCTTTTTTTCTAGGCAAAGTGGGGGAAGCAGGGAAGAAGAGATATAATTGCAAGAGGCAATAAATAGTTTGATTAAATCAGCCACCTCCCATTTGAATTTTAATCCAAATGTATCAAGAGGTGACCAAATAGAGTAAAAAATATATTATACAATCTTCTTATTTCATATATTTCAGACTTTTCCTTTATCAGAGAATCAACTCCATTACATAAGGATAGGCATACATCTACGTAATCTGACAGAGAATAAGTGTTTGATTCAACCCAACAAAGCTTGTTCTAGCTTAGAAATGTAAGAAAAATAGCTGTCACATTTCAGCCTTTCCCCCAAATCAGTTTATATCCCAAACTGAGAAAAATATGATGCCTATATTAGATAGCTGTTATAAAATATCCGTGTAATAAATTTTATCCAGTAATAGGAAATTATAATTGAAGTTAAAAAAAAGATCAAAAAAGAAACAATAGTCAATAGTTGGAAGACATTTCAGAAACCAAAATAATGCAGTGAAATCTATTTATTGCTAGTCAGCTTAAGTGTTAAACCTTCCTAGGCATGGATTACCAACAAGCCATGTTCTATATAGGAAAAATAATAATTTTAAGTGGAGTTTTCCTTAATCTCTTTAAGGCAAAAGCTGGCTTGGGTTCTGAAGCATAACTGAAAAACTAATAAACTTTAATGCTTCAGAACATTCTAATTGTTGTTATTTTAATTGATCATATTCATGTAGCAACCATTTTATTTCATAGATTTTATTTAGCTCTTACTTTAAGAAAAATTCTGTGGCAGTGAATTCCATGGTACTGCTTTAAAGATAAAGTGTTTTATCTCACCAATATTCAGTAGATTACTTCTTATGTCATTTATTATCCCTCGGTTCTTGTAAGCTAAGAATAGAGATTGTTAAGGTACTAAATCAATATGAGGTCACAGCACATTAATTGCTTTTAGGGACTAATGACTGCCTAGAATCTGTATGGTTAACTTTAATAGCAAAATATAGTTGTGGTTCCTTCCCTGAATTTATTTGCTCGATTCCTTGCACACAATGATACAGCCTATGTGGAGGGCTTAATATTTTGCATACATCTAAAGAGAGAGAGTGTGTGATTCTGTCGCCTGGTCTGACTTACAATCAGCTGTTATTTCCTTTTTATATGTGTCAGTATAGAACATATTAAAATTTGTCAGTAACAGCATGCATGGAATCTCTTTGATGCCCCACCTCTAACTTAACAGAACAATGAAACCAGGGTTGTAGTAAGCCTTTGAGCAGCTGGTTGTCTATATATTCTCTCTGTCCCTGCCCCCACACCATCTCCCACTACTACTACTACTACTACTATTACTTCTTCTTCTTCTTCTTCTTCTTCTTCTTCTTCTTCTTCTTCTTCTTCTTCTTCTTCTTCTTCTTCTTCTT
>JAOYMU010000274.1:49111133-49121431 GCA_025802295.1 Psammodynastes pulverulentus
AAGCATCCTCACATAGCCCCCCCCCCCCCCGTTTTTCCAGCTGAGTCAGAGCAGTGTGAAGAGTATCTGAAAGCTATAGTAAAGTATACTTAATTATTCATAAATTAACTGCAGCTAGAATTGTGTTTTCTCTAAATTGGAAAAAAGAAAAGATTCCAATAGAGGAAAATGTGATTAAGAAAATGTTAGAATGTGTAGAAATGAATAGATTTACTTTGGCAATTAAAGAAAAAGAAACTGAATATTATATGATAAGAAATAAAATAAACAACCGTTAAACTAACCTTTTATGTCAATCTTATAGGCAAAGAGGATGCCAGGAAGAGAATTCCGGTCAAGTGAGAATCACAAGCAGCATTAAAAAGGAAAGCAAATCCAGCCAGCAACGAAAGACTTTTCCACTTCCTCCAGAAAAACAGAAAAGTTTTCTCTTTTCCCAGGCAGGTGACAGACAAAAGGGAGAATAAGGAAGAGAGTTTTAGCTGGGAAAAAACTGAGGGCAGGTAGTCCTTGACATATAAGAGTTCATTTAGTGACAACAGCACTTTCGGTTCGCAGCAAAGAGAGGCAAGCTCTTTGGTCTGACCGTTAACGCCGCTTAGATTAGGCTCTGTCTCGTGAAGCCGAGCTCCCTTTTAAACACCCGCAGGCCTGTGGAAGGGACTTGAGTCACTGCCCGGGGCACCGGTGCACATTCGCTTTGTGGTGATTAATCAGCCACGGCAGCTGTGTTTCCAGACGAAACCTGTCTGCCTTTCTGAGGCCCAATTCAGAACATGGAGTCTTCCACAGAGAGCAACAACCGCGAGGAAACCATAAGTGGGGTAGGATTGGATTTACCAGCCCCCAAGCCGCAGGTCGCAAAAAAAGGCCCCTCAAAGCCCAAGTCAGCTATTAGAGGAGCTGCGGCCAGAAGAGCAAAAGCGCTATCCTCAAGAAAGACCACTAAGGCCGAGGAGAAAGACGCGCAAAAGGACCAAAAGGCCGTAGACAAGGAAATTGCTAAGGCAGAAAGCGAGGCAGAGCAACATAGTCAAGAGACTCCCCCCATGGATGAACCTAGCATTTCCCACTCTATTCAGCCACAACCGTTACAACCTCTAAGTGAGGTCAAGCAGACGGCTAACCCGACTTCCCAGTCTTCGTCACCAGATGGTGCCAGAGAACAACTCTCTCAGCCGCAGATTCCAATAGCAGAACACAAGGAGCGAACCCTTCAAATCCCTCCAAGGAGTCATCGGAAACCGGCTCCTAAGAGGGCAAAGCCTGCCCCAGAGGCTACCTTCACCCCCACAGCGGCCGGGCTCCACCCAAAGGAGATTCAGGAGCCTGAAATTTCCTCACAAATGAGACTATTGATTTCAGAGCCTATTGCTCAGGACACTGCTGCAGGCATAAAAAAGAAGCAACAGAAGCGACAGAAGGCCTCCCCAGCCTCTGAAAACACCTCACACCAGGGGCAGTCCACTGTACCCGATAATCTAAGAGATTTGTCGGTTGTTCACAGGCCTCATTCCCCTACCTCCTCCATGCACAGCCAAGAATCTCTCTTGGATGAGGAGGAACATAAAGAATTGATGCTATCTGAGGACGAAGGAGTGACTCCTGAAAAAGCCTTCACTGGGCTCTTTCGCCCTGCCTTGTTTAAGACGCTTCTCTATAAAGCCAAGACCACAGCTCGGATAGCAGCAGATCCCGCCTTGGGCTTGTCTCGCCCCAATGAATTCTTGTTTTCAGAGGCTGCCACAGATAACGAGATTCCCTCCCCGAAAGTAGTCCTAGATATCGTCCAGCGACAATTGGCCGTACCAGCGGCCTACGCACCTCCAAGCATGAATGACAAGAGGTTCTTCAATGTGGCCCCTGATCTCACTGCAGCATTAGAAGCTCCAACGATAGACATGCCCGTGGCGACCTTAGCATCCTTCACCGTCATACCCAATAACCCGAACAATGCCTTAAAACCAGACGACAGGAGAGAAGAACGGACGCTCCGCAAAGTCCATCAGGCGGCTGCCTGGGCGATTAGGTCAGCTGCAGCTGCCTCCTTCTTCAATAGAACTTCTTTGCTCTGGCTCAGGCAGATGCAAGCAAGGATCCCAGTCACTGACCTCCGTACTCATCAGGACATCAACAAGCTGGTAGCGGCTGCAGAATTTTCTGCAGATGCCACACTGGACTCAGCCAAATATGCCTCCAAGGTCATTGCTTCATCCGTGACAGCCCGACGAGTGCTGTGGCTCCGTTACTGGCAGACTGCCATGAGGTACAAGTGGAAGTTAGCCTCTGCTCCCTTCAAAGGTGACAAGCTATTCGGAGAGGCCTTAGAGCCTATACTCATAGAAACCAAGGACAAAAGGAAAGTCCTACCCTCTATGTCCAGACGCCCTGACCATCGCTCCTTGCCTTACGTTCAGAGACCTTCCTTCAGAGCAGTGGAGACGACACATAACTTTCCACATCCAAAAAAGGCATACTTCCAGCGTCAGGATCACCAATCCGATAAAACCGGCTATAGAGACAACAACAGACAGCAGTACCAATCCAAACAACCATTTCGAGGCAACAGAAGTCGTCCCTTCCGTCGCGCCTCCAGAGGACCGCAGAACCGACCCTCCCGTTGGGAGCAGCCACTACCAATAGAGGACCCTCCCATTTGGCCCAACTTCAGCACCCAGGACATTCACGAAGATCCTGGCGACGCTCTCAGCTTACCTGAGAACCATCCCTATTCGCATTCAATGCTATCTGGACAGCATATTGATCCAGTCTTCCACTCACCGGGCGACAGAGGATCTCCGCTTCACAATCCGGGTCCTTCAGAATCACAGATTCTCAGTCAACTACAACAAGAGCCATATCACTCCTACCAACAGAATGCTCCCCCTAGCAGCATATATAAACATGACAGCATGCATGGTCTCCCTGTCCCAGGAACTCGAGGACAGCATCAGAGCTCTGGTGAATCAGATCTAGTCGGACCGAACAGTGCCTCTGGCCCTCCTAGGCAAGATAGTGTCCGGCATCTCCATAGTTCCCGGGGCACGTTTGCACGCCAGGGCCCTGCAGTGACTCCTCCTGCCGTACCAGAGATCTGGCAGGACCAATTCAACTACCAGAGTCCAGATCCCTATAGTAGTCCTCCGGCCTCTCCAGTGATGGATGGATGGCCAAGGGATGCAATTTCAAGGAGCCGAACCATCTCCCCATCACCACGGACACCAGTTTGTTCGTCTGGGGTGCCCACATACACATCCAGATGGCACAGGGACACTGATTACAGGAGGACTTACCCAAAAAAATCAACTCGCTAGAGCTCAAAGAAGCCCCCCACCCCATGCCCTCTGACGGTTCCGGAACATCATCTCCAGTCACCACATATTTATCCAAAGAGACAACCTAGTCACCAAGTCCCATTTCAACCGCATCCATTCCAGGCCCCTCATGCGGGAGGCCGGGCACTTGGGGCACTGGGTGGAATAGCATCTGCTATCCCTGAGAGCAGAACATATCAATTGAAATTGAAATCAATCGGAAACGAATTCTACACCAAGTAAGAAATCAACCAACCTAGGCGACAACTTTGTTGTCCAAAAGGTAGAGGATAGACCTAGAGGGACAGCCATACCGGACTTAATTTTTACAAACAGAGAAGAAGTGATAGAGGGAGTTGAAACTGCAGGAACCTTGGATGAGAGTGATCATAAAAGCCCAGACCAGCACAATAACACTGAAAAAGAAAAACAAGAAATCCAAGAAGAAACCAGCATGGCTGCAAAAATATTTCTGACAAATTGAAGGGTTAGGGTTAAGGCTAGGGTACTATAGCCCAACCTACCAAAAACATAACTGTAAAAGACAGACCAGAAATAAATGTTAGAATAAGCAAAAAAAAAAATAGTAAGAGAACACCTGTCTGATCTTGATGAACACAAATCACCAGTACCTGATCAATTACATCCTATGGTTTAGAGAAAGGGGAATTAATGGAATAGATAATTTTAGACTATAAGGTGAATTAGTAATAGTGGAATTTAGAATTTTAATAAGGGTAATTTTGAATATGTTATATGGAATAATCAAAAATAGAATATAATTGAACAAATATGTATATTAATTATATAAGATTGTTGAATGTAATATGAGTATTAACATGTTATTTGAAGGAAAAGGAATGACATGTAGAACTGGATGGACATAAAAACAACCAATTGAAAGATTGAATAAGTTAATAATGAAAAATTATAACTTAAGAAAAACAACTGTACTATTATTAGAACTATATAACTTGTCAAACGTAAATATGATTATCATTTTTTATATTAAATAAGTTGTAAAATGTGATTAGAAAGGGGATTTTCTTTTTAATATAGTGGCATAATTAAGAATCGGAAAGGGGATAAACAATGGAAAATTATAATTCAATATAAATTTGAACTATTACTAGAATTATATAAGTTTGTTAAACACCATAAATATGATTAATATAGTCGTAGCAAAAAGAGGGATATCTGAATATGAAAATTGACATAAAAACAACATATTGAAATAGCAAACAATCAAGAACAACAACAATATGTGTATTAATATTAAATTTTATGAGATTGTCAAATGTACTAAATAGGAAGATTGTCATATTTGTCTTAAAATGTAAGACTCTGGTTCCACACTGTTCACACAATGAGATGTTTGTTAAAATAAAAAAAAATTAAAACATTTATACCGAGAAGTGGCACATCTTGGACGTCAGGAGGGCTCTCCACATCTATATTAAGAGGACAGCCTCCTTTCAGAGATCGAAATCCCTATTCGTATCCTTTCAACCCTTCATGCTGGATAATAAGTCACAGCATTGTCAATAGGATGGGGGATATGGGCATGCATCGCCAACTAATATGAACTTCAGGTCCTGTTGTTGCCTTGGTGAGTGACCGCCCATCTTACTAGGAGCGCCGCCAGTACAGCAGCGTGGGCTGCGCAGGCCTCCATTGAGGAGATATGCAGAGCAGTGACGTGGTCTTCTCCATCCCCGATTATACGGCGTTATAAAGTGGATGCAGGGATGGGATTCTACCAGTTCGGGCAAACCAGATGTCAAAATTATGGCAAGTTCGGCGAACTGGTAGTCCCCACCCCAGGCTGGCCTAGTGCAGCCCAGCCCACCCCTCCCAGGAGTCGCCACGTGGACCCTTTTGGATCAGAGGTAAGTGTAGGGCCTGCGCGGAGGCTTGGGGAGGGTGAAGGCATCCAGTTGGGTGGGATTAAAATATTTTAGCAACCAGTTCTCTGCTCAGTTGCTGGGTGGGTGTGGCCTAGTCAGCCTCCTGCATCGTGGAGGGAGGGCTGTTTTCACCCTCTTGGAGGCTCAAGGAAGGCCTCTGGAGCCCAGGGAGGGCCAAAATGCCCCCCTGGTGCAGGAGGTTGACTAGGCCATGGCTACCATGGCCATGCCCACCCAGCAACCGGCCAGAGAACCGGTTGCTAAAATTTTTCAATCCCACCCCTGACTGGATGACTTTGCTTCTGCAGAAGCGGCTTTTGGCAGAAGAGTTCTCCAGAAGTTGTACACAGACTTGGGGACTCTGGTCCAGACTACTGCCCACCCTTAGGCTGTGCCATCTTTGGTATGTCCCATTCTTTGGATTCTCAGCACACTGGAGAAGGGACATTGGTCTTACCTGTCACGTTCCTTCTCAATGTGCTGAGAGAAATTCCAACCACACCCTGGCGACTGACTGGTCCAGAGTACAGGAATGGTCAAGTGAAGTTAGCATCTTGTTCAAGCCGATCTTCACACCTTTGTCAAAAACTGGGAAGGTGAGCAGGGAAGCTGTGGTTACACAGACTTGATTGACTCAGTCTAATGAGCAGAAAGGCAGAGTTAACCCATTCCTTGGATTTTTTCCTCAGCACACTGAGAAGGAGCGTGTCAGGTAAGACCAACGCCCCATTTCAACGTGAAACATGAGAGAACTCACACGCAGGGCTGGATTAAGAGCATGATGGGCCTGGTGCTGAGGATTTTGGTGGGCCTTTTTGTAGAAATAAATAAAGACGCAACTTTTTATTAAAACAAATTAAATATTTTAATTACCATTAAAGTGCCAAAACAGAAACATATTGAAAATTTTTCTTTTTTTGTAAGCAATAAGCTTGTTAACTCAATAAAACCGTTATAAATAGAACATTCACAACAACCGTTTTTAAATAAACATAAACCATATAAACAATTTAAATATAATTGTATGTTTGGCTCATATAAATTTGTTCCTTAAAGGATGATGATGATGATGATGATGATGATGATGATGATGATGATGATTATTGCATCATAATCAATACAGCCTGCTTGATGATTATGGTGCAGAGAGTAACTCTTGAAATAAATAGCAACCACTAGTTTTAAACACACAAACAAGTTATTCACTGAACTCTAACCTGCATTTAAACTAAATGAATCAAGCTGGTAAATTACAGTTTAACTTTTCTTGCTTTTTTACTTGCAAATTCCTCAATTGTAGAATCAAGATTAAGCTCGTTCAGCAAACCATTTTCAATGCACAACAGAGAGAGCGCATTTAAACGCTCCTGACCCATGGAAGACCTTAGTTCATTTTTCACACGTTTTAATGCTGAAAATGAACGCTCACTGCGGTGCTTCTTCCCGGGCTTCGCCAGGGCTGAGACCACATTACGATGGGCGAACTCGGGAAAAGAATACGCAAGACACCAAAGTATTCTTTATGGAGGTGAACTCCTCTCTCGGTGAGAAGGCTTGTGATGAGAACGCCCAGAGCAGCGTGGCTCACCCCCTTTTATTGATTGTACGAAGAGAACAACAGTTGTCATTGGCTCATTTGAGTATAGCGCGGTTACAGTTATCGGTTGACCTTTTCCCTGATAGGTTTATTATCCATCTCCTGATATTAGCACTACTATCTGGGGTAAAGGTTCCAGGCACTCTGCGCATGCCCCTGCGTGCCCTTTTCCTCCTCCAAGCTTTCCCTCCTCTCCTGAGTCCAGGCGCATGGCGCGCGCCCCTCCCAGAGGGAGAAGTACCCGCAACCCAGCTGGCAGGGGCCAGCAGGCCCTGGGCATAGATGAAGGTGCCCAGGCATGGCCACAAACCCCATGCCAGCCTCAGCACTAGTCCAGACACCTGTGCAGGTGTCCCTGGTAATCACAGACCCTTAGCAAATCCCAACAGCTCACCACTGCAGTTGCTGAGCATTAAACACAAATACATGCGGAGGGTCACAAATGTATTTGGAAATGCACCGACTAGAGATTATGCAATCATAAACTTGTCCATTTGTGTTTCTTTTAAGAAGAGACTGGACAACCACTTGTCTGAAGTGGTATAGATTCTCCTCTTTGAGCAGGGGCTGGACTAGAAGCCCTCCAAGGTCCCTCTCAGCTCTCTTCTGTTCTAAAATTAAAATACGTTGCTCATTATTTTAAATAATCCCCCCCTCCCATTGGAAGCTGCTTGGGGCAGGCTCCTTTTTTCTGCTTGTTTTTACACCCCAGAGAGATCCCTCATCCCGGGGGGTCCCCCCAACCCCATCAGAGGAGGGCAGCCATTGCAAAGGGAAACAAAAGAGCAGGGTAGAAAACGGCTGTATGTGTTTTTGCTTGTGTGCGTGATTTCTTTCCCGAGTACTGTACCAAGGGGAAGCATGGGGCTGCAAGGAACCCCCGAATCCGGGCCAACGGGGTACTCCCCTCCACCTCCACCCCACGACAGCCCTGTCTGAGTCCATACGTGCAGTGGGTTGGGGGGCGCAAAGGAAGCCCCTCTGAGGGTCTCCTGTCCCATGGAAAGAGGCTCCATCCTGGGGATCTTCTCGGGGCTGGGGGCGAGAGGAGCACAGGGTCGTGCACGCGGACTCCCCCGGGGATGGAGATGGGGGGGGAAAGATAGGATCTGAGCAAGCCCCAGGCGTGCTCGCGACCATTGCCAGCCCGCCGCCTACACATGCGCCAAGGATGCGGTCTCTCTCTCTCTCTCTGACTTGCATGTCGACCCGAGTCGGGGGGAAAAGACCCCCACCGGTGAGTTCCTTTGCTCCCCCCCATCCTCACTTACCTGCAACGCCCGCATCCCTCGCCCGTCTCACCTGCGGACTCACCTTGTGCTAGCCGGCCGGCTCTCCCGCTCGGCCCCTGCAGACTCAGTGGGCCTATTTTGTGGTAGGGGCCTGGAGCTGCAGCTCCAATAGCCCCTATCTTAATCCGGCCCTGCTCTTTCTCCTGGCACAAGCTGAACGCCATTTTCTTCTGGAGTGGCAGGCTGAGGCTGTTTTTGGTCACCTTCTTTTCCTCAACTTCTCACCAAGAACTCCTTTGTCCGCAGGCAAGGAATCCGGGATTGGTGGGATTCAAAAATTTTTACTACTGGTTCTGTGGGCTCGGCTTGGCAGGTATGGCAGGGGAAGGATACTGTAAAATCTCCATTCCCACCGATTCTCTGAAGCACTCAAAGTTCTGGAGAAGCTACCGATTCTCCAGAACTGGTCAGAACCTGCTGAATCCCACCTCTGGCATTGAACCACCGTGCAGTAGGAAAGATTCAAACGGTAGTGGTTTGTTTCAAGTTGGTGTACTTGAGTCATTGGTAAATTCGGTGCCCTTAATCCCCCAAGCAGTTTAGCTTTAACATCTCAACATTCCTAACACATCTACAAACTATGTGCTGACAGAACAAAGGCCAAAGTCCGAAGTATATTTGCATGTACTGTACATCTCCACCCAGTGGTGTATTAACCATTAAGCAGACTAAGCAGGTGCTTAGGGCACCGGGCCCAAAGGGGGCACCACAAAGTTGAGGAAGAAAAAAGCTTGGCTTTGTTTGTACAATATGTACAAAGGAGGGGGGCACCAAGATTTGTCAGTGCTTAGGGTACCAGTGAGCCTGTACTCCACCCCCACCCCAACCCCCAAATCCTGTTCTATAAAATGCCATCCACCTGATCTCTAGATACTAACCATAAGCCACGAACATCTAGGCTGGCAGGACCATTCTTTGTTCCAAACTCTTGGGCTCCATGTCTTCATTTGGTCTAGTGGAGTTAGTGGAACCAGTACATTAGATGCCTTTTGAGTATGTTGAGAGTGCAAGCCATCCTCTTCTTCACCAGCAAAGCTGGATCATAGACACTAAGTTCCTTTAGTTTTATGTTGTTTCAGCTAGTGGCAGCATTATTCAGTCATGACAAAATAAATAAGTGGATAAATATAGCAAAAGGGTCAATGGAAGGTCACAAAGTGCTTCTAAATTTTTACTTATCATTTGGTGAAAAAAGTAATTTGAATAAAATATCCTAGTGGCTGAACAATATACAGGCCTCTGGTTGAAAGAGTTACAAGCAGACATGCTTTTGTGGTTTGAGATTACAGTCCCACCCTTTGCTTTCCTTTGTAATAAATCAGGATTCAGGAATATCATAGACAAATCTTTTTTTAATTAACATATGGAAAGTGACCCCATTTTTTCATTCTGCTCAGCCCAGAAAGCAGCTGAATGGGGTCACCACCCATCTCTAATAAAAAAGCAATGACTGGTCCTGAATCCTGATTATTGCAAAAGAATTGTAAGAATATAATCCCAAATAAAAAACAAAAACAGAAAGTCTGCCTCTAAATCTTTCAGTCCTGTATATTGTTCAGCTATCAGGGCATCTTTTGCAAGTCCCTCTCTGGATTTATTTGAGATTTTGCTTAATTTTGTTTTTTCATGATGGATCCAGATTGTAGAACAATGTTATAAACCTGGGATTGAAGCATTTATACATTAGAAGAGGGCACAAACTATGCTTGTTTGTTTTAAATATTTCATCTTGCCTTACCATCTGTTTTAATTGTCATTTTAAAAGTGCATAGAACTAATGTGTATTTTAAGAGTGCATTGAGCTAAGGTGTGGTTGGCATTAAAATAATCTAAAACAAATGATAAGCATACATACTTATCCCCCACATTGACTTGGATAAATGAATTCAGTGGGAATGACTTCTGAGGTGGATACACTTGTGACAGCACTGTCAATTTCCAAACTGATTTAATGGTGCAATCTAATTGATTTCTATCAATTCTGCATTCACTGTTATTGTTCCTTTCTTTTGAATTGTAATACTTTGCTAGCAAGTTTATTGTTTGATTAATTATTCTGATCTGACTAGCTTTAGAAAGATGGCCTATAAATTCTTTTTTTTTAAAAATTTTTTTTATTAAGTATTAACTTTAAAAACCAAACAATACAATCCTTATCGTGTGCATCAAACATGTTTTCATTGCATGA